>OX451736.1:1744925972-1745446636 GCA_948472305.1 Vicia faba | reverse complement strand
ATAAAAATCTTTTTTTGCATAACACATTTTATCTAACATTTATTTATTGTATTTTATTTAATTATTGTACATTTAAATATTGTGTCTTGTACATTCAATTTGGTTGTAATAATTTAGGATTTAATTTCTTGCAAAATAATCCCCAATTCAAATTTGTATCCCCATCCCTATATCATGTTGTAATAGCGCAGAATTTAAATTCTCGCACCTTTAAATGCTTTCAATTATGTCATAATTAGACTTAGGGTTTGTATGCAAAAATCAAATCAACAAATAGTTTGACCTAATCCAAGATAACAATGCATGAAAAAACAAACACAAATGCACACTTACACCCCTAGGGTTTCAATCCACTTGTTGCCTTAAAAAATGGGCCATGATATGCATGTCAAGTACTTTGGCAAAACAAAAACAAAACAAAAGATCATAGTCCCTCGATGACGCTATCTGAGTTGCCTAAACCAAATGATCAAGTCCCTCAAGAAAATTGCCGAAAATACTTGACACTATTGCTATCATGGTCTATACGATGACCCACGCCTGTCCCGTTTAACATCCTAACACAAGGTTGTTCACCAAATACAATGGTGAAACAACACTGTTAAAAGGCTTAAAAAACATAAGAAAGATCTTTGAGTAAAATAGGGTAGACAACTCTTAGTTACTTGATGAAAGCTTGCAAAAACTCCTTGCTATCTTCAAAACACACTTCACAACACAATTTCAAAACCCAACTTTCAAACATTGAAAACTTTTTCAAAAGACAAAAACACCCTTGTATACATTCAAACAAGAATCATTACAAAGGTCGCCACAACGATGGCCTCTTTTCAAAACATCTTTCAAAACCACACACAAAGCACCATTTCAAACAATTGAAAAGCAAAGCAAGTGATCTAAGCAAGTAACTAAGAGCTCATGGATAACCATGGATAGAAAGGGTGCAAGTGATCCAATGGAATTTCTTTTTGATGAACCTAGAATCTCCCAAATTTGGTTGGTATTACTCTTGCTATGTCCATTTGCCTACATTTTACGATGAACCAGATCAACTATGAAGTTTTCAAGGTTTTAGAGGAGGTGTGGCTGACAGCTGTAATACCCAATAATATGTCAACAAAAACCTCTTCTATGTTTAGAATATCATCAACGTATTACAATTGTGAAACCACAAGACCATAAAATATACATTCATAAACAACTTATTTAATCCTTCAACCACCAAAAGGAACAAAAAAGGAAAAGGGGATATGTTTGCTTAACCACCTCTTAATATTAAAACTTAATTATATTTTGTCATTAAATTTATTTGTTAATTTAATGTTGGCCTTATAAATAATTTTTTGTTACTTTTCCGTGTCTTAAATTTACTATTAGCTAATTAGATATTTTATCACTAATTACTAGTTGATTACTTACTTTATTCCCTGTTACTTTTATTTAGGTGTATTGGTTACTCTAAAGGTGTATAAATTCACCTTAGTATTACTGATGTAATTAAGTTTTTCTGATATCAATGAATTATTAATTTTAATGATTCATCTATTCCATTATGGTACCAGCCTCTCAAGATTAAACATACTCCCTCCATTCCTATTTATAAGCAAATTTTAACTTTTTAGATTCATTGAATAAATCATGTATTTGATCTATATATAGGTTAGATACATCAATTATTCAATGAACCTAAAAAGTTAAAATTTGCTTATAAATAGGAATGGAGGGAGCATGTTTCTTCCCTCTTCCTTCCTTCCACACATGTACCATTGCTTCTTCCTCTGACTGACATGTCCTTCTCTTTATCGCACGTGTGTCCCCTCTTCACACCCGTATCAAGATTACAATTAGACTTTGTCTTTACTCCATCACTATCTTTAATGCACAAATCTTGACGTGTTATTCCTTAATTTCCTTTCCCTAGATTGTGCCTTACCATCATTCTTCCTCAGATAAGCAAAATAGCTTACCTTTCTTTCATTTCTCATTCTTTTTTCTATCTCTTAACTTTTCTCACTCAAACGCGTTCTCCAATTCTCTCACTCACGAACCCATAAACTCAAAGAACTTCATAATTTTCTTCATATTCTTCAAACAAACCCACACTACAAGAAAAATGTTATTTGTCAGGGGATAACCCCCTCACAAATGGCAAAAATCCCTCACAAATACAAAATTTGCGAGGGGAGTGATCCCCTAGCAAAACATGGGATCGCAAATGTATTTGAGAGGGGCTTCCAACATCACCATTTTTCTAGAGGCATACCCCCTCGCAAAATGCAAAATATATTTTACAAGCTGCAGGCTAGGGGGTCAGCTAGTGCTGTAGTGGTCAGAACTTTTGTTTAGGGT
This sequence comes from Vicia faba, assembly GCA_948472305.1. Lineage (NCBI taxonomy): Eukaryota > Viridiplantae > Streptophyta > Magnoliopsida > Fabales > Fabaceae > Vicia > Vicia faba. Next base: position 1,745,444,287 of record OX451736.1, on the reverse strand, counting down.
TATGCCCCTAGCAAAATGCAAATGCTTTTTTGTTTGCTAGGGGTTTAGCCTGTGACAAAATGCAATCGTTGATATTTACCTTGGAGTTTATCCCCTGGAAAATTGTAGTTTATAATTATAAAAATAATAATATTAAGAGAATAAAAATAATAATAATAATACAATAATTATAAAACTGTTTTTTAAATAAATATTTAAAAAAAGTTCGTATTAAAAAAATACTATTTTTAAACTGTATTTTTAAATGATTTTTTAACTACTATTTTTAAACTGTTTTATAATATTATTTTTAAAAAATTATAATACTTTTTCAAATAATAAGTTTTATTCTTAAAAAACACAAGTTTTTACTATGTTTTTTATTCTGTTTTTTATAAATAAATTATAAAAATTACCATATTTTTTTCTAACTATTTTTAAATTGTTAATAAACAATATTTCACAAAAATATTTCACAACAAATATATCACAACAACTCATTTCAATAAATAAACAGAACATATTTTTTTAAAGGTATTTTGAAGATGAACACTTTAAGTTTGATTTCCTTAGTAGTAGCTTTACATGATAACAATAGAACCTAAAATTAAAAAAATGAAAATTAGAATCATTAATAAATGTGTTACATAAACAAAACAATATAAATTATACATAAAAATAAATATAATAAAAAAAACTTACCTTAAAGAGATGATGAAGGTTTAGTTGAAGATTTGAAGATGGAGAGTCTGTATTGATATTGTTTTCTTGGGAGAGAGGAAAAGCATTTGTGTTTGAGAGAGAGAGGGGAAGAATATTTGTGTTTGAGAGGAAGAGGGTAGAAGAAGAGTTGTATAAAACAAAACTAAGAGAGGAAGAATATTGTTTTGTTTTGCCAATGTAGTATGCACTGTACAAGAAGTGGTGAAGTGACTATACAACATAACAAATTGCTAGGGGTTGCCCTTCGCTAATTGTAAAAGAATCTCTGGACAACCTGGCACACAGAGTTGTGCCTTGAATTTTGGATGAGACAATAGCTGCACTTTGCAACGGGTTACCCCATGCAAAGGCTACAATCAACTTTTGTGTAGTTATACCCCTCACTAAGTGTAAAGCAAGAAATATTTTTAAAATTCAAAAGTCTCTCCTTAAATATTGTGACGGGACTCCCCACGCCTTTTTTTTATATTTTGTTTTCTGATTTATAGTTTTCATCTACCATATTCGAAAACACTTTCATAGGATATAATGAATTTCTATCTCCTCACAGGTTCAAACGGAACACTAATCTGATACTCGGAACACAAGATATCAATTTTTAAAGTTATCTGAAAATACGAACACCAACGTCATGCATCGACATACTATTACACACCTTATGATAACATCAGAACATAATTTCTTTGTACCATTACCAACACTTACCATTCTTGAAATCATACTCATCTCCTCGCATTTCCGACTCAGACTAGTGATTAAAAACATTCCAACTACTTCAACAACTTTTAGAATCACTCACAAGGATCCCACAACAAGGTCTACAATAATTTGTCACTCTATACCCGTTCAAAAATCGATATCTTATGCAAAGACTACCCAAACCAACAACTTCACAGTCCACCGGAAGCATTGAAGCATCGCAACTTTCTAAATTCCATCTTCTAAAAATTATCCTTGTTACTTAAAAATCACCTTCAGAAACATCAGATATTTAAACTCTATTCGTATATCAACAATTGTTACATTGCTCCTCATCCTTCAAGAAGTAAACATCAACAATGTCTGATCATCTTCCCTCAAGACGCTCCAACTTGATTACCAAACAAAATATTTAATACATGTCACCTTCTGTTGTACCCCAAAATGTTCCCTCTCATATATCAATAATTTGTTCACAAGATCTCTTTTGACTCAGAAACTGCATTAGGGTTATCAGCTCAAGACACCTCCTTAAGCACTGATGACCAAAATTAGGGTTTGAGTTTACACAGGGATTTTTGAACTTCCAATTCCCCATATGCTTTTCATGGATCATTATGGACCTCTCAGATCACTCATGTCAAGTTTCAAGCTTTGAATCACACTATTGCTCAGTCAATTGAGCAGTTGACCTAAAAATCAGTTATATTGGGGAAAAAGTCAACTATGGCCAATTTACAGTCAAACTTCATAATTTTTGATCCACATCAACATTTTAAACTCATAAGTATCATTTGATCAAGTTTGGACCATAATTACTCAAGAAATTTGATCAAATCTCCAAAAGGGCAAAATGGTCAAAATTAGGGTTTTGATTGGGAAATGGCAATTTCTGATTTTTGATCTAGAAAATGATCAATTGGTTTAAGGCATGATCTCAAGAGTCTAATTACATCATTTTTACCTAATTACATGGCTCAAAACATTTCTCAAGTTCAAATGATTGACAGATGAATTTTCAGTCAACTGATCAAAAGACAACTATATACTGAAAAGTCAAACTTTGACTTTTTGGTCAAATTCAAATGCCAAAGATCATAATTCATCAAAACATGTCAATATATGAAACTTATTCATCAAAAAGTCAAAAAATCAAGTTTTCATTTTGAAAAGTCAAAATTTCTAAACTTAGAAATTTTTCTAAGTGTTGGTAATTTCTTATTTTTTCATAACTTTGAGAAAATTTTTCACCATGATGCAAGATGATTCAAGAGAAACTTCCAACATGAAAGTTGTATATATCCACGAAATATACAACTTTTCTTTACATAACTTCTTCCAAAAGTGCTTGGATCTCAAGTTATAATTTTAAGAACATGTGGTCATGAAACAAAACACTTAGTGAAATATTTGCCCTAATTTGGTCAGGATTTTGACCCAACTTCATGTCACTTTTTCATATAGTTCCAAGGGGAATCTTCAAAATCAATTCAAAGATGGATTGTAGAGCACATTGCAATATTTCCAAAATGTCAAAGAATTCCTTGATATCATTCTTGAGTAGGAAGAATCGAAGAGATGAAGTTAGGGTTTTATCACTTGAATTACAAGTCATTTTGTGATGAATCAAATCCAAAATTCAAACTATGTTGCATAAATCTACTTTGCAGGCCTCAAACTTGTTAGGCACTCCATAATTAATGGCTTTCGCAGCTTTTAGAGGTCTTATTTCAAGCATTAAATGCATGGACATGCTTTATATCCATTTTTGGAAGAAAGTGTACATTGCCATTTTGATAAAGTGCTTTTTTGCACAAAACTTGTTTTTGAGCCTTGCACTTGTTCTCTTCTGATCACACAAGTCCTATAAATCATGGGAAATGGTTTAGACACTTACAATCACCCAGCCCATGCTTGTACTACACATTGAAACTTGGTTTCCCTCTTTTCTTCAAAATCAAGTAACCTAGCCAAAAGCTTGTAACTTGTACTTCTGATTGTCCAAATCACTCCAATCCTTTTGCTTATAGATACACAAACTATTTGCATCAAGGACACAAATGCTTAAGCCATGAAAAGACCTAGAACTCATAATCACCAAAAACACTTCAAAACTTGTCATTTCTGAGTTTTGAAGCCAATCTTCAAATCTACTCGTGCGTTTCTTGGCCTTTTGTTTTCAAAAGCTTCTAAACAACATACACAAACAATCTCAACACATGCAGCATCACTGTAACACCTCCATCATCATCCACCATTTTCAAAAACAAAGCTTTGCACTTGGACTTCTCCTGAACTCCTCAGGCCTTTTCAGCTCAAGCTAAGCATTCCATTAGCTTCCTGGGAACTTGAGGAAGCTAACCCAACCATTGGAACTCCTTGAAAGCTGCTCAAACTTCAAACCCGATACCCTCTTGCAAGGTGAGTTTTCTAACTTTTGAACTTCTCATACAGGCATCATCAATGATTTATTTGTGAATAAAACATGTAGATATTATTGCCCTAAAGCTAACCATATCCATAGTTTCCATTAATTTTGGTTGAGCTTAGAGAATTTTAAGATTGAAGTTTTTGAGATTTTTTAGAGTTCAGATTAGGGCCAATAAAATTCATGCTTATATTTGATCTATAGTTTTAATGCTTTACATTTCTGAAACCGTGAGAAAATTTTCTACAAGTTTCATGTTTACAGTTTTCATTTTTGATGAGAAATAAACAAGTTACAGTTGGTCTGGCTGGAGGTTGAAGATGAAGTGTAAATCAGGGCGTGTTTTGTATCATATATTTATTGTTTTGCTTATGTTAACGGATGTATAGCTACCCAAGTGGTAGAAGCGCGTGTCTGTAAACTTTGGGACCTGGGTTCGAGCCCTAGTGGTACCCTTTTGATTTTTCCATATTTTTTTTTGCATTTTTCTGGGCCTTGTTTTTGTTTTTACTTGTTAACCTCCATGTTTCCTTTTTACACCCATGGCCCAAATTTTATTTTCTTTTCTTATTTTCATTTTATTTATTTTCTTAATTATTTTTCTAAATACTAAAAAATCACAAAAATACAAAAATAGTAGATTTATGTTTTGACATAATTTAAATATTTTTCTCATACAAAAAATTATTTTATTCATCATACTCTATTTATTTTTACTAATTATCTTGTAAATTTAATTAAAACTAGGTTATTATTTATTTTCTTTTACACCTATTTAAATATATTATTTTAATATAAAAAGGCCAAAAATATTTTATAATACTATAATTTATTTCCAAGACAAAAATACAAAAAATGCTTTTCTTATAAACTTAATTTCTTTTTCATCAATTAATAGATTTAGGGTTTTATTTAAAATCTTTTCTTAGTAAACTAGGTTTACTTTTATTATTTTAATTAGTTATTTTCTTTTAGTTAATTAGGTTAAAACAAATTCTTTTTTCTCATAAAAAATACAAACAAAAAGATCCATTTTCTTTGCATTTACATTCTTGCATATTTATTTTGTACATTTATTTATTTCAATTCTTGTATAAATTCAATATAGTTATAATAGATTAATTAGGTTTATATTCTTGCAATCCCCATTTACAATTTGTATAGCCCTCCCACAAATATTGTAATAGCGTAGTAACTTTAAATTCCGCAATTTATCGCTTTATATATAACATGCTAGTAATTAGAGTTTGTATGGAAAGACTAAAACTTATCGAATAGAAAACCCTAATTCAAGACAAAATCAAGCATGAAAACAATACACTTGCACACAAGCACCCCTAGGATAAATCCACTTGGTTGCCTTTACAAAATGACCATATTACGCATGTGAGGTATCTTAGCAAAAACAAGCAAAAATACAAGATCGTAGTCCATCGATGACACTATCTAAGTTTCCTTTCAAATGATCTTATTCTGTAAAAGAGAATGCTAAGATACCTTGCAACATTGCTAATCATGGTTGTACGATGACCCACGCCCGTCCCGTTTACATCCAAAGATAGGGTTACTTACCAAATCAATGGTAAGATAACAATGTCAAAGGAAAGAGGAAATGGACATGAAAGACTTTTAAGTAGGTAGAATGCCCCTAGTTACTTGCTCACTTCCAAAACAAAACATCCTTGCTATTTTCAAAATAAACACCTACACTTTCAAAACATCTTACAAACTTGAAAAGATTTTAAAAAGATCAACATCTTTGTATACATTCTTACGAACGAGAATCATTACAAAGTTTGCCTAAACAATGGCCTCTTTACAAAATACTTTCAAAAACCACACAAAGCACAATTTAAAGCAAAAGCATATGATCTAGCAAGTAACTAAGAGCCCATGGAAAACCATAGATTAAAAGGGTGCTAATACCTTCCCTTTTTATAATCTACCCCCCGAACTCAAGAAATAATCTCAAAGGTCTTTCCTGTGCTTTTTCACCTTTCCTTTTGGATAAAAGAAAAGTCGATGGCGACTCTTGCTAACCTTAACTTTCCGATCAAACGCAAAACCTTTAAGTCAGTTCTCCCACCGTATCACAGAACTGGCGACTCTGCTGGGAAAAATTCTAAAAGTGGGGTTACCTTAGGGTTATATCACATTTACTTGATTTCATTGTTTGACTTGTATGCTTTACATTATGGTTCTTTGTTTGGGTTTGAATCCTCTGCCCGGATTTGGGATACATTATAGGTAAGTAGCAATGTATTGTGGAAACTGTGCAGGGTATACCAACATGGTCTAAGCAATAGCTACGTTAGTGCGGCATATTTGTGGGTACCGGTATCCCTTGAGTTAATCAAGGAGAATACGGGGCCGCTGAGTGACGTCATGAAGCACTAATGAACTTTTAGAACCTTTACTTGACTAACTTAGCCTTTAGGACGTAGTGAGATGATCGACTTTGGTGCAGTCCGAAGTTGGTAGATACTCGATACTACACTCATTGAGGTTTGGTTTCTTGGGATATTTTGGTCGCCATTAAAGAGGCTTGTGCTGAAACAATGACCAAGGAAACAAACCGGTGATATTGAGCTCCTTAGAACCCGGTTACTATTACTAGGACAGGTTGAGCCAACTAAACTTCAAGAGGATATTTAACTATGAGACTCCATGCAAGCTAAACCTAAGGACTTGTTTGCTTTGTTTGTATATACATACTTGTACATGAAATCATGAACATCATAACATCAAACTCATTCATTAACCATTTCAAGGATCTTGGGATTTATCTTTGTTCTGTTTTGCAGGATATGGATTCTCTTCGCATGAAAACTATTCAAGTCAATCTTGTAAGGATCCTTCCACAACTTAAGGAGCTAGCTTCAAGAATTCCTGAAAACTCTCCATTCAGCGAGAGACATGGTCTCCTACTCAACTTGGTCACCTCTAACACTGATGAGGACATGATGAAGGTGCTCTTTCAGTTCTTTGATCCTTTACACCATTACTTCACATTTCCAGATTATCAACTTATGCCAACTTTGGAATAATTCTCCTAACTCTTGAGGATTCCTATTCTCAATCAACTACCTTTCAACGGTACGGAAAGAGACCCAAAGCCAGAAGAGATTGCTCAAGTTCTACATTTGCACTCATCTGATGTCACAACTCATTGGGAAATAAGGAGTGGTGTCAAAGGTTTCCTAGCAAAGTTCTTGTTCGAGAAAGCCCAAAACTGTTGGAACTCCTTGGATTTGCAAGCCTTTAAGGAATTTGTGGCTCTTCTCACCTATGGGATGGTTTTGTTTCCAAATCCTGACCAACTCATAGACGTGAACGTCGTCAAAATCTGCATATCCCGCAACCCGATGCCTACTTTGTTAGGAGACATCCTACACTCTTTTCACACTCGTACTATGAGGAAAAGAGGTGTTCTTATGTGTTGCATTCCTCTCTTTGAAAGATGGTTTATTTCACATCTTCCCCAATCTGTATTGAAGAACGAGCAAGGTTCAAGGTGGTCACAAAGGTTGATGACGCTCAAACATTTAGACATTCATTGGTGTTCCCGGTCCATAGAGAATGTTACTATTGTTGACCGCTGTGGAGAATTCCCTAATGTCCCTTTACTTGGAATTAGAGTAGGTATCATCTACAACCCCTGCTTAGCCTTAAGACAGTTTGGTTACGCCTGAAGGGATGGCCCTCATGAGATGCTGATTCAAGGTTTGGTATTTGACTACGAGAACAATGATCAAGGTCTTCGCCAGCGATTTATCCGAGCTTGGAGGATGTTGAACAAGGTAGATAGCAAGACATTGGGGCACAGGAATTCCATCCCTCTTGAGCCTTACCTCAAATGGGTATGAACTCATGCTCAAAGTCTTATGATGCCTCACCCCTCCATTCTCCCAGTAATCATTGAGCCTGTTATGGAAGGAGATGTTCCATACACTATCCTACATCCTGACATGCCCACCTCTCTTGAATACCTACAAAGGGATTGGATACAACTCAAGGGGGAGCGAGATACTTTTGAATCCTAATTCTACGCAAGAGAGAAGAAGGTTTTGGAACTCACTAAGCAACTTCATGAGGAGAGGAACCTAAATGCCTACATCACACCAAAGAGGATGCGTACAACCTTTCTATCTTAGAGTTTTTGTATTTGTTTTTCCAAAAAAGGAATTGATGTACTCAAGCTTTAATTAATTAATATAACGCGTGTTTCCTTTTTTGTCTAAAACAAATTTGAATCTTTAAATCCTTGAAATCATTGCATATGCATTTACCATTCATCATAACATAAACAGGTTTCTTGTAACAAGTCTCCTCATCTTTCTACTGTTTATTTCAGTAAGATGGATCTCGAAAAAACGGTGAAGGACCTCCAAGCTCAGAATGCTCAGTTTCAACAGATGTTCTTAACTCTAGCCAAAGGACAAGAAGAGTTGAAGACCTTGCTGGTTGAGGAGAAGAAAAAGAAGAAGAAGAAAATAACCGGAGTTCTAAAGATGGGAAGAAGATTCCAAGGACAAGCAAGAAGGACCCTAGACTTTGCAACGACATCCGGGGAGAAAGACAATCAAGATGGGAAAGGAAAAGAAACAGTTGTCCAGTCAGAGTCAGAAGAGGAAGAGGAAGAAGAAGATTATTCTGAAGGATAATACCCTCCAGCCGACGACAAGTATAAGCATCTAGAAGAACGATTAAGTGCAATGGAAATCCAAAAAGTGCCTGGATTAGTGTTTGAGGAGTTGGGATTAGTATCGGGAATTGTCATTCCTCCAAAATTCAAAGAACATGTGTTCGCCAAATATGACGGAGTTTCATGCCCCAAAATGTATCTCCAGTCCTATGTGAGGAAAATCCAGCCTCATACCACTGACAAGGACTTATGGGTACACTTCTTCCAAGACAGTCTGTCTGGAACTCAACTTGATTGGTTTTATCAGTTAGAAAGAGCCAATGTTCATAACTGGGAAGATCTGGCCGCCGCCTTTTACAAACAATACCAATACAACGCTGATCTTACGCCCACCCGTACTCAACTCCAGAGTATGGCCATGGTTTCAAGTGAACGCTTTAAGGACTATGCACAAAAATGGAGGGACTTAGCAGGAAGAGTCTAGCCTCCTCTATCCGAAAGAGAATTGGTAGATATGTTTTTGGGCACCTTGTTTGGTCCTTTCTTTAATCACTTAATTGGGAGTTCATCGACAGGCTTTACTGAGTTAATATTTACCAGATAAAGGGTGGAAGCCGGGATAAAGAATGGAAAGATTCAAAAAGATGCATCCTCTGCCGCTGTAAGGAAACCATTCATCAGAAAGAAAGAAGTTTTTGCTGTATATCCTTAGAGAAATCAAGATAGGGTTGAACGTTGTCCAATGGTGGGGGCTGTCATGATTCCTAAACCTGTGCCTGCTCAGCAAAGAAGCAACCAGCCAAGAATGGAAAGACCAGCCAAACAACGCACCTGAATTAATATGACACTATCTCAAGTATTTCCACATTTGTTAAGATCCAACCTAGTGACTTTGAAAGAAGCTCCAAAGAATCCTAACACAACCTCTCCTCACTATCATCCTAATGCCCGCTGCGCATACCACTCCGAGAGTCCCGACCATAATACTAACAACTGATGGGCTCTGAAGAACAAAGTACAAGACGTTATTGAAGCCAAAGAGATTGAATTCGACGCGCCAAAAATTCCCAATGTCATTACCGCCCCTATGCCCAAGCACGACCGTGATGTCAATGCCGTTGAAGAAGTTATATTTGTCACCTCAGTTGATGAACTTGTGCCCCCACTCCTTACTATAAAAAAGAACTTATTAAATTCTTGTGTATTCCCAGGCTGTGATAAAAATTGTCATTTATGTTTATCCTCACCAACCAGCTGTCCTTTGTTGAAAACAGGCGTTCAATGCCTAATAGATAACAAATAAATTTTGTTCGAGAAGGCTTCAATTCCAACTGTTTCTTATAATGATGTTTCCATCATGACCATTTCCGATAATTCTTCCAGGGTCTCCACCAAAAGACCCGTTAGAATTACGCCAGTTCCTAAAGCAACTCCTTTGATAATTACAATGCCTGGACCAATCCCGTATTCATCAGACAAAATTGTCCCATGGAATTATGGAGGTGATGTTTACTACCACGGTATCAAGCAAAATTGGCCAGCTACTGAAGATTCAAGTTCTGAGAAAGTTGATTCCAATATCAGTAATATCGCAGGGACTAGTAAGATAACCCGAAGCGGAAGGATATTCTCTCCAGAAATTGCTCCCCCAAAAGCAGATTTTGGACCCGTAATCATTCCTATTGTTGTTGCTCCTCCAAAGGCTGTTCCCAGTCCTACAATCATCTCTGCTAGTACTCCAACTAACAAAGTTGTTACAATCCCTGCTATCACCCCTACTAACATTCCTGTTGCCGAGTCAACCGAGACTTGAGGTAAAGGCATTCTGATTGAGCCTGTCCGGACGAGGGCACAATCATTGGCTATCCATGAGACCTCCCGGAAAGAGATGGAGGAAATTCTAAAGATCATAAAAAGAAGAGACTACAATGTAGTCGAGCATCTGGGGCAAACTCCATCTAAAATTTCCATGCTGGCTTTATTTCTATGTTCCGAGGCGCATGCAAAGGCCTTGGTAAAATTCCTGAAAACTGGCCATGTACCCCAAGAAACATCTGCCAATCAGTTCCAAGACTGCGTAGCCATCTTGACTGTAGATAATGGTTTAGGTTTTTCAGATGCTGATTTAACGCTAAGGGGGAGGAAGCATAATGAGGCATTGCATGTCTCAGTGGAATGCAGGGGCACGACCTTGGCTCATGTTTTTGTGGACACTGATTCATCTCTGAATGTGTTGCCTAAAAAGGCTCTTGATAGGCTTGACTGTGAGGGATTGACATTGAAACCGAGCAACATAATAGTGAGGGCCTTTGACGGCTCAAAAAGGATGGTGCATGGGGAAATGGATATCCCCATAAAGGTTGGAACCCAAACATTTGATTCAACTTTTTATGCAATGGATATTCTCCCTTCACACTCCTGCTTATTAGGCCGACCGTGGATCCATAATGTTGGCGCTGTTACTTCTACATTGCATCAAATGCTGAAATATCCAATTCAAGGGAAGATTATCATTGTTCATGGAGAAGAAGAGTATATGGTCAGCCATGTAAATTCCTTCAGATATATGGAGTTAGATGGTAAATTTATTAAAGCTCTATTCCAACACTTTGAAGAAGTCCCGGCGACTGTGGCGGTAACCGAAGTTATGTCTCAGGTTCCCCAGATCAAAGGCCTCTGCTCAAGATGTCATCTTTGAAGGATGCCAAGGCACTGATAGAAGAAGGTGGGTGCACTATTTAGGGAGAACTTCCAAATATCCCATACAAATCTGATAAATTTGGTATGGGTTTCACTTCAGGTGCCCAGAAGGCTGTACGCCGCGTACGTGCCGGAGGACCACCCTTGATAATCAGCAACCACCAAGTCGGCGCCGTGGAGGATGATGAAGACAACTACAACCCGGAGGATTGGATTTTCCCAATTATCAGTGGAGGGCTCAGCAACTGGGAAGCTAGAGATTTTGTCCCGATCACATTTATCCCATAGTAATTGGTCTTTACATTTTTTTGGATCTGTAATATTAAAACAATTAAGACTCTTAAAACCTTGTGTCTTACCCGAGGCACAATGGTCCATTTGTAAGGGTTATTATCTCATTTCCATATGACATCAATGAATCATGGACGTTTTTTGCATACAAACTTTGTGCTCATTGTTTTTCTTTTTACACTTTCATTTCTTTCAAAGATAGCTATACTCTTACACACACTCACACTCACAATGCAGGTCTACATCCATTCGGGATCCCATGGGTAATGGTTCTGCTATGGCCTTTTGTGACTATGAAAATCTAATCTACCAAGTCGAAGATGAAGGTGAGGAAGATTGTGAAGTACCAGGCAAATTCTCCAGGTTACTGTAATAAGAAGAGAGGACCATTTAGCCACACGAGGAACCAGTGGACATAATCAACCTAGGTACTGAAGAAGACAAAAGATAGGTCAAGGTAGGTGCCAATCTGGAACCCAGTGTCAAAGAGTGTCTGATTCAGTTGCTACACGAGTATGTTGAGGTCTTTTCCTGGTCGTATAAAGACATGCCAGGACTTGACGCAGATATCATAGTACATCGTCTACCTACAAAAGAGGACTGCCCACCCATAAAATAAAAGGTTCGTCGAATGTGACCAGATATGTAGGAGAAGATTAAGGCGGAAGTCATGAAACAATTCAACGCTGGATTCTTGGCCGTCACCTCTTATCCGCAATGGGTTGCCAATGTTTTTCCTGTACCCAAAAAGGACGGTAAAGTACGAATGTGCGTGGACTATAGAGATTTGAATAGGGCAAGCCCTAAGGATGATTTCCCACTTCCCCACATTGATATTCTAGTTGACAATACGACACAAAATAAAGTGTTTTCCTTCATGGAAGGTTTCTCAGGCTACAACCAAATCAAAATGGCGCCTGAGGACATGGAGAAAACAACCTTTGTCACCCAGTGGGGCACATTCTGCTACAAGGTTATGCCATTCGGAATGAAGAATGCTAGGGAAACCTATCAACGTGCCATGGTAGATCTGTCTCACGATATGATACATCACGAAATAGAGGTCTATGTGGACGACATGATAGCTAGATCTCAAACAGAAGAAGATCATCTTAATCACTTACAGAAACTGTCTGAGAGACTAAAGAAGTACAAGCTGCGGTTGAACCCAAATAAATGCACATTTGGGGCGAGGTCTGGTAAGCTCCTTGGTTTTGTCTTCAAAAATAAAGGTATTTAAGTCGATCCCACCAAGGTGAAAGCGATACAAGAGATGCCTGCTCCTCGTACTGAGAAGGAAGTCAGAGGATTCTTAGGACATTTAAACTACATTGCCAGATTCATTTCTCACCTGACAGCTACTTGTGAACCAATCTTCAAATTACTGAAGAAAGATCAAGTAGTCAAATGGAATGACGAATGCCAAACTGCCTTCGACAATATCAAAGAGTACCTACAAGAGCCTCTTGTGTTGATGCCACCAGTCGATGGAAGACCGTTGATTATGTATCTGAATGTTTTGGAAAATTCAATGGGGTGTGTGCTGGGGCAGCATGACGAGTCTGGTCGAAAAGAGCACGCTATTTATTACCTGAGAAAAAAGTTTACCGACTGTGAAACAAGATATTCACTGCTCGAGAAAACTTGCTGCGCTCTGGCATGGGCTGCTCCCCGGCTAAGACAGTATATGCTAACCCATACTACCTTGTTGATATCTAAAATGGATCCAATAAAATACATCTTCGAGAAACCTGCTCTCTCTGGGAGAATAGCGAGATGGAAGATGATCCTGACAGAATATGACATACAATATACTACCTTGAAAGCAATAAAGGGCAGTGTACTAGCTGATCACCTTGCTCACCAAGCTGTGGAAGACTACCAGTCTATGAAGTTCGAATTCCCAGATGAAGACGTCATGATGGTAAACAACTGTAAAGAATTCAAACCATATGACGGACATGAACAAGGATCCCGATGGACCCTGGTATTTGATGGGGGCATCTAACACACTTGGAAATTGTATTGGTGTTGTACTCATATCTCCTGAAGGGTGTCATACTCCCTTTACTGCAAGACTCTGCTTCAATTGTACAAACGACATGGCAGAATACAAAGCGTGCATTTTTTGTCTCAAAGCTGCCATAGATTTGGGGATCAAATCCTTAAATGTATTTGGAGATTCAAATTTGGCCATCAGCCAGATCAAAGGGGAATGGAACACCAAACACCCTAACCTTATCCCTTACAAAGAACATGTTTTGACATTGCTCCCACATTTTGAGAAGATTACCTTCGAACATTTCCCGCGAGAAGAAAATCAGCTAGCAGACGCACTAGCCACGATGTCATTTATGTTTAAACTTAAATGGGATAACGAGGCTCCTCATATCACCATTGAATGAATGGATGAACCAACACACTGTCACGAGATTAATACTAAAGAAGTAGTAGACCATCCTTGGTTTCATGAATTCAAGAGGTAACTCGAGGCTCAAGAATATCCGAAAGGAGCTTCATTAAACGATAAGAAGTTCTTAAGGAGATTCTCTGCTAAATTCTTCCTTAGTAATGGAATTCTCTACAAACGCAACCATGACCCTGTGTTACTCCGTTGCATAGACAAGGTCGAAGCGGAAAAGATTATGGCTGAACTACATGAGGGTACTTTTGGCACCCATTCTAGTGGGTATACGATGGAAAACAAAATCCTACGGGAAGGCTATTACTGGTCTACCATGGAAGCAAATTGCTATCAACACTCTCGAACCTGCCATAAGTGTCAGATCTATGCTGACATGGTGCATGTACCTCCGGTTCCTCTGAATGTCTCGACGGCTCCTTGGCCCTTTGCTATGTGGGGCATCGATATGATTGGGGAAATCAAGCCAACGGCCTCTAATGGACACCGCTTCATCTTAGTGGCCATTGACTATTTTACAAAGTGGGTTGAGGCAGCCTCCTTCGCGTCCATCACCAAGAATGTTGTCGCCCAGTTCATCAAGCAGAATCTCATCTATCGTTACAGTATCCCATAGAGGATCATCACAGATAATGGTAAGAATCTAAACAATACTATGGTCCTAGCCCTGTGCGAACAATTCAAGATCCAGCATCACAATTCTTCCCCTTACCGACCAAAGATGAATGGTGTTGTCGAAGCTGCAAATAAGACCATTAAAAAGATCATACAAAAAATGACAGTCACATACAAAGACTGGCATGAGATGCTACCATTCTCTCTCCACGGGTATGGTACCACAGCACACACATCAACCAGGGAAACACCCTACTCTCTGGTATACGACATGGAGGCTGTCTTGCCTATTGAGGTCCAGATCCCCTCTCTGAGAATTTTGAAGGATGAAGGGTTGAATGAAGAAGATTGGATCTAGACTCGACTTGATCAACTGAACTTGATTGATGAGAAAAGGCTTACAACTGTCTGTCATGGTCAAATGTATCAAAAATGGATGATCAAGGCTTTCAACAAAAAGGTCAGACGCCAAGTGTATCAAGTCGGGGATTTGGTAATCAAACGTATCATACTGCCGCAAGGTGATCCCAGGGGCAAATGGACTCCTACCTACGAAGGACCATTTGTAATTAAAAGCATATTCTCTGGTGGAGCAATGATCTTGACCACCATGGATGGCGATGACCTGCTGCACCCTGCGAATGCAGACATAGTCAAAAGATACTACGCATAAGAGACCCGCTAGGTTGACACACCTAGGAAAAACAAGGGCATCCCGGTGAACCAAAAAGGTTTGGGCAAAAATTAGGGATAAAACAAAAAAAAATTGTACAACCCGGCAAGCTGAAAACCCGAGAGGGCGGCTAGGGCAAAAAAGGGTATCCCGGTGGACTGAAAACCGGAAAGGGCGGTCCAGGAAAAAGTTAGGGAATTAAAGCGTATGACTATGTCTTATTGGATCACCTTACGGACAACCTGAAAAACTCAGAGGTTCTGATCAATCCAATCAACTTCGGACGAGGCAACAAGCAGACAAGATGCTCAAAGACACGAAGGCTATAACAGAATGGGAACCCCATGGGATTATTACACATAGCTATCTTTTCTTTGTATCAAAATTTTCATTTTTTACGATGACATTCTCTTACTAGAATGTTTGTCTCATTGTACAAAAATACTTACTCAAAGTCAATACAAAGATATCCCTTTGAAAGTGCAAAACTACCTGTTTTTCTTTACTCTTGTGTTTTGTTTACAAAAACGTCCAATGATTTATTTTTGAACATATGCATTTGAACATAATTACTGTTTACAAATAAAAAAGATAGAAAGACAATCACCGATGGATTTAAGAGACAGGGAAATCTCTCTAAGTTATTTTGATAAAGTCCCCCACAGTATGCAGTTTAATCCCCAGCAGAATAAAGCTTCCAGTTATCAATCCCCAGTAGAAGTCGTCCAATTTCTCAGGATGCCCCAACAGGATTTTTCAAGCAGTACACGGCATATTCCTTAAAACAAAGTTTATTGCTCTAAGTGGAAATTCATCAACACGTCAACTTCAAAAAATGAAGATTCACACTCCATATCCTCAACGAGGCAGGGATTTATTTCCCCAATCCAATAGCAGTACAGTAGGCTAACTCACATACGAATACATCGCATCCATATATCATAAACATTAATAACACGAATGAATTATACCATGCATTTCATACAACATGACATTGTATATTAGCTAACATTTTACCCTTTTCAGGATAAGATTAATCAACAACTACCATTAACAATGTTCAAAATTTTCAGATACAGTTCAGATACACTTCAGACACGGATTCCATTCTGATACTCATTCAAATTCAACCTTCATATACAGTTCAGATAAACTCCAGACACGGATGCCATCCTGAAAATCATTTAGCTCTCAGATACAGTTCAAATACGCTCCAGACACGGATGCCATTCTGGTACTCATTCAGATTCAACTTTCAGATACATTTCAGATACGCTCTAGACATAGATTCCATTCCGATACTCATTCAGAATCCACTCTCCAGATACAGTTCAGATATGCTCCAAACACGGATGTCATTCTGATACTCATTCAGAGTTCTCTTTCAGATACAGTTCAGATACGCTCCAGACACGGATGCCATTCTGATACTCATTCAGATTCAACTTCTAGATACAGTTCAAATATGCTCCAGACACAGATGCCATTCTAATACTCATTCCGATTCAACTCTCAGATACAGTTCATATACGCTTCAAACACGAATTCCATTCTGATACTTATTCGGTTTCATCTTACACCTATGATTCAGCAATCATTTCTAGATGGAATCTGAAAGCCCATCTCTAAAAAATTTCCACCATCCCTCCAAATGGCATCTTTAAGCCCATTCCCTATACCATCAACCATCACATCACCAAGTGCAAATTTCTAGGCACTCTAGTGTCTAATCATCTTCCACCTTCGAGTCACGAATGTCAAAACTTGCCAATCTAACTCTTCAGGTTTAAGAAGATTTAATAGGGGCAGATGTTGTACCCAAAAATTTCCCCTCTCACATATCAAGAATTTGTTCACAAGATCTCTTTGACTCAAAGACTGCATTAGGGTTGATCAACTCAAGACACCTCCTTAAGCACTGGTGACCAAAATTAGGGTTTGAGTTTACAAAAGGATTTTTGAACTTCCAACGGCCCATATGGTTTTCATGTATCATTATGGACCCCCAAAATCACTCATGTCAAGTTTCAAGCTTTGAATCACACTTTTGCTCAATCAATTGAGCAGTTGACCTAAAAATCAGTTGTATTGGGAAAAAAGTCAACTATGGCCAATTTACAGTCAAAAATTATAATTTTTTATCCACATCAACATTTTAAACTCATATGTATCATTTTATCAAGTCTGGACCATAATTCCTCAAGAAATTTGATCAAATCTCCAAAATGGCAAAATGGTCAAAATTAGGGTTTTTATTGGGAAAGGGCAATTTCTGATTTTTGACCTAGAAAATGATCAATTAGTTTAAGGCATGATCTCAAGAGTCAAATTGCATCATTTTTACCTAATGACATGGCTCAAAACATTGCTCAAGTCCAAAGGATTGACAGATGAATTTTCAGTCAACTAATCAAAAGTCAACTGTATACTGAAAAGTCAAACTTTGACTTTTCGGTCAAATTCAAATGCAAAAGATCATAATTCATCAAAACATGTCAAAATATGAAACTTATTCATCAAGAAGTCAAAAAGTCAACATTTCATTTTGAAAAGTCAAAATTTCTAAACTTAGAAATTTTTCTGTGTTGGAAATTTCTTATTTTTTTATAACTTTGAGCAAAATTTTCACCATGATGAAAGATGATTCAAGAGAAAATTCCAACATGAAAGTTGTATATCTCCATGAAATATACAACTTTTATTTACATAACTTCTTCCAAAAGGGCTTGGATCTCAAGTTATAATTTTAGGAACATGTGGTCATGAAACAAAACACTTAGTGAAATTTTTGCCCTAATTTGGTCAGGATTTTGACCCAACTTCATGGCACTTTTTCATATAGTTCCAAGGGGGATATTAAAAATCAATTCAACGATGGGTTGCATACCACATTTCAAGATTTTTAAAATGTCCAAGAACTCCTTGAGATCATTCATGAGTAGGGAGAATCGAAGAGATGAAGTTAGGGTTTTATCACTTGAATTACAAGTCATTTTGTGATGAACCAAATCTAAAATTAAACTATGCTGCATAAACTCTACTTTACAGGCCTCAAACTTGTTAGGTACTCCATAATTAATGGCTTGCACAACTGTTAGAGTTATCATTTCAAGCATTCAATGCATGGACATGCTTTATATCCATTTTTGGAAGAAAGTGTACATTGCCATTTTGATAAAGTGTTTTTTTGCACAAAACATGTTCTTAAGCCTTTCACTTGTTTTCTTATGATCACACAAGTCCTATAACTCATGAGAAATAGTTTAGACACATATAATCACCCAACCCATGCTTGTACTACACATTGAAACTTGGTTTCCCTCTTTTCTTCAAAATCAAGTAACCTAACAAAAAGCTTGTAACTTGTACTTCTGATTGTCCAAACCACTCCAATCCTTTTGCTTATAGATACAAAAACTATTTGCATCAAGGACACAAATGCTTAAGCCCTGAAAAGACCTAGAACTCAGAATCACCAAAAACACTTCAAAACTTGTCATTTTTGAGTTTTGAAGCCAATCTTCAAATCTACTCGTGTGTTTCTTGGCCTTTTGTTTTCAAAAGCTTCTAAACAATATACACAAACAATCCCAACACCTGCAGCATCACTGTAACACCTCTATCATCATCCACCATTTTCAAAAACAGAGCTTTGCACTTGGACTTCTCCAGAACTCCTCAGGCCTTTTCAGCTCAAGCTAAGCATTCCATTAGCTTCCTGGGAACTTGAGGAAGCTAACCTAACCATTAGAACTCCTTGTAAGTTGCTCAAACTTCAAACCTGATACCCTCTTGCAAGGTGAATTTTCTAACTTTGGAACTTCTCATACAGGCATCATCAATGATTTATTTGTGAATAAAACATGTAGATATCATTGCCCTAAAGCTAACCATATCCATAGTTTCCATTAATTTTGCTTGAGCTTAGAGAATTTTAAGATTGAAGTTTCTGAGATTTTTTAGGGTTCGGATTAGGGCCAATAAAATTCATGCTTATATTTGATCTATAGTTTTAATGCTTTACCTTTCTGAAATCGTGAGGAAATTTTCTACAAGTTTCATGTTTACAATTTTCATTTTTGATGAGAAATGAACAAGTTACAGTTGGTCTGGTTGGAGGTTGAAGATGAAGTCTAAATCAGGGCGCATTTTGTATCATATATTTATTGTTTTGCTTATGTTAATGGATGTATAGCCACCCCAGTGGTAGAAGCGCGTGCCTGTAACATTTGGGACCTGGGTTCGAGCCCAAGTGGTACCTTTTGATTTTTCCGTAATTTTTTTGCATTTTTCTGACCCTTTTTTGCAGGCGCTGGGCTTCATCTTTGGGCCTTGTTTTTGTTTTTACTTGTTAACCTCCCTGGTTCCTTTTCACACCCCTGGCCCATATTTTCTTTTCTTTTCTTATTTTCATTTTATTTATTTTCTTAATTATTTTTCTAAATACTAAAAAATCACAAAAATACAAAAATAGTAGATTTATGTTTTGACATAATTTAAATATTTTTCTCATACAAAAAATTATTTTATTCATCATACTTTATTTATTTTTACTAATTATCTTGTAAATTTAATTAAAACTAGATTATTATTTATTTTCTTTTACACTTATTTAAATATATTATTTTAATCTAAAAAAGGCCGAAAATATTTTATAATACTATAATTTATTACCAAGACAAAAATACAAAAAAAAAATGCTTTTCTTATAAACTTAATTTCTTTTTAATTAATAAATAGATTTATGGTTTTATTTAAAATCTTCTTAGTAAACTAGGTTTACTTTTATTATTTTAATTAATTATTTCATTTTAATTAATTAGGTTAAAACAAATTCTTTTTTCTCATAAAAAATCCAAACAAAAAGATCCATTTTCTTTGCATTTAAATTCTTGCATATTTATTTTGTACATTTATTTATTTCAATTCTTGTATAAATTCAATATGGTTGTAATAGATTAATTAGGTTTATATTCTTGCAATCCCCATTTACAATTTGTATACCCCCTCCCACAAATGTTGTAATAGCGTAGTAACTTTAAATTCCGCAATTTATCGCTTTATATATAACATGCTAGTAATTAGGGTTTATATGGAAAGACTAAAACCAATCAAATAGAAAACCCTAATTCAAGACAAAATCAAGCATGAAAACAATACACTTGCACACAAGCACCCCTAGGATAAATCCACTTGGTTGCCTTTTCAAAATGGCCATATTACGCATGTGAGGTATCTTAGCAAAAACAAGCAATAATACAAGATCATAGTCCCTCGATGACGCTATCTAAGCTGACTCTCAAATGATCTTAGTCCCTAAAAGAGAATGCTAAGATACCTTGCAACATTTCTAATCATGGTTATACGATGACCCACGCCCGTCCCGTTTACATCCAAAGATAGGGTTACTTACCAAATCAATGGTAAGATAACAATGTCAAAGGAAAGAGGAAATGGACATGAAAGACTTTTGAGTAGGTAGAATGCCCCTAGTTACTTGCTCACTTCCAAAACAAAACATCCTTTCTATTTTCAAAACAAACACCTACACTTTTAAAACATCTTACAAACTTGAAATTTTTTTCAAAAGATCAACATATTTGTATACATTCTTACGAACGAGAATCATTACAAAGTTTTCCTAAACAATGGCCTCTTTACAAAATACTTTCAAAAACCACACAAAGCATAATTTCAAACAAAAGCAAGTGATCTAGAAAGTAACTAAGAGCCCATGGAAAACCATGGATGAAAAGGATGCTAATACCTTCCCTTTTCATAATCTACCCCCGAACTCAAGAAATAATCTCAAAGGTCTTTCCTGTGCTTATTCACCTTTCCTTTTGTATAAAAGAAAATTCGGTGGCGACTCTTGCTAACCGCAACATTTGCGATCAAACACAAAACCTTAAAGTCAGTTCTCCCATCGTATCAAACTTTCGAATTCGGGAAACAACAAAACTTCAACAATACTTGCATTGTCGCCATACCGAACCAATATCTTACAATCGAAACATATCTGAGAAGAAAAGCTTCTCCCCCACTCATCTTCAAACCAACTCCTGCATATAATCGATTATAAAAGCAAACAAGTATCGACAATGTGTCGCACACATATCACATACTAAGAAACACATTGACAATATTCAATTGTCATGCCACTCTACTGACTTAACAACTTGGTCGGACGGACGGACCTGCTCTGATACCATTAATGTAACACCCTGTTTCTACCCGGCGAATATTAATAAAATTAGAGTTATAAAATTTTTACATATAAATAGGATGCTACACTTTCAACTTATAACAACGACATTTAATTGCACATAAAACAGATACATAACACTTAAATCATCGGATGAACAATTAACAACAATTTTAGTCTTTTAAAACCAACAACTTTCATAACTACGTAGCGGAATCATAATATGCAACAAAAATCAACTTAAAATTTAGCAACTGAAGTAATGACAATGATAAAGCAACAAGCATTCATCCCTCCGAGTGTTATGTATCAGAGAGACGACACTGACTCGAACTAATGAAGGTAAACAACCTTTACTCTATATTACCTGCACGTTACCAACATAGGGGTAACATTCAAAAAGAAGAGGTGAGATATCGAACAATATAATCAGATGTATGATAAATAGTATATTAGAATCAAATCATACAAAATCATCACTTCATAGCTTTCAAATGACATCCTTTACCACCAAGTCATCAACATAATATCACAACTAATTCATCATCACAACAACTCAAAATGCAACATGAAATGCGACTTGTTTTTATGCACATGCACGTGGTACCAATGGAGCAAAACTCCTAACTTAATAATCTGCCAATAAATAGAGGCATTAACAAGGCATAAGCCTTCAACTTAATATTTTGCCAATCCAGGCCAACTTAACGAGCATCAGCTCCAACTTCATATGCGATGTATGCGACACAACATGAATGTAGCAACAACAACAACAAACAACAACTCAACATAAATCAACGTTGGCCATAAGCCTATAACATCAACAACAATTCAACATCAACTCAACATAAATCAACATTGTCCATAAGCCTATAACATCAACAACAATTCAACATCAACTCAACATAATTCAACGTTGGCCATAAGCCTACAACTTATCTGCCAAAAATTAGAGGCATTTCAACAATAATAACAATTTCCACTACTGCTAGTGCTACTAATTAATTCTATACAGTTGTTTTATTGCTAATAGCTTTTTGTAACTATTTCACAATTAACTCCTACTGTCAACTTATTCCTACTACATGTACTATGCTTTTATACTGCTAATATTTTTCCGATAAGGTTCATGCAATTACATCCTACTACTATGAATCATCTCCTACTACCATGAATTATCTCTTCTATTGTTTTACTGTTAATAACCTACAACTTGGTTTTAGCCAATCAATACAAGCAACACAAGAAAATTCATCACTACCTGTAACTTCAACAATTAACAACAACATCATAACAACAACTTAATAAGTGTCCCTGCTAAAGCATATTGACTCTGTCATCTATTAATCCTACCTGCTATATATGCTAATCTATAATTTGTTTATTCGGTAACTAACAAATAGTCTCTGCTATCATTTATTTTTGCTAACTCTGCTACATAACAATTCTGTAACTAAATTAATATTTGCTATTATACACTTTAGTTATTTAATTATTCTTCTACCCATAATTCATTAACTCTGGTGATAACAATTAGTAACCAATTAATAAAGTAACAGACACAGAAAACAGACAAAACAAACAAAATAACATAGAGGTTTATGGGTGTGCCCCTCGTCACCCAATTGTGCCCCTCAGAACCAAAACTAAAAGTTTGTGCCACTCGTCATGGAGTTGTACCGCTCGTTACACACCTCCCATACCATGTCGGTCGACATGCTCGTGTGCCCCTCGGCACATAGTGTTTCTCACAAAGTTTCTTTACATGCTTACTGATTCAAACACAGAATTCTCCAAATCTTCCTTCGATTAACAATATTTTCACAACACATGATACAACACAGTATTACATCGACATAGCAACATAACGAATATATTAGCAATATTATGATTTCCAACAATAAATAGTTAATTCTGCAAAAAATTCAAGAACATCCACAACATGATAACAACATGATAATAGCCAATTTCAGAAACCACAACAAGAACATACGCACAACAACATTACACCAACCCAATTCCTACATAATATTCATCGTGATTCCCATTATAAAGCCATAACCCAACCCTTACCTTGGATTGAAGGTCGCTCTATAATTTTCCGAACGAACCTAACTTTGCCTCTTTTCCTTGTTCCTATTCTCTGCCACTTCCTACGTTACTGCTCCAAGACTTTCTTAACTTTCTAATCAACCTAATTTCTTATTATTATAACTAAACCTAATAATAATATTATCATTCTTAATGGGATAACCTTACACACCCCACCTATTACTACTTCTAACCCTTAAAAGGGCCAACAAAAATTATTCTTATATCATCTTAATAATATTAATATTCTACAATTCTAATATTATTACTAATATTATTAATCAACTAAAATAAACAACTAAGTAACAACTTAGAAACATATAGAAACATCTCACACATTTCAACAAATAATTCAAAAATAATTTAATTAAATTATGGGGTGTTACACTCACCATCCATAGTTCAAGAATTAATGCACCACCAGAGAAGGCTTTCTTGACAACATATGGGCCTTCATAATTGGGTGTCCACTTACTCCTAGAATCAGTGTTAAAAGACATGATCTTTCTGAGCACGAGGTCACCTTCTCTGAATTCACGAGGCCTGACCTTCTTATCAAAAGCTTTATTTATTATCTTCTGATAAAACTGACCATGACACAAATCCGTCATTCTCTTTTCTTCAATCAAATTTAATTGGTCAAACCTATTCTGGACCCATTCAGCCTCTGAAAATTTGGTTTCCATTATTACACGTAAAGAGGGAATCTCAACCTCGACGGGGAGCACTACTTCCATACCATACACAAGAGAGAACGGGGTTGCCCCCATTCAAATGCGAACGAATGTACGATACCTATGCAAAGCAAAAGGGAGCATCTCATGCCAATCTTTATAGGTAACAACCATCTTCTGGATGATCTTATTAATGTTTTTTTAGCAGCTTCAACAACCACATTCATCTTAGGCCTGTAAGGAGACAAGTTTTGATGGACAATCTTGAATTCTTCACAAAGTTCTATCATCATATTGTTGTTCAAATTCGAGCCATTGTTAGTGATAATCCTGCTTGGCACACCATACTGACATATAAGATTGTTCTTGATAAAGCGTACTACCGCTTGCTTGGTGAAATTAGAATAGGAAGTTGCTTTCACCTATTTGGTGAAGTAGTCAATTGCCACCAAGATGAAATGATGTCCATTCGACGCCTTTGGTTCAATCATTCCAATCATATCAATACCCCACATAGAAAACTTCCACTAGGAAGAAATAACATTGAGAAGTGTCGGAGGCACATGAATATTGTCAGCATAAGTCTGACACTTATGGCACTTCTTCGCCAATTTGTAACAGTAAGATTCCATTGTCATCCAATAGTAACTTTTCCTAAGCATCTTTTTTGCCATCGAATGTCCATTGGATTGAGTACCAAAGGAACCTTCATGGATATCATGCATCAACATGTCCGCTTCATGTCTATCCATGCATTAGAGAAAGACATGTCATAGTTTCTTTTGTATAGCACATCCTTATTGAGGAAAAAGATACCTGTCAACCTTCTCAATGTCTTTCTATCTTTGTTCGATGCACCAACCAAGTATTCCTGATTCTGGAGAAAATGCTTGATATCATAATACCAAGGCTTTTCGTCTGACGTTCCCTCTGTCGCAAACATATAAGTTAGCCTATCTAGACGTCAAACTTTGTTCTGAGGTACATCGTTCCAAGCATTTACTTGGTACATGGAAGCCAAAGTGGATAAAGCATCTGCCATCTGATACTCATCTCTGGGAATATGATGAAATTCAAATTTATTAAAGAAAGTTAATAATCTTCTTGCACAATCTTTGTAGGGAATCAAGCCAACATGACGAGTATCCCATTCTCCTTTAATTATGATTTATTACCAAACCTGAATCACCATAGACATCTAGAATTTTGATTCTGAGATCTATAGCCTCTTCAAGACCCATGATACAATCTTCGTACTCTGCCATATTATTGTATAATCAAATGCCAACCTTTTAGTAAAAGGGATATGTGACCCATGAGGAGTGATAATTACATCATCAATTCCTTTTCCATAAGCATTTACAACTCCATCAAACACCATACCCCATCGGGTTTCACGATCAGGACCTTCCTCAGGCAAAGGTTCATCACAATCATTTACTTTCAAATACATCACCCCCACATCAGGGAAATCATTTAACAGACTGATAATCATCAACTGGTCGGTGAGCAAGATAATCTGCCAACACACAACTTTTTATAGCCTTCTGAGTACGGTGTTGATTACCATATTTAGACAACACCATCTACCAATGGGAAATTCTTCCAGTAAGAGCAGGCTTTTCAAAAATATACTTAATTTGATCCATTTTAGAAATCAACCAAGTAGTATGATTCAACATATATTGACGCAATCACTTTGCCGCCCAAGCCAAAGCACAACATGTTTTTTCCAGCATAGAATACTGTGACTCACAGTCAGTAAACTTCTTGCTGAGATGATAAATGACATATTCTTTTCTTCTCGTTTCATCTTGTTGTCCCAAAATACAACCCATAGAATTATCTAATCCAATCAGATACATAATCAATGGTTTTCCTTCAACGGGAGGGAGGAAGATATGAGGTTCAAGCAGATACTCTTTAATGCTTTCAAATGCCCTTTGGCAATCTTCCATCCATACACAACCTTGATATTTCTTTAACAGCTTGAAGATCGGTTCACATGCTGTAGTCATGTGGGAAATAAATCTGGAAATGTAATTCAAACATCCAAGGAAGCCTCTAACTTACTTTTCAGTTCTTGGTACAAGCATTTCTTAAATTGTCTTAACTTTATCAGGATCAACTTCAATTCCTTTTTGGCTGACAATGAAACCTAGCAACTTTCAAGAACGAACACCAAAAGTATACTTATTTGGATTCAAGCGGAGACGATACTTCCTCAAAAGCTGAAACAGTTTCAACAAATCTTTTATATACCCTTCCTTAGTATGAGATTTGGAGATTATATCATCAACATATACATCAATTTCCTTATGCATCAGATCATAGAATAGTGTTATCCTAGCCCTCTGGTACGTTACACCAACATTCTTCAACCCGAAGGGCATCACTTTGTAATAGAATGTTTCCCAGGGTGTGATAAAAATTGTTTTTTCCATGTCCTCAAGAGCCATTCTGATTTGATTGTATCCGAAAAATCCATCCATGAATGAAAACACTTTGAATTATGTTGTACTGTCAATCAACATATCAATATGTGGCAATGGAAAGTCATCTTCTGGACTGGCTTTGTTTAAATCTCTATAATCGACGCACATGTGGACTTTTCCGTCTTTCTTTGGTACTAGAACAATATTGGCAATCCACTGAGGATATATTGATGTCATAAGAAAGCTAACATCAATCTGCTTCAAAACCTCTTCTTTAATCTTCACTTCCATGTCGGGGTGAGTTCTTCACAACTTCTGCTTGATTGGTGGACATTATGGTTTTAGCGGTAAATAATGTTCCACAATATCAGTATCCAAACCAGGAATGTCTTGATAAGAACAAGCAAAGATATCCACATACTCTTTCAACAATTCAATCACCATGCTATTCACATAGAGATGAAGCAATGCTCCAATCTAGACTTCCTTTGGATCTTCCTCTGAACCCAAGTTAATCATCTCCAACAATTCTTTATACGGCTGAATGGTACTTTCCTCACGCTCAAGCAATCGTGAAAACTCTTCTGGTATTTCATCATAGTCTTCTTCTTCGGCCATATACACAGGATATTCAAAGTTAGGAGAGGGTGCAGAATCGTTGTACTCAACGAGTTTTTAATTAATATGCACATGTGATTTATGATTAATTTTAGAAACTAACACATGTAACAAATGATTATGCAGATTTATTTACAATTGTTATTTATTTTGAAAGGATTTTTTCTGATTAACATTTTCCAAGAAAAAGTAGAACATAAAGACTTAGTTTAAGAATCAAAAACAACTTTCATTAATGATTTTAAAAATCAAAATAACAAATATGCCCATACAACATCAATACTTTCACCTTGGGCGGAGTGAGACATTTCTGAAAACACTAAAAAAAACAAATTACTTTGAAATGTGAACGCAAGAAGGAACATTAATAGTGATCCAATTCTGGACTCTGACTCCATGCGTCACGAAGTTCGACATCTCTTACTCTGATTCATCTTCGAGAATAGCGTTGATCCTTGGAAGAGTTGGATGAAGATAGCCTGCACTGTAAAAGATATCTTGATATTTACTCAAAGCGGACTTCGGCTTCACAACTTCCTTAATTATAGAGAAACCCAAACCAGTGTCATCCATGTTCACAGGAGGATCGATAACCTGCCCCCACACCTTGCTAGGGCCCTTCTTCACTACCTGTTGTGCATCCTTAAATGAGGCGATGTAATTCCCATTCTTCCATATATTATCAATGGACAAAGCTTGGAACTGAGTTCCAACAACGGCTTCGTCAGCTTCTATAATGCTAAATATGATACGGTTGTAGAACTGACTTAATTGTTTTGCGTTTGATTGAAAATGTTGCGGTTAGCAAGATTCGCCACCGACTTTTCTTTTATCCAAAAGGAAAGGTGAAAAAGCACAGGAAAGACCTTTGAGATTGTTTCTTGAGTTCGGGGGGTAGATTATGAAAAGGGAAGGTATTAGCACCCTTTTCATCCATGGTTTTCCATGGGCTCTTAGTTATTTTCTAGATCACTTGCTTTTGTTTGAAATTGTGTTTTGTATGGTTTTGAAAGTATTTTGTAAAAGAGGACATCGTTTAGGCAATCTTTGTAATAATTCTCGTTCGTAAGAATGTATACAAAGATGTTTGATCTTTTGAAAAATGTTTTTATGTTTTGTAAGATGTTTTTTGAAAGTGTGAGTGTTTGTTTTTGAAAATAGCAAGGATATTTGTTTTGAAATGGAGCAAGTAACTAAAAGTAATCTACCTACTCAAATGTCTTTCTTGTTCATTTTCTTTTCTTTTGATATTGTTGTCTTACCATTGATTTGGTAAGCAACCCTATCTTTGGATGTAAACGGGACGGGCGCGGGTCATCGTATAGCCATGATTTAGCAATGTTGCAAAGTATCTTGGCATTTTTGAGGGACTAAGATCATTTTTGTAAGGTAACTTTGAATAACGTCATCGAGGGACTATGATCTTATATTTGTTTGTTTTTGCTAAGACACTTTACATGCGTAATATGGCCATTTTGTATAAGGAAACCAAGTGGGATAACCCTAGGGGTGCTTTGTGTGCAAGTGTGTCATTTTCATGCTTGATTTTGTCTTGGATTAGGGTTTTCTATTTGATTGGTTTTATCTTGCCATACAAACCCTAATTACTAGCATGTTATATAAAAGCGATAAGTTGCGAAATTTAAATGTCCTACGCTATTACAACATTTGTGGGAGGGGAGTATACAATTTACAAATGGGGATTTGCAATAATATAAATCTAATTAAGCTATTACAACCAAATTGAATATGTACAAATATTGGAATAGATAATATACAAGATAAATTAAATATGCAAAGATGTATGAATACAAAGAAGATTTTGTTTGGTTTTTTATGTGGAAAAGTTTTAACCTAAACCTAATAAATAAATCAAGATTAAACTTAAATTAATTAAGAAACGAAATTATTTTTTAGAGAAGGTTTTTAATAAATCCTAATTCTAATTTATCAAAAGGAAATAAATTTCTTTAAGAAAAGTAAGTATTTTTTTTATATATTTATCTTGAAAATAAAATATGGCATCATGAGATATTTTTGGTCTTTTTATGTTAAAAATAATATGCTTAATGAGTGTGAAGAAAAAATAAATATTAAAATAATTATAATTTAATATACAAGTTTATTATAAAAAAAAGATAATATATAACTTAAATAAAAATATTTTTTATGAGGAAAAAAAAATGAACCAAAATGTAAATCTATAATTTTTATATTTTTTGTGATTTTTAAAATTAAGAAAATATATTTGATAAAATAAAATGAAAATAAAATAAGTAAATAAAAATATTTGGGCCAGGGGTGCTGCAAACAAATAGGAGGCAAGGGGTTAGCAAAAAATTACAAGGCCCAAAGTCAGAAGCCCGTGATTCAAAAACAACAAAAAAAGTGGAAAAAATATGGAAAATTGAAAAAGGAAGCGCCAAGGCTCGAACCCGTGACCTAGGGTATTTTTGCGCGCTGCCTTACCACTGAGGTGGCTGTACATCCGTTTATAGAAACACAAAGATAAATATATATTAGAAAACGCTCCCTGAAGGTAAATTCATCTTCAACCTTGAGCCATGGCCGGACCACCTGTATCTCTCTCATTTCTCCATGAAAATAGAAAGTCCAAACATGAAAATTATGGGGTTTCTTCCCACGAGTTCAACCATCTAACTTATGTAAGCTAACAATCAAAGATCAGAGTTACTTTTGCTTTCCCTAATCTAAAACCTAATTTTTACAGAAAATTCAAATCCAAAATTCTCTATACACAATGAATATAAATGAAATCTATGAACATGGTTGGCTTTAGTGCAAGGATATCTACATTTTGTTTTCACAAATCAAGACCAAATGATGCTTGTATAAAGAGATAGAAGTTTGAGTTTTTACCTCTTTCAGTTGAGATCCTGAATGGAGTTTGAGCAAGTTTTGAGAAGGCCTGAGGATCTGTTTAGCTTTCCTGGACTTCCCTGAGTGTGTTCCAATCCTTACTTTGCCTTGAAAGTTCCTGAATCTCCCTAGTCAAGTCAACCTGCAAGCTTGAAATGTAAAAATGGCAGATGGAGGAGGAGGAGGAGTTACAGTGAGAGGACAGGGGTCTGGAACACTTAGATATGATGTATATTACGTGTTTTGGTGGTTAAAATTCAAAATGCATGAGTAGTTTTTGAGATTGCCATGAAAGGTGCAAAATTGCAAGTTTTGGCAGATTTTTAGTGATAGAGTGTTTGGGAGAGTTTCTGAGCTTTAGCAATCGTGTGTTAGGTTTTAATGCATTTATTTATAAGTATAGAAAAGGTTTTTGATCAATTCCACACCAGGTTTTTGGAGCAAAGTGAGGAGACAAGTCCCTAAGTGCTGTACAAGCATGGTCTGGTTTGGTAGAGGCTTCAGGCAAGTTTCTTTTTGTTGTGGCTATGCTTGTGTGCAGAGAAAACAAGTGCAAGGCTCAAGGAGTGGAAAATTGCAAAAGTAGTGCTTTATCAAAATGGAAATGGCACCTTTGTGCCAAAAATGGAATTGTTCTTGTACAATGCATTTAATGTTTGGCTAAAATCTTCCAACATATGTGAAAACATTTAATTAAACAGTGAAAGTCAAGTTAGGAGCCTGCAAAGTAAGATTTGTTCAGCATGCTTGAGGATTTGAATTTTTGTTCTTCATGAAATGGCTTGAAATCAAAGTGAGAAATTGCCAACTTCATCTCTTCGATTCTCCCTACTCAAGAATGATCTCTAGGAGTTCTTGGACATTTTGGAAATCTTGCAATGTGCTCTACAACCCATCTTTGAAATTATTTTGGAAATTCCCTTTGGAACTATGTGAAAAATTTATATGAAGTTAGGTCAAAAACCTGCCTAACTAGGGCAAAAATTCACTAAGTTATTTTAGTTCATGAGCATGTATTCACAAAATTATATCTTGAGATCCAAGCATCTTTAGGAGAAATTGTGTGATGCAAAGTTGTAGATTTCATGGATATCTACAATTTTCATGTTGGGAACTTCCTTTGAATCATCTTGCATCATGGTGATAATTTGGCTCAAAGTTGAGAAAAAATAAGAAATTTTCTATACTTAGAAAATTTTCTAAGTTAAAATTTTCAACTTTTCAAAACCAAAACGTAAACCCTTGTTTTCTTGATGAACAAGTTTCACATTTTGACATGTTTTGATGAATTATAATCTTTGGCACTTGATTTTGACCAAAAAGTTAAAGTTTGACTTTTCAGTATACAATTGACTTTTGATCAGTTGACTGCAAAATTCATTTGTCAGTCCAATGGATTTGCAATGTTTTGAACCATGTCATTATGTCAAGATAATGCAATTGAACTATTGAAATCATGCTTCAAACCAATTGATCACTTGCTAGGTCAAAAATCAGAAATTGCCCCTTCTCAATCAAAACCCTAATTTTGACCATTTTGCCCTTTTGATGATTTGATCAAATTTCTTGAGGAATTATGGTCCAAACTTGATTAGATGATACATATGAGTCTAAGATGTTGATGTGGATAAAAAATTATGAATTTTTACTGTAAATTGGCCATGGTTGACTTTTTCCCCAATACAACTGATTTTTAGGTCAACTGTCCAATTGACTGATCAAAAATGTGATTCAAGGCTTGAAACTTGACATGAGTAATCTTGGGGGTCCATAATGATCCTTGAAAGTCATATGAATCATTGATGGTCCAAAAATCCTTGTGTAAACTCAAACCCTAATTTTGGTCATCAGTGCGTGAGGAGGTGTCTTGAGTTGGTCAAACCCTAATCCAATCTTAAGTCAAAGAGATCTTATGAGGAAATTCTTGATAAGTGAGAGGGAAAATTTTGGGGTACAACAACTGCCCCTGTTCAATCTTCTTAAACTTGAAGAGTTAGACTGGCGAGTCTTGTCATTCGTGACTCGAAGGTAGAAGATGATTGGACACTAGAGTGCCCATAAATTTGCACTCGATGATGTGATGATAGAAGGAATGGGCTTACAAATGGCATTTGGAGAGGTGACAGAAAGTTGTAGGAGATGGGCTTAAAGATGCGATCCAAGGGTGATTGTTGAATTTGTAATTTGTAAGCTGAAAGAATGAGTATCAGAATGGCGTCCGTGTCTGAAGCATATCTGAATTGTATCTGAAAAGCTTGTTTGAATGAATATCAGAATGGCATCTGTGTTTGGAGCGTATCTGTAATGTATTTGAAAGTTGAATCTGAATGAGTATCAGAATGGCATCCGTGTATGGAGCGTATCTGAATTGTATCAAGAGGTTGGATCTGAATGAGTATCAGGATAGCATCCGTGTCTGGAGCGTATCTGAAAGTTGAATCGGAATGGGTATCAGAATGGCATCCGTGTCTGGAGCGTATCTGAACTGTATCTAGAAACCTCTGTACATTGTTAATGATAGCTGTTAATCATATCCTGAAAAGGAAAAATGTTAGCTAAAGTGCCAAGTCATGATACATGAAATGTATGCATAATGGGATTATGTTGTATGCATTCGTGCTTATCAATGTTTATGATATATGAATGCGATGTATATGTATGTGAGCTAGTTTGCTGCACTGCTGTTGGGTTGAGGAAAATAAATCCCTGACTACTGCCGAGGATATATAAGTCTTCATGCTTTGAAGTCGAAGTGTTGATGAATTTTTGTCGAGAGAAATAAACTCTGTTGTAAGGGCAATGCCATGTGCTGCTTGTAAAATCTTATTGAGGAATCCTGAGGAATTGACGACTTCTACTGGGGATCAATAATTTGAAGCTTTGTTTTGTTGGGGATTTAAATGATGTACTGTAGGGGATTACCTATGGAATAGTCTAGAGATATTTTCCTATCCTTTCAACCCATCAGTAATTTCCTCTTTTCATTTCATTTATTTGTAAACAGTAATCATGTTCAAATGCATATGCTCAACAATGAATCATTGGACGTTTTTGTAAACAAAACAAGCGTAAAGAAAAGACAAATAGTTTTGGCACTTTCAAAGGAATATTTTGTATTGACTTTGAATAAGTATTTTTGTACAAGGAGACAAACATTCTAGTAAGAGAATGTTGTCGTAAAAAATGAAAATTTTGATACAAAGAAAAGATATCTATGTGTACAAAAAATCCCATGGGTTTCCATTATGCTATGGCCTTCGTATCTAAGAGCGTCTTGTCTATTTGTTGCCCTGTCCGAAGCTGATTGAATCCCTCAGAACCGTTGAATTTGTTAGTTGAAACTAAAGGTCGTCCGTAAAGTGATCCAACGGGACATAGTCATACGCTTTAATTCCCTAACTTTTTCCTAGACCGCCCTTTCGGGTTTTCAGTTCACCGGGAAACCCTTTTTTGCCCAAGTCGCCCTTTCGGGTTTTCAACTTGCCGGGTGTACAAATGTTTTTGTTTTATCCCTAATTTTTTCCCGAACCCTTTTGGTTCGCCGGGATGCCCTTGTTTTGCCTAGGTATGTCAACCTAGCGGGTCTCTTATGCGTAGTATCTTTTGACTATATCCGTGTTCACATGGTGTGGCAGGTCGTCGCCATCCATGGTGGTCAAGATCATTGCACCACCAGAGAAAATGTTTTTGATTACAAATGGTCCTTCATAGGTAGGAGTCCATTTTCCCCTGGGATCACTTTGTGGCAATATGATGCGTTTGATCACTAGATCTCCAACTTAATACACTTGGCGTCTGACTTTCTTGTTGAAAGTCTTGATCATCCGTTTTTGATACATTTGACCATGGAAAACAACAGTAAGTCTCTTTTCATCAATCAAGTTTAGTTGATCAAGTCGAGTCTGGATCTAATCGTCTTTGTTCAACCCTGCATCCTTCATAATCCTCAAAGAGGGAATCTGAACCTCGATAGGCAAGACAACCTCCATGCCGTAAACCAAAGAATAGGGTGTTGCCCCAGTTGATGTGCGAGCCGTGGTACGATACCCGTGGAGAGTGAATGGTAACATCTCATGCCAGTCTTTGTATGTGACTGTCATTTTCTGTATGATCTTTTTAACGTTTTTATTTGCAGCTTCTACAACACCATTCATCTTCGGCCGATAGGGAGAAGAATTATGATGTTGAATCTTGAATTGCTCGCACAATGCGATGATCATAGTGTTGTTGAGATTTGTACCGTTGTTAGTGATGATCCTTTATGGGATACCGTACCCGAAAATAAGGTTTTTCTTTATGAAATGGGCAACAACGTTCTTGGTGACGGAAGCGAAGGAGGCTGCTTCCACCCACTTTGTAAAATAGTCAATGGCCACTAGGATGAAGCGGTGTCCATTGGAGGCTGTCGGCTTGATTTCACCAATCATATCTATTCCCCACATAGCAAAGGGCCAAGGAGCCGTCAAGACATTCAGAGGAACCAGAGGTACATGCACCTTGTCAGCATAGATTTGACACTTATGGCAGGTTCGAGAGTGTTGATAGCAATATGCTTCCATGGTAGACCAATAATAGCCTGCCCGTAGGATTTTATTTGCCATCATATGCCCACTAGAATGGGTGCCAAAAGTGCCTTCATGCAATTCAGCCATGATCCTTTCAACTTCAACCTTATCTACACACAAAAGTAACACAGAGTCATGGTTGCATTTGTACAAGATGCTATTAATAAGGAAGAACTTAGCAGAGAATCTTCTTAATAACTTTTTATCATTGATTGAAGCTCCTTCTGGATATTCTTGAGCCTCGAGATACCTCTTTACTTCGTGAAACCAAGGCTGGTCCACTACTTCTTCAGTATTAATCTCGTGACAGTGTGCTGGTTCATCCATTAGTTTGATGGTGATCTGGGGAGCCTCGTTATGCCAATTAAGTTTAAACATAGATGACATTGTGGTTAGAGCGTCTGCTAGCTGATTTTCTTCTCACGGGAAATGCTCGAAGGTAATCTTCTCAAAATGTGGTAGCAATGTCAAAACATTTTCTTTGTAAGGGATAAGGTTAGGGTGTTTTGTGTCCCATTCCCCTTTGATCTGACTAATGACCAAAGCTGAATCTCCAAACACATCTAAGGATTTGATTCCCAGGTCTATGGCAGCTCTGAGACTGAAAATACATGCTTCGTATTCCGCCATGTTGTTTGTACAATTGAAGCAAAGTCTGGCAGTAAAGGGAGTATGACACCCTTTCGGAGATATGAGTACAACACCGATACCATTACCAAGTGCATTGGATTCCCCATCAAAGAACAAGGTCCATCGGGATCCTTGTCCAGGTCCGTCATATGGCCTGAATTCTTCATAGTTGTCTAATGTCATGATGTCTTCATCTGGGAATTCGAACTTCATGGACTGGTAGTCTTCTACAGCTTGGTGAGCAAGGTGATCGGCTAATACACAACCCTTTATAGCTTTATGGGTAGTATATTGTATGGTATATTTTGTCAGGATCATCTTCCATCTCGCTATTCTCCCAGAAAGAGCAGGCTTCTCGAAGAAGTACCTTATCGGCTCCATCTTAGATATCAACAAGGTAGTATGAGTCAGCATATACTGTCTTAGTGGGCGAGAAGCCCATGCCAGAGCGCATCAAGTTTTCTCGAGCAGTGAATATCTAGTTTCACAGTCGGTAAACTTTTTGCTCAGGTAGTAAATAGCATGCTCTTTTTGGCCAGACTTGACATGCTGCCCCAATACACACCCCATTGAGTTTTCTAAAACAGTCAGATACATAATCAACGGTCTTCCCTCGTCTGGTGGAATCAATACAAGAGGATCTTGCAAGTACTCTTCGATTTTGTCAAAAGAAACTTGGCATTCATCATTCCATTTGACTACTTGATCTTTCTCCAATAGTTTGATGATTGGCTCACAAGTAGCTGTTAGGTGAGAAATGAATCTGGCAATATAGTTCAAACGTCCCAAAAATCCTCTGACTTCCTTCTCAGTGCGAGGAGCATGCATCCCTTGTATTGCTTTAACTTTGGTAGGATCGACCTCGATACCTTTGTTGCTGACAATAAAGCCTAAGAACTTACCCGACCGTACACCGAATGTGCACTTGTTTGGATTCAACCTCAGCTTGTACTTCTTCAGTCTCTCAAACAATTTTTATAAGTGATCAAGATGCTCTTCTTCTGTTTGAGATATGGCTATCATATAGTCCACATAGACCTCTATTTCGTGATGTATCATGTCGTAAAATTGAGCCACCATGGCACGCTGATAGGTTTCCCCAGCGTTCTTCAGTCCAAATGGCATCACCTTGTAACAAAATGTGCCCCACTGTGTGACAAATGTTGTTTTCTCCATGTCCTCAGGCTCTATTTTGATTTGGTTGTAACCTGAGAATCCGTCCGTGAAGGAAAACACTTTGTGTTATTCCGTATTTTCAACTAGGATATCAATGTGGGGGAGTGGAAAGTCATCCTTAGGGCTCGCCCTATTCAAATCTCGGTAGTCCACACACATTCGCACTTTGCCGTCTTTTTTGGGAATGGGAACAACATTAGAAACCTATTGGGGGTAAGAGGTGATAGCCAAGAATCCAGCGTTAAATTGCTTCATGACCTCTGCTTTAATCTTTTTTGACATATCAGGTCTCATGCGACGAACCTTTTGCTTTACTGGCGGACAATCTTCTCTTGTAGGCAGACGATGTACCACAATATCTTTATCAAGTCCTGGCATGTCTTCATATGACTAGGCAAAGACTTCGACATAATCATGTAACAACTGAATCAAACGCTTCTTGATACTAGGTTCCAGATTGGCACCCACTTTGACCTCTTTTTTATCTTCTTCGGTACCTTGGTTGATTGTATCCACAGGTTCCTCGTGGGTTGAATGGTTCCCTCTTCTTGTTGTAGCAGTCTGGCGAGTTTCCCTGGTACTTCACAATCTTCCTCACCTTCGTCTTTGGCTTGGTAGATCAGATTCTCAGAGTCATAAAAGGCCGTAGCAGTATCGTTACCCATGGGATCCAGAATGGATGGATACCTGCATTGTGAGTGTGGGTGTGTGTAAGGGAATAACTGTCTTTGAAAGAAAGTAAAATGTAAAAAGAAAAACAATGAGCAAAAAAGTTTGAATGTGAAAACGTCCATGATTCATTGATGTTATATGAAAAATGAGATCATAACCCTTACAAATGGACCATTGTGCCTCGGGTAAGACACAGGGTTTTAAGAGTGCGAATTGTTTTGAACATTACAGATCCAACAAAATGTAAATATAAATTACTGAGGGATGAAAGTGATTGGGATAAAATCTCTAGCCTCCCAATTGCTGAGCCCTCCATTGACAGTCGAAAAGATCCATTCCTCCAGGTTGCAAACATCTTCACCATCTTCTACCGTGTTGACCTCACGGTTGCTGATCTTCAAGGGTGGCCCTCCAGCACGGGCACGACGTACAAACTTTTGAGCACTTGAAGTGAAGCCTAGGCCAAACTTGTCAGACTTATACGGGATATCTGGAAGTTGTCCCCAGATAGTGCATCCTCCTTTTTCTACCACTACTTTGGCGTCCTTTAGAGATGACATCCGGAGTGGAGGCCTTGTAATCTTGGGAGCAGCCTTGGTCACTGCCACCTCTTGGGGGACTTCTTCAAAGTGTTGAAAAGGAGTTTCAATGAATTCACCGTTCAATTCCACATATCTGAAGGAATTGAGATGGCTGATCATGTATTCTTCCTCTCCATGGATGGTGATAATCTTTCCTTGAACAGGATACTTCAACTTCTGGTGCAATGTAGAGGTAACAGTGCCAACATTGTGGATCCATGGCCGGCCCAACAGACAGGAGTAAGAAGGGCAGATATCCATTACATAACAAGTTGAATTGAAAGTTTGAGTTCCAACCTTTATGGGGATATCCACCTCCCTGTGCACCATCCTCTTCGAGCCGTCAAAAGCTCTTACTACTATGTTACTTGGCTTTAAAGTCAACCCCTCACAGTCAAGTATGTCAAGAGCTTTTTTGGGTAATACATTCAGAGATGAGCCGGTATCCACCAAAACATGTGCCAGAGTGGTGCCGCTAAATTCCACTAAGACATGCCACCTCATTATGCTTTCTTCCCCTCGGTATTAGATCAGTATCCGAGAAACCTAGGCCATTATCCGCTGTCAAGCTGGCTACGCAGTCTTGAAATTGATCAACAGATGTCTCTTGCGGTACATGGGCAGTTTTTAAGAACTTCACCAAGGCTTTGGCATGTGCCTCGGAACATAGTAATAATGCCATCATGGAGATCTTAGAGGGAGTTTTCCCCAGTTGTTTAACTACATTGTAGTCGCTCATCTTTATAATTTTTAGGATCTCCTCCATTTATTTCTTGGAAGTCTCAGGGATAGTTAATGGCCGGGCCTTCGTCTGGACAAGCTCGACCAAAATACTTTTTCCTCGAGTTTCAGCAGCAGGAGTGTTGGTAGGAATGATATCAGAGGTTGTAACAACTTTGTCAATGGGAGCACTTGCAGAGATGATTATGGGTACGAAAACCGCTTTTGGTGGAGCAATTTCTGGAGAAAAGATCCTACCACTTCGGGTAATTTTGCT
This sequence comes from Vicia faba, assembly GCA_948472305.1. NCBI lineage: Eukaryota > Viridiplantae > Streptophyta > Magnoliopsida > Fabales > Fabaceae > Vicia > Vicia faba. Next base: position 1,745,405,588 of record OX451736.1, on the reverse strand, counting down.
AGTTCCGGCAATATTGCTGATGTCAAAATATTCTTCTTCGGAATTTATCTCTTCGGCGCCCACTTAGTCTTGCTTAATACTATGGTAATAGAATTCCCCTCCATAATTCCACAATATGGTTTTGTCTGATGTATATGGGACTGGCCCAGGCATTGTGATTATTAAAGGAGCTGCTTTCGAAACTGATGTAATTCTAACGGGTCTTTTGGTGGAGACCCTGGAAGAATTGGCAGAAATGGTAATGATAAAAACATCTTCAACAGGAATAGGTGAAACAGGATTCTTTTCAAACAAAATCTCTTTGTTATCTATCAGGCATTGAATGCCTGTCTTCAACAGAGGACAACTAAATGGTGAGGATAAGCAGAGATGGCAAACCTCATTACAGCCTGGGAACACACCGGCTTTCAACAAGTTTATCTTAATGGTCGGAAGTGGGGTCATAAGTTCATCAACTATGATAACAAACAAATCTTCTTCAATGGCATTGGTATTGTGACCATGTCTGGGTATAGGAGCAGAAATGACATTTGGATTTTCGGGCGCATCAAACTCAATTTCTTTCGCTTTAATGAGGTCTTGTATTTTGTTCTTCAAGGCCCAACAATTATTAGTATCGTGACCAGGACTTTCAAAGTGATATGCGCAACGGGCATTGGGATGATAATTAGGGGATATTGTGTTGGGGTTTTTCGGAGCTTCTTTCAAGGTTACCAAGTTTGATCTTAGCAGATAAGGTAATACTTGAGACAGAGTCATGTTGATTCTGGTAAACTGCCTAACTGGCCTTTCTACCCTTGATTGATTACTTCTTTGTTGATCAGATGTAGCCTTTGGGATCATAATAACCCCCACCATTGGTCGGCGTTCGGCCCTATCTTGGTTTCTTTTCGGATATACAACAGCTACCTCTTTCTTCCAAATGAAAGGCTTCCTTACAACTGTAGAAGAAGATGTGTCCTTCTGGATTTTTCCATTCTTAATACCGACTTATATCCTCTCTCCGGTTAATATTAGTTCAGTAAACCCTGCAGATGAACTTCCGATTAAATGATTGAAGAAGGGACCAGATAAGGTACATAAGAACATGTCTACCAATTCTCTCTCAGACAGAGGGGGTTGAACTCTTCCAGCTAAATCTCTCCATTTTTGTGCATAGTCCTTGAAACCTTCATTGGACACCATGGCCATACTCTGGAGTTGAGTACAGGTAGGTGCCAAATCAGCATTGTACTGGTATTGATTTAGAAAGCTGTAGCAAGATCCTCCCAATTGTGAACATTAACCCTTTCTAGTTGGTAGAACCAGTCAAGTTGAGTCCCAGATAGACTGTCTTGGAAAAAGTGCACCCATAAGTCTTTATCAACGGTATGGGGTTGAATTTTCCTCACATATGACTGGAGATGCATTTTAGGGCATGACACTCCATCATATTTGGCAAATATAGGCACTTTGAATTTTAGAGGAATCACAATCCCCGACACTAGTCCTAACTCCTCAAAGTCCAAACTTGGCACCTTTTGGATTTTCATCGCGCTCAACTGCTCTTCAAGATGTTTATACTTATCATCAGCTGGAGGGTATTGTTCCTCAGAGTAGTATTCTTCTTCTTCCTCTTCTCCCGATTCTGACGGGATAACTGTTTCCTTGCCTTTCCCCTCTCCTTCACCGGATGTTGTTGCAAAGTCCAAAGTCCTTCTTGTCTGCCCATGAAATCTTCTTCCCATGTTTATGACTCTGGTTACCTTCTTTGTTTTCTTCTTCCTCTCTTCAGCCAGCAGAGTCTTCAACTCTTCTTGCCCCTTGGCTAGGGTCATCAACAACTATTGAAACTGTGTATTCTGAGCTTGGAGATCTTTCACTGTTTGCTCGAGATCCATCTTAGTGAAATAAACAGTAGAGAGATGAGGAGACTTGTTGCAAAAGACCTGTTTATGTTATGATGAATGATATGTGCATATGAAATGTTTTCAAGGATTTCAAAGATTCAAATTTGCTTTAGACAAAAAAAGAAACACACATTATATTAATAAGATAAAGTTTGAGTACATCAATGCCCCTTGGGCAGAATAATACAAAACTCTAAGATAGAAAAGTACTGCGCATCCTCTTTGGTGCAATGTAGGCATTTAGAGTCTGCTCCTCATGAAGTAGCCTAGTGAGCTCCAAAACCTTCTTCTCGCTTGCGTAGAATTGGGCTTCGAATGTATATCGCTCCCCTTTGAGTTGTATCCAATCCCTTTGTAGGTCTTCAAGAGATGTGGGCATGTCAGGATGTAGGATAGTGTATGGAACATTTCCTTCCATGACAGGCTCAATGATAACCGGGAGAATGGAGGGGTAAGGCATCACAAGATTCTGAGCGCGAGTTCGTACCCATTTGAGCTATGGCTCAAGAGGGATGGAATTCTTGTGTCCCAAAGTCTTGCTATCTACCTTGTTTAGCATCCTCCAAGCTCGGATAAATATCTGGCGAAGACCTTGATCGTCGTTGTCATAGTCGAATACCAAACCTTGAATCAACATCTCGTGTGGGCCATCCCTTCGGGCATAACCAAACTTCCTTAAGGCTAAGCATGGGTTGTAGGTGATTCCTCCCCTAATGCCAAGTAAAGGGACATTAGGAAATTCTCCACAATGGTCAACAATGATAACATTCTCTTTGGAACGGGAGCACCAATGAATGTCTGAATGTTTGAGCATCATCAACCTTTATGACCATCTTGAACCTTGTTCATTCTTTAAGACTGATTGGCGAATATGAGAAATAAACCATCTTGCCAAGAGAGGAGTGCAACACATAAGGACTCCTCTTTTCCTCATTGTGCGAGTGTGAAAAGAGTGTAGGATATCCCCTAGCAATGTAGGCATCGGGTTGCGTGATATGAAGATTTTGACAGCGTTCACATCTATGAGTTGGTCAAGATTTGGAAACAAAACCATCCCATAGATGAGGAGAGCCACAATTTCCTCAAAGGCTTACAAGTCCAAGGAATTCCAACAAGTTTGGGCTTTCTCAAACATAAACTTTTCTAAGAAACCTTTGACACCACTCCTTATTTCCCAATGTGTTGTGACATCAGATGAGTGCAAGTGTAGAGCTTGAGAAATCTCTTCTGGCTTTGGATCTCTTTCTGTACCATTGAAAGTTAGTTGATTGAGAATGGGAATCCTTAAGATTTGGGAGAATTCTTCCAAAGTAGGCACAAGTTGATAGTCGGGAAATTTGAAGCAATGGTGCAAAAGATCAAAGAATTGAAAGAGCACCTTCATCATGTCCTCATCTGTGTTGGAGGTGACCAAGTTGAGTAGGCGACCATGTCTCTCGGTGAATGGAGAGTTTTCAGGAATCCTTAAAGCTAGCTCCTTAAGTTGTAGAGGGATTCTCACAAGGTTGACTTGAATAGTTTTCCTGCGAAGTGAGTCCATATCCTATAAAACAAGAACAAAGATGAATCAAAAAATCCTTGAAATGGTTAGTGGATGTATATGATGTTCATGATGTCCATGATGTTATGTACAAGTATGCATATACAAGCAAAGCAAACAAATACCAGGTTTAGGCTTGTATGGAGTTTTATAGGTAAGTACCCTCTTGAAGTTTAGTTGGCTTAAACCTGTCCTAGCAATAGTAACCGGGTTCTAAGGAGCTCAATATCACTAGATTGTTTCCTTGGTCATTGTTTCAGCTCAAGCCTCTTTAATGGCGACCGAAATATCCAAAGAAACCAACCCTCAATGAGTGTAGTATCGAGTATCTACCAACTTCGGACTGCACCAAAGCCGGTCATATCACTACATCCTAAAAGGCCAAGTTGGTCAAGTAAAGGTTCTAGAAGTTCATTAGTGCTTTATGACATCACTCAACGGCCCCGTATTCTCTTTGATTAACTCAAAGGCTACCGGTACCCACAAATATGTCGCACTAACATAGCTATTGCTTAGACCATGTCGGTATACCCCGCACAGTTTCCACAACGTATTGCTACTTACCTATAATGTATCCCAAATCCTGGTAGAGCATTCAAACCCAAACAAAGAACCATAATGTAAAACATATAAGTCAAACAATGTAAGAAAATAAATGTGATATATCCCTAAGGTAACCCCACTTTTAGAATTTTCCCCAGTAGAGTCGTCAATTCTGTGATACGGTGGGAGAACTAACTTAATTGTTTTGCATTTGATTCCAGATGTTGCGGTTAGCAAGAGTCGCCACTGACTTTTCTTTTATCCAAAAGGAAAGGTGAAAAAGCACAGGAAAGACCTTTGAGATTGTTTCTTGAGTTAGGGGGGTAGATTATGAAAAGGGAAGGTATTAGCACCCTTTTCATCCATGGTTTTCCATGGGCTCTTAGTTATTTGCTAGATCACATGCTTTTGTTTGAAATTGTGTTTTGTGTGGTTTTGAAAGTATTTTGTAAAAGAGGCCATCGTTTAGGCAATCTTTGTAATGATTCTCGTTCGTAAGAATGTATACAAAGATGTTTTATCTTTTGAAAAATGTTTTCAAGTTTTGTAAGATGTTTTTTGAAAGTGTGAGTGTTTGTTTTTGAAAATAGCAAGGATATTTGTTTTGAAATGGAGCAAGTAACTAAAAGTAATCTACCTACTCAAATGTATTTCTTGTTCATTTTCTTTTCTTTTGATATTGTTGTCTTACCATTGATTTGGTAAGCAACTCTATCTTTGGATGTAAACGGGACGGGCGTGGATCATCGTATAGCCATGATTTAGCAATGTTGCAAAGTATCTTAGCATTTTTGAGAGACTAAGATCATTTTTGTAAGGCAACTTTGAATAGCGTCATCGAGGGACTATGATCTTGTATTTGTTTGTTTTTTCTAAGACACTTTACATGCGTAGTATGGCCATTTTGTATAAGGCAACCAAGTGGGGTAACCCTAGGGGTGCTTTGTGTGCAAGTGTGTCATTTTCATGCTTGATTTTGTCTTGGATTACGGTTTTCTATTTGATTGGTTTTATCTTGCCATACAAACCCTAATTACTAGCATAGTATATAAAAGCGATAAGTTGCGAAATTTAAATGTCCTACGCTATTACAACATTTGTGGGAGGGGGTTATACAATTTACAAATGGGGATTTGAAATAATATAAACCTAATTAAGCTATTACAACCAAATTGAATATGTACAAATATTGGAATAAATAATATACAAGATAAATTAAATATGCAAAGATGTATGAATGCAAAGAAGATTTTGTTTTGTTTTTTATGTGGAAAAGTTTTAACCTAAACCTAATAAATAAATCAAGATTAAACTCAAATTAATTAAGAAACGAAATTATTTTTTAGAGAAGGTTTTTAATAAACCCTAATTCTAATTTATCAAAAGGAAATAAATTTCTTTAAGAAAAGTAAGTATTTTTTATATATTTTTATCTTGAAAATAAAATATGGCATCATGAGATATTTTTGGTCTTTTTATGTTAAAAATAATATGCTTAATGAGTGTGAAGAAAAAATAAATATTAAAATAATTATAATTTAATTTACAAGTTTATTATAAAAAAAAGATAGTATATAACTTAAATAAAAATATTTTTTATGAGGAAAAAATAAAACAAAATAAACCAAAATGTAAATCTATAATTTTTATATTTTTTGTGATTTTTAATATTAAGAAAATATATTTGATAAAATAAAATGAAAATAAAATAAGTAAATAAAAATATTTGGGCCAGGGGTGCTGCAAGCAAATAAGAGGCAAGGGGTTAGCAAACAATTACAAGGCCTAAAGTCAGAAGCCCACGCTACAAAAACAACAAAAAAAAGTGGAAAAAATATGGAAAATTTCAAAAGGCAGCGCCAAGGCTCGAACCCGTGACCTAGGGCATTTATGCGCGCTGCCTTACCACTAGGGTGGCTGTACATCCATTTATAGAAACACAAAGATAAATGTATATTAGAAAACACCCCCTGAAGGCAACTTCATCTTCAACCTTGAGCCATGGCTGGACCACCTGTATCTCTCTCATTTCTCCATGAAAATAGAAAGTCCAAACATGAAAATTATGGGGTTTCTCCCCATGAGTTCAACCATCTAACTTATGTAAGCTAACAATCAAAGATCAGAGTTAATTTTGCTTGCCCTAATTTAAAACCTAATTTTTAGAGAAAATTCAAATCCAAAATTCTCTATACACAATGAATAAATGAAATCTATGAACATGGTTGGCTTTAGTACAAGGATATCTACATTTTGTTTTCACAAATCAAGGCCAAAGGATGCTTGTATGAAGAGATAGAAGTTTGAGTTTTTACCTCTTTTAGTTGAGATTGTGAATGGAGTTTGAGCAAGTTTTGATAAGGCTTGAGGATCTATTTAGCTTGCCTGGACCTCCCTGAGTGTGTTCCAATCCTTACTTTGCCTTGAAAGTTCCTGAATCTCCCTAATCAAGTTAACCTGCAAGCTTGAAATGTAAAAATGGCAGATGGAGGAGGAGGAGTTACAGTGATGGGACAGTGGCCTGGAACACTTAGATATGATGTATATTAAGTGTTTTGGTGGTTAAAATTCAAAATGCACGAGTAGTTTTTGAGATTGCTATGCAAGGTCCAAAATTGCAAGTTATGGTATATTTTTAGTGATAGAGTGTTTGGGAGAGTTTATGAGCTTTAACAATCGTGTGTTAGGTTGTAATGCATTTGTGTATAAGTATAGAAAAGGTTTTTGATCAATTCCACACCAGGTTTTTGAGTTATGTCCTTTTGGCTCTACAACTTGCTTTTGAAGCAAAGTGAGGAGACAAGTCCCTAAGTGATGTACAAGCATGGTCTGGTTTGGTAGAGTCTTCAAGCAAGTTGCTTTTTTTTGTGGCTATGCTTGTGTGTAGAGAAAACAAGTGCAAGGCTCAAGGAGTGGAAAATTGCAAAAGTAGTGCTTTATCAAAATGGAAATGACACCTTTGTGCCCAAAATGGAATTGTTCTTGTATAATGCATTTAATGTTTGGCTAAAAGCTTCCAACATCTGTGAAAACATTTAATTAAGGAGTGAAAGTCAAGTTAGGAGTTTGAAAAGTAGGATTTGTTCAGCATGCTTGAGGATTTGAATTTTTGTTCTTCGTGAAATGACTTGAAATCTAAGTGAGAAATTTCCAACTTCATCTCTTCGCTTATCCCTACTCAAGAATTATATCTAGGGGTTCTTGGACATTTTGGAAAGCTTGCAATATGCTCTACAACCCATATTTGAATTGCTTTTGGAAATTCCCTTTGGAACTATGTGAAAAATTGCCATGAAGTTAGGTCAAAAACCTGCCTAACTAGGGCAAAATTTCACTAAGTTATTTTAGTTCATGAGCGTGTATTCACAAAATTATGTCTTGAGATACAAGAATATTTAGGATAAATTGTGTGAAGAAAAGTTTTATATTTCATGGAGATCTACAACTTTCATGTTGGGAACTTCCTTTGAATCATCTTGCATCATGGTGATAATTTGGCTCAAAGTTGAGAAAAAATAAGAAATTTTCTATACTTAGAAAATTTTCTAAGTTAAAATTTTCAACTTTTCAAAACCAAAAACTTAAACCCTTGCTTTCTTGATGAACAAGTTTCACATTTTGACATGTTTTGATTAATTATGATTTTTGGCACTTGATTTTGACCAAAAAGTCAAAGTTTGACTTTTCAGTATACAGTTGACTTTTGATCAGTTGACTGCAAAATTCATCTGTCAATCCAATGGATTTGCAATGTTGTGAACCATGTCATTAGGTTAAGATAATGCAATTGAACTCTTGAAATCATGCTTCAAACCAATTGAACATTTGCTAGGTCAAAAATCAGAAATTGCCCCTTCTTAGTCAAAACCCTAATTTTGACCATTTTGCCCTTTTGATGATTTGATCAAATTTCTTAAGGAATTGTGGTCCAAACTTGATTAAATGATACATATGAGTCTAAGATGTTGATGTGGATAAAAAATTATGAATTTTGACTGTAAATTGGCCATGGTTCACTTTTTCCCCAATACAGCTGATTTTTAGGTCAACTGTCCAATTGACTGATCAAAAATGTGATTCAAGGCTTGAAACTTGACATGAGTAGTCTTGGAGGTCCATAATGATACTTGAAAGTCATATGAAGCATTGATGGTCCAAAAATCCTTGTGTAAAATCAAACCCTAATTTTGTGTCATCAGTGCATGAGGAGGTGTTTTGAGCTGGTCAAACCCTAATCCAGTCTTAAGTCAAAGAGATCTTGTGAGGAAATTATTGATAAGTGAGAGGGAAAATTTTGGGGTACAACACTAAAGTAAGACAAATGAGATATAAACAGACCTTGCTCACTGTTCACAATGACCACCTTCCCTTCCTGATCAAATTTCACCTTCTGGTGCAAGGTTGAAGTAACAGCTCCTGCATCATGGATCCATGGTCATCCCAATAAACAAATATAGGCGGGAATAATGTCAATAACCCGGAAAGTAATCTGGAATAAGTGTAGACCTATGTGAATGGGAAAATCTACTTCTCCAATGACAGACTTCCTCAAACCATCAAAAGCTTTCACTATAATGCTACTTGGGCGCATGAGAGCTCCCTGATACTTAAGGTTCATGAGTGTACTCCTTGGTATGACATTTAAAGTAGACCCATTGTCAATCAGCACATTGCACAAAGATTCATTCTGACAATTCATGGAAATATGGAGAGCTAGGTTATGGTTTCTTCCTTTATCAGGCAACTCGTTATCACAAAAGCTCAGATTATTACAAGATGCAATATTCCCCACAACACTGTTAAACTGATCCAGAGACATGTCACTTTCAACAAAAGCCTAATCCAACACTCTCATAAGAGATTCCTGATGATAAGAAGAGTTCATTAGCAAGGCTATAATGGAAATATTAGATGGAGTTTGCAATAAATGATCCACAATCTTGTAATCAGTCATCTTGATGATTTTTAACAAGTCATCCACATCATTTTATAAGGCGGAGCCACTGGATCCTGCTATCATTTCCTGAGGTTAAATATTCTCAACAACCTTTTTGTTAGAATTAACATCCCCTCGAAAGGTAAGGGCGAATATGCGACCACTGCGGGTTACCTGACTAGCTTCAGCAATATTCTTGACATGGGACAAAGTCTGGATAGGAATTTCCACACCATCTTCTAGGATAGTTTCAGTGTACTTATAAGGCAGAACTTTGTCTGATTCATATGGGACAGGACCAGGCAGAAAAATAACCACGGGAGTAACATCAGGCTTGCTATGGTACTTAATCTCTATAAAGCACGAACAACAAAAGATGGCACAATGACATTCACCCCTACTTCATAATATTTAGGCATATAAGAATCATTGTCGGAGAACATACCTTCATCAGAAGAAAATAACTCATCATCAGAAACATATTCATCATCAGACATGGCTTCAACTGAGTAATCTTCAATCACATTAACTCCATTGTAATCAACTCTATTTCCTGTTACTTTGATAGTACCATTATCTAACAACAATTGAATACCTCTTCTTACGATAGAACAACCACAAGAATGTCTACAGAAGATTTGACAAGACCCATAATGGTGTTCTTCTTGGCCATCCATGTGAATAAGGCCAATATAAGCAACCTGTTGTTGGTACTGATGATGTCTTCTCAGAGGTATATACTTTATTTCCTCAACGATAACATTTTTTTTTATTTCTTTCTTTCTATAAAATCTATATGATGATTTCTTTGTTCCTTTGTCTTTTGTCAAACGTCCTTCCCTAACAGCTTCTTCTAGACGAACACCCATATTTACTATCTCAATGAAATCATTAGGCACATTGGCAACCATCCTTTCATAATAAAATGATCCAAGGGTTTTTCAGGAAGATCTTGGTCATTTCTTGCTCTCCCATCGGGGGTACCACTTGGGCAGCAACCTCGCACCAATGGTGCGCATATTCTTTGAACGACTCCTTATCTTTCTGAGCCATCAATCTCAATTAGTCACGGTCAAGTTCCATAAATATATTGTACTTATACTGCTTGATAAAAGCTTCAACTAAATCATTGAAGGTACTAATATTGCTACTGTCTAAACCCGTATACCATTTCAAAGTGGCACCGGTTAAACTTTCCTGGAAGAAATGAATAAGCAAACGTTGGTCATCGGTATGAGTAGACATCCTTCTGATATCCATCACCAAGTGGTCACGAGGACAAGAGTTGCCCTTGTACTTCTCAAATTCTGGAACTTTAAACTTCACTGGAACTTTTATATTAGGAACTAAGCAGAGTTCACTGATGTTCTGTCCGAATAATTATTTCCCTCAAAGAGCCTTCACCTCTTCCTGCATTTCATTGAATTGGTCCTAAAAGTCATCCAATCGGTCATAGAAGTCCTAAATTTCACTTGGCGGAGGAACATGACAATAAACTTCATCATTAAGAAACATAATGTCATTCACCGTACGAGGTACAGTATAATGAATCTCATTTTTAGCAACAGGAGTAACATGCACCATAGGAGGTCCAAGAATAACAGCAGTTTAAGCAAATGGAGCAACTTGAGTATCAGGATTGTAACCTTCTGGCATGAAATTCTTAAGCATTCCCCACGGGTAACCTAGAGGCATACGGTATTGAGCAGTGTTAACTGAAGTAACAAAAATGGGAACCGACAACACTTCGGAAGCAACAATTGTCTATTGTGGCTGAGTAGAATGAGAAGACGGAGGAGCAGGCGGTGGCTGATTCTGAGCAGCCACCAACGATTCCACCAAAGCAGTCAGATTGGCCATACCGGCCCTCAAAGTAGTAACTTCTTCGTGTAGCTCATGATTCTCTTGGTCAAGGTTCTCCATCTTCTTCTTGGGATTAGCCCGAGTATTGTATCGATGAGACAACTTGTTGACTGTTGAAGTAGAGAGACACAGTAAGACACATGGGTATGAACATAAATGAAAAAATATGTGAAAAATGATGCATGATATGCCATGCATATGATTTTTTTATCATTATTATTATTATTATTTCAAGGAACTTAAAGAATTATAGTCAATTTGCAAATATTAAAGTACTAACACATTTTGAAATACTGAAAATTTTATTATAATAAATTCGGAATGAATTACAACTTTTAGTACAAGTTTGAATAATACTAAGTACAAGAGAATAAATATGGAATCTAAAATCCTAAGGAGCCAAAGCTGATGAAGATCTCTCCACACACTGACGCTTTCCCATGAGTCTTGCAACCTGAGCCTTCAACTGCTTGTTCTCTTCTGCATACTTGTCGGTGAATTCTTTCCAACCACCAGAGTCAGAAAGTGAGAAAATAGGTTCTGGAGGAGCTCTAGCGGAAAGTAAATCCTCTTTCTTGTCCATTATCTCCATAGCACAAATGTCGTTCAACTCTGTTTAATAGGACATCTCTAAAGTCTGACACTTGTTCTTCCATGCTTCCTTCTCTTGCTGCATCCTAACCAATGAAAGTTGAAGTTATTGCACATCATCTAAAAGGGGAGGAGTAGTCCTCACAAACGTATCAGGTATAGGTTCTTCATGAGAATATGGCATCTTAAACTGATTTTCCCTTGCTTGTACCAAACTTAGATGAGGCTCCAAAGAAATAACTCCTCTTGGTCCCAAATATTTTATACTCTTCTTATGAATATGGCGCCAAGCCTTTGCAATCTCTTACTTATATTACTTATGATCCTCTCCTTCTTTGAGAAAGAAACCACTTAGATGAATACTATTTGGCTCGTCTCTCATCGGATATCCAAGTTGATGATACACAAGAACGGGATTGTAGTTAATTCCTCACTTTGTACCAAGAAGAGGCACATTGGGGAAACTACCACATCTATCAATAATCTCCACATCATAATAAGCCTGACGATACCAAACAATGTCAGAATGAGTGAGATCCATAATCTTTAGGGCCCAACGAGGCTCCTTTTTGATATCCCAAAAAGCAACATACTGAGGTAAGTGAGAAATAAACCACTGATATAACAACGGTGTGCAACAAATGATCATCCCTCCATGATAAAAATCTCGAAGATGAATGGAATAATAAGTATCTCCTAATAATGTAGGGACTAGATTCCCAATTAAAAAGATCCTAATGGCGTTGACATCCACAAATTTATGGACGTTAGGAAATAAGAATAACCCAGAAGCAAGCAAAGCGAAGATAGCCTCAAAAGCAAATTTACTCTTCATCTTAGCAAAATAGAGAGCTTTCTCCAATAAAAACTGAGTAGATAAACCTCTTATTCCTCCTTTGGTAGTCACGTTAGCCTCAATCTCAGACTTCCCAAAATAAGTCATGGCAGCAATCTCATGAGACTTGAGCTCTCCCTCTAAGCTGGTGAAAGGAACATGATTAATAACAGGTAAACAAAGTAAGTAAGAATACTCCTCCAATATGGGCATCAACTGATAATCAGGGAAAGTAAAACATCGGCGCAACGAATCATTGAACTGGACCAATGTAAAAAGAATACCCGTCTTCATCTTGAGCTTCATAAGAAACACGATGGATCCATACTTCTTCCAAAAATCTGTAGAGCTCTCGATCTCGAGAATCAAATTCATCAATTCCTCTATATTAGGATCCTTGAAACTGTACTTCTGAGTCTTTCTTTTTCCAGAATTCATGGTAAAAAAGTACCTGAGATATCTACAAAAAGTCAAGTTTAAGTCCCTTGAAATAATTGTTTTAAAGAATGCTCATGGGTGCAAGAATGCATGATGTAACAATCACACACAAGATCACAAACATGGGGGTTCATAGGTTCGATGTCACGAGCATGGAGTAAAAGTTACTACCCATAAGGTATGGACTAATAGTTTATCACCTGCCGAACAAGGTTCTAAAAGGTTCCCAGAGTCTACATCCTTCCTTCGAATATTACCAACATCCCGATTAACTCGGTAATTAGTAATATTCTTAGGAAAAACTCGTCTGAGTGTAGTATCGCGTAACAACCATTTTCGGATTACTCCATCATATTTTCCGCACTACACCTAAAATGCCAAGATGGGTTAAGGGTAAATGCCTATTTTATATCATTTTATTATTATCATGAGTTTTTTCATTTCTTTTGGTTCATCAAAATTATTATACTTCTCCCCCTTTTTGACATCATCAAAAAGATAATTATGTGTGAGAAACAGAAAAGTTTAAAAAGATTAAGATAATATGTCAATTAGTCATCAGAAGAATTTATCCAAAAACAACACATGCAAACAAGGAAACTAAACGAGAATCCCATAACCTAGATTCCATAAGTTGCACAAGCAGATTATGAAGGTTCATAAATTTTTGCCAAAATCATCTTGAGCATAGTTTGAAAAGATTCATTGACCTTGTCCTGAGCTTTGAAATGTTCTCTGAACATTTTCTATTCTTCCTTTATTTCATAAATGGTTGTTTTTAAATAACAGTCAGACTCAGAGTTGGATAGTATCAGAGTTTGCTGCTTACCTTTTTTTCAGCCACCTTTGCAGCTTTTGTAGCTAGTCTGGCTTCTTCTGCAACTTTAGCTTATTCTTCTGCTTTTAGTCTTGCTGCTTCAGCTTCAGCAAGTTGAGCTTGTTCTTCAGCTTCCCTTTTCTTAGAAACAATTAGTTCAACATATCTAACTCTTTTTCTTTCTTCCTTTCTTTCAGTTACCATTTGAACTTCCCTAATTCTGGATGCTTCAGCAAAATAATTCATTCGATCAACCTTAGAAGACATCCATTTCTAAAACTTCTTCCAAGAACCATCCATGTCTTGAGGCTCAGTGCTTGTGCTTGCCTCTTCCTTTAACTTAGAAATCCTTTTATTAGCCTTGATTTTAAAGATGTTAATGCATTCATCCAAGTTTTTAGGAGATGGTTTTTCATAAACAACCAAGGCTAGGTTAGGTTTAGGATGGCTTGGTTCATAAGTTTGTTCATGAGAATTTTCTGGTAAAGGTTTAGTAATATTGAAAATTTTTGAACAAGTGAAAGGTTTGATTGAAGAAATTTAAATAACTTCCTGATTATGAGAGATTTTTATTTCCGATATTTCGAGAGCAGAGGGAGAAGTTGGAACAGGATGAATGATGGGTGATTAATATATAGTGGTTTCTTTCTTGAAGAAGGCAAAATGAAGATTGGTATTGAAGGTAGAAAGGTGAGAGTCTTGTGGAGGTAATTTAGATGAAGTTAATGGAGAAGTGTAAGTATGTATTGGTTCTGATGGAATGAAGGTAGTGAAAGATGGAATAGGATATTGTAGCAGTAAAAATGTTGAGACTAAGCCATTGAATTGAATTGACTCGCACAGATCAAATAAAAATTGCCACCGAGCTTTATTGTTTCTAGAGGAATGGGAAAAGAGAAAATAACCCAAAAATAGGGGGATAGAATCTAGGTACGGAGTTGTTTATGCAAAGGGAAGGTATTAGCACCCTAAACATCCACGGTACTCCGCAAGAACCTCTTTAAAAATTTGTGTATTTTGGCTATAAATGTTGTATACAATAATAGATGGTCAAAATGAGAAAAGAAGTATTTTTTTATAATTTTTTCACCCGCCACGGTTGCGAACCTTTAGTGCCTACATATCACCTTCCATGCAATATGGGATCAGGGTACTCATAGTTCACCTTTAAAATTTTAAAACACATGTGTGTTGGTTATTTTTAAGAGAAGAGACAACATCGTCATATCCGAGTGGAAGACATACTTACTACCCACGATTATGAGAAAGGAGAATTTGTAACATCTAAAATTGGAGGATATATCTTGGATTTTAAAATCAACAAAGTCTCACTCAATACCTAAGTGGAAAATATCTCACTTCACTATATATTGTAGAAGTATAATAGCTCACATCACTACAAGGATTGACAAGAGTCTAATCTTTTGAGAAGATTTTATAGTAAAGAGCCAAAGTGGCAAAAATGGTGTGAATGAGGTTGATTGACTTTTAGTCTTCTCACAAAAATTGTCAAAGTATGATTAAGTTCGTTAAAGTTTAATTAAGAAAATATTTTTGAAAATGCATGGACCTAAGTCCAAGTTTATTGTGAAAGTAGTTCAAGTTAGGAAACCAGAAGATTTTTGAAAAGGAGAGAGAATATTTTTAAAACTAAAGAAGATGGGAAGAGATGAAGGGACTACCCTAAAGCATATGGTAAAAGCGAGAGAAAAGAAACGTCTAACCAAGAAGGAGCCAACACTTGACATAAAGAGTCAATGTAGAATTCCCATCCTTTGGATTGAAACCAAGCAAGCAAAGATACTAAACCTCTTTAAGAATACCATGCTTCAGATGCATTAAGTCTTCACAAAAATCAGGCAGAGTAACAACTGTATACAAAGGAATTCTCAATCGCAGACAAAGCATATAATCAGAATAACCTACACACAAAGAAAAACAACACAATGTCTTGGAATAAACCCCAAGAACTCCATACAAAATAACAATAAGAGTCACAAGGTCTCAGGGGCATCAAAGGCTTCTAATCCTAAGTCTGAGAGGTCCACAACTCCATTATGTCAAGGATAGTAACCAAATAGTCCGAGTAACCTTAAGATTTTTTATTGTTAAAGTTGATTATTAAGTGTATTCAAAAAGAAAATGAAAGATCAAGTGAGAAAAGATGAAGAAAGCATAAAAATGTAAATTTTAAGGTAAATGGTGCATAAAGTAAAAGCATAAAATAAAAGCATAAAGTAAAAGTCAATTGTTAGTGAATTAGAAGTTAGAGGTAAGTTGAGTGACCATCTTGAAGCTTGCATTTGAAAACTCATTAGAATATTGATAAAATCAAAGCTTCTCAACAAAAAGTCTCATTTTCTTTTTGTCAAGTATATCATTCATTTCAAGTTCTTGAGGCGACAACATATGATCAACGATAATTAAATGATTTGCTTAGACCAAAGTTTATGAAGGTTCATTGGAGGATGGATAAGATAAAAGCCTCCTAACAATGAACCTCAAGGTTATTGGATCAAAGGTTTCAAATTAAACATACTTTGGCTTGCAAACATGGGTTTGGGCCACCAATGATCATTTCTCAAATCAGGACAAAATTTAGCTCTATGTTAAGTAATCATAAGTGGACTTATATAGAAGTCGCACCTATTTTGAGGCCGGTCAATAACAATCTATGTACCATATGTTTAGAGAAATGATATATAGATCATTCTCCAACAACATGTAGCACAAGTAAGAAAGGGATAAGATGAAGAGGGAGAGGATGTATTAGTTAAAATTAGGGTTTCAAATATCATCAACATCATTCATACATTTTGGTGGATTTGGTTTTCAACCTATTAACACCCAAAATCCAATGAGGTTGAGGAATTTGTCCCAAAATAACTCTCGAGTCAGTAGCATATGCCATGCCAAAAGTTAGCCAACAACTATGCATAAAAGTTCTCAAACACAAACTTTTTGATCAAAGCAAAACCCTAAGCATACTCTTAAGTCAAAGTTAGGTTAAAATAGGAAACTAACTTGTAAATTTATGTCAATTTAATCCTAATCCTCTAAATACGTCTAAAAGCCAGAGGCATAGTCAAAAGTTTCTGAAAAGAAGAGTAAATATGTTTTTGAAACTCAAACATTAAAACTAGTTAGTCAAAGACTAAAACTAGCACTTTACAAAATATTTTGAATAAAATGGAAGATCATACTTTAAAAATCATAAAAAAGGTTAAGATTATCTTGACTCATCCAGGATCTTTGAACATATTTTCTTTGGATTTTATAAATGAGGGAGTTTAGGGAATTATTTGTTTCTTTATGCTTAAGCAAAGAAAGACCTCAAAAACATCAATTAACTTAAAAAATATTTAAAAATAAGCAAACTGACATGTAAACCAAATTAAAAATTATAAAAAGTTAGTTCAATATCTAAGAGTCAGAGAGTATATTTTTCTTGAATTTTATCTCTAAAGTAAGAATTAAGCAAAAATCATTTACACAGTATATAAAAAAACACAGAAAAAGTGATATAACCAATCAATTGATTTAATTGGCATCCCACAAATTTTGTAAAATTGGACAAAACTTATTTTCAACAAGAAGACTCTTAGGGAAGTTCAAAAACATTTTTTATGGATTTTTTAGATTAGTATAAATAGAAAATAAAATTCTAAAACCTATAAAATGATTAAAACTCTAATTAAACTACTTGAATTTATTTAATCATGAAAAAATGATACAACTATGAAACAAAAATCAGAATATGAAAATATATTGAAAATAGAGTTTAAAGTATTTTTCTAGTGATTTTTTAATCAAGAAAAATATTTAAACAAAATTAGAGAAAACGAAGAAAATTCAAATATATTGAAAATCTATTACACCTGTTATTAACAGAAAGCGTTGTGAAAAGTTTTAAAACATGTTCAATAAAAAAATGCCACGTAATCATCCCTACCACGTGAACCAACATCCAGTGATAAAATACAATTCCAAAACACAACCTTCAGAGCTTCATATCTCTTTGTATACTCCATGAAATTGAGTGAAATCAAAATAAAAAATGAACATCTCGTGGCATAGAATTACATAGGCTCAATTATTTCATCAAACGATTATTGCACCTCATAGAAAATTAGGTTCAAAGTCATTGTTTCATCACTTTTTCCAGCAAACTCAAAACACACAGTAAATTCAAATTCAACAGATATATACTTCGAACCTATTTGTTTGGCCAACTATCATTTCAATGAGTATGGCTTCACAATTAAAAGTCATCATAGATGAATATGCAAGATTATGGATATATCTTATGGATTCTTAAGAGCTTACTTGGTGGAGTTCTTCCACTTCTTCTTTGAATCAAGCTCACAAGTGTAGAAACCCAGAAAATCACTTGTATCAACCTTTGAATTCAGAGGAAATAGATTGGAAAAAAAAGAAGTAAGGAGATATTTATGAGAAAAAATGGAATCCGATAGCACACTTTGAAGGACATGAATTCATATTTGTCTTCTCTCTCTTGCGTGCCTTTTCTTACGTGTATTCTCCTCTGTCTAGAGTGAGGTGGGTTGCTGCATTTATAGAGTGAGAAAGATTTGCACAAGTTTTTCTTGGAGGGTATAACAGGCAAGAAAATGAGGTGGTGAGGTGTGTTGCGTTTGACCTCTATTGCTGATCTCTTGGAGGTCGTTTTGAATAAGTGAAAATAGCATGTGACGTGAGCTGGCAGACAGTTTCTTTTTTTGACATATGCATTTCCATGCAAGCATGGCCAATATCATGATCAAAACTTCAACTTATCTTATCTCTCTCCATAGTGCATGAAATGCAACAGAATTTGAATCAAAATTGAAGAGGGCATAACATACTCTAACTTTCATGTTCAAAATTTTTCAAAACAAGGTTTAAATCAATGAGATATATGGCTATGAATGTATGCACATCACATGTTTGATGCAATTCCTGCCTGGTATACGCGTGCGACATGCCTTGTTGCTGAGTAAAATTTAGTTTCATGTCACCTACTTCCCATGATCATATCTTGAAATGTAGGAACTATTTTGAGAAAATCCCTGAAGCAAAGTTGTTCATAACACATAGAACTTGATCTTTGATGTTGGACATTTTTCAAAATGATCAATATTTCAAAGATAAAAATTATGATAAACGTGTGCCCATGAACTGTTTGATGAAATACTTGGCCTGACGCGCGCGTGACTGGACAAAATGACATCTCAAGGATCCAAATCTTAAGCATTATATCTCTCTCAAAACTTGATCATTTGAGATGATTCTTGAATAAAAAATAAATATAAAGTTTCAAACTCCAACTTTGATGTTGACAACTTTTTGATTTGAGCTCAAATGGACATTCAAAATTAGCCATGAAGAAATAAGGTTTTTGCACATATTTAGAAAATTCACTAAGTGTCCAGAATTTTCCAAGCTCAATAACTTCTTCTCCTTTCACTTTTTGGACCTTAGCTCTCAATAACAAATTTGAAGAACTTTTTATCCTCTTTCCAAAAATATAAAGTTTGCATTTTTTTTCAATAATAAATGAAGAAATTATGACCATCCAAAGTTTAGTACTAGGAGCACTTAGAAAAATTCAAAAGTTTAAATAACTTCTTTGACAAGTTATCTCTAAGTCAACACTTCTTCCTGATTTTATGCCACCATTAACTATGAAATGTGAAAATAGGGATATTGAATTGATGGTTGACCAAAAGTCCACTTGGTCAACAGTTGACTTTGGTTAACTTTTTACTAAATGACCATTTTACCCTTTTTGATCAATTGAACCTTTTCAAATCAAAATTGATGATCAAACTTCCAACCATAGATGCTCATGAACATGTAGAGAAGCATGGAATCAAGTCTTTCCCAAAAAGTCATAGATTTCCTGATTAAACTCAAAACCCTAGTTTTAACCCTCTATGCTAGAAGATGGTGAGATGAATGCAATTGTGCCATTACCCTAATGTGTGATCTTGTTGTATTGATGATATGAGATGATGAGAAATCTTAGGGAAAAAATTGGGGTATAACAGATATGAAGCAGGAGCTTCTGTTGTGGTGGATTTAGAAATGTTTGATTTTGATGGTGGAAAAAACTTATTTGAAGTTACCAGGATTTCAATTGTAGTGGTGTTGGAAACAAATGGAATATTTACAATTGGAACAGAAATAGAAGTGGTAATGTTGGATGATCAAACAAAAGCCGATGTTTGTGTGATGGTGGTTGGAATAGATGAGACTGCATCAATAATTTTATAAACAAATAATGAAACAGGTACAGAAGTATCAACAACATACTTACTAGTTGTTACAGAAGTTTCATTTCCCATAATGGCATCTTTTAGAAAGTTAGACTTCTTTTTATTTTTCTTCTCTGGCTCAAAAGCATTTGATCTTCTCTTCCTTTTACCAATAGAACAATCAACACCTTCACCAGGCAAGTCTGAATAATTAAAGTTTGACATATCATGTCCTTCTTGTTGCATCATTAGAACGTATACACCCATGCTGGATACGGGATCTCGTTTGGAGAACAGAGGATAGTCCCTCACATGAATTCTTTTGTGGTGATAATTCTCAAATGGTTCAATCAGAGGCTTGACCTTGAGTTCTTCAATCAACCTCATGTTCCTCAAGGTTTTCCTATTAAAGGAGTCTCCAATGCTTAGAGTCAGATCTTCTTTATTGTTAGCTTCTTCAATAAAAACTTTTACCAAGCCATTTTCAACAAAAATATCAGTTATAAGTCATCCACATGGAATATTGGGAGATACTTTTTGTTGGAAAGTGCGGTGGTTCTGGTCTTTCTAATAGAATCCAATAAATAATTAAATAAAATGAAAGGAAGATTAATCCTTTGTTTCGACATCAGAAAGTAAAACATGAACTTCTCATTTATGTTGTAATAATCATAGGAACTTGAAGGAGGTCTAGGAATTATGCAACCCAAAATAATCTTATGCCATACTCTGAGATTATCGTGAAGATCCTTGTTTAAGTACGAAGTGCGTCTAAGAGGGGGGGGGGGGAATTATATACTTTAAAAA
This sequence comes from Vicia faba, assembly GCA_948472305.1. Lineage (NCBI taxonomy): Eukaryota > Viridiplantae > Streptophyta > Magnoliopsida > Fabales > Fabaceae > Vicia > Vicia faba. Next base: position 1,745,385,072 of record OX451736.1, on the reverse strand, counting down.
AAATTGGATTTAGTGATGATGGATATTATTTTTCTGATTTATGGTAAGTTTATGAAAGAGTAAAGTGCAGAAAAATAAAGAGACACAAGCGATATATCCTGGTTCCCCTCACAGTCCGAGAGTACTTCAGTCCCCTTTCAACATAAAAGAGATTTCCTTATTGTGGCAAACTTAAACAAGAACTACCCAAAACCAAGAACAATCATCTTGGACCAAGAACAATCCTCTTGGATTTTCACTATGTCAACAATGAGAACAATACTCTTAAAGTGACTTTACTTGTATCCAACAATCCTGGAAAAAAAGATTTATAAAACCACTTAAACTTATTTCCAACAATCCTGAAAAATAAGCAAGTATATAGCAATATTTGATTTGAGTGAGTTTGAGTAGAAATGATCACTTTGAGTGATTTAATCAATGAATTGATCTTCTATTCCAATGATAATAGTATACAATGACTCAAGATATATAATGCTCAAAGTTTTTTGGTTAACAATATGTAAAAGTGTGCAGAAAACTTGTGTATGAAAATGTATAACAACTTGAGTTTGATTTTTGAAAATTCAGAGAAATGATTAGAAGAGGTGTACAAAATGATTTTGAAAAATGAGTATTTATATGTTCATAGAACCCTTTTGAAACAGCATAAAGTTCTGTAAATGAATCATGAACAATTGCCAAGATTGAGTGAAAGGTTTCCATGAATTGGTGTTATGAACATGCATCAGTAAAGCTGTTGTTTTTCAAAATCGTTCAGCATGCAATCAATTGCACCCTTTGTGTAAATCAATTGCATCGGGTTTCAACATCTAGAAATTTAAATATTTTGAGTGTGCAATCAATTGCACAAGTGTGTAAATGGATTGCACTTGAAGTCAGTAGCAAGAATTGATTGAGAGCAATCGATTGCACAAACATGCAAATTGATTGCACTTAGATACAATAGCAAATGTTTTGAAAAATTGAAACATGCAATCGATTGCACTAATATGCAAATCGATTTCACTCAAGTGGAAATTGATTTTTAGCTTAGAAAAACTTGAGTAAGGATTTGGACAATATAAAATATTTCTTTTGACCATTGAGCATCTATGTCTTAAGTTCAAAGTAAGTATTATCATTATACCTTGAAATTTTGCTAAGTGCTTGAACCAAAGACTTTATCCACAGATGATTTTAGCTTGATCAATAATTTGTGCCTTCTTTGTCAACATGGTTTGTCTTCATAAAAAAAAAGTGCATTTGAGAAGCTTGATTTTACATTCTCCCCCTTTTTGATGATGACAAACGATCTTGCTTGATGCGTTGTAATTTCCGGAGAGAAGCTTCTCTCCCTAAGATGCATAACCCCCCTTTTGTATGAGAAGGTTGGAATCCTTTAATTTTGTTCATCTTGGTTGAAGAGTACCTTATAAATTTAAGACAGGAAATATACAAGCATAAAGTGCCACATCCTTATCCCCCTTTGACATTATCAAAAATAAGGGAAAAATGAAATAAAAATGGACAATAATAAAGCAATATTGAAAAACTTAATTAAAAATGCATCACAAATTGTCATAGACAAGGTTAAGACAAGTATATAAAATCATAACAAGGATAAAAAGCACCTTATATGTCGTGTTCATCAAAAATGCTAAGCTCTCATCGAATCTTGTAAAACGGTTCTCTTGCCAAAGGTTTAGTGAAGATATCGACAAGTTGATTATGAGTATCTACAAATGTTACCTCGACATCTCCTTGAAGTACTTGATCATGAAGGAAATGATGTCGTATATCTATGTGTTTGGTTCTTGAATGCATGGCCGAATTCTTCATAATGTTTATTGCACTTCTATTGTCGCACCATAGAGGAATGCATCCTAGATCGAGTCTGTAGTCACGAAGTTGTTGTTTGAGCCACAATATTTGAGTGCAACTACTACCCGCTGCAATATATTCTGCTTCGGTTGTGCTAAGAGAAACGCATGCTTGTTTCTTGCTGGCCCATGATACTAATGCATTTCCAAGGATGTGACAAGTACCACTTGTTCTTTTTCTATCAGTTTTACAACCTGCGTAATCCGCGTCAGAATAACCAACTAAATTACAAACACTACCTTTAGGATACCATAATCCAACATTTGTTGTTCCTTTGAGATACTTCATGATCCGTTTCACCTCCATGAGATGAGATTCCTTTGGATTTTCATGAAAGCGAGCACATAGACAAACACTAAACATTATGTCAGGAAGGCTTTCCATCAGATATAATAAGGAGCCATTCATACCTTGATATTTTGTAATGTCGATGGAAACACCTAATTCATCTTGATCAACATATGTACCAGAACCCATTGGTGTAGACATTGCCTTACAGTTATCCATGTCAAATCTTTTCAAGAGTTCCTTTCAATACTTGGATTGGTTGATGAAGATGCCATCTTTTAATTGCTTGATTTGAAGTCCAAGAAAATAATTCATTTTACCCATCATGGACATCTCAAAATCTCCTTGCATCATTGCTGAAAATTCTTCACACATTTCTTTTTTGAAGAGCCAAAAATGATATCGTCAACATAGACTTGAACTAGCAAAGTGTCACCTTTGATTTTCTTGATAAACAAAGTCTTGTTAACTTTACCCTTTTCAAAACCTTTTTCGCGTAGGAAGTTACTTAGCCGATCATACCATGCCCTTGGTGCTTGTTTCAAACCATAGAGAGATTTTCTCAATTTAAATACATGAGATGGATTCTGAAATCTTCGAACCCCCGGGGGTTGCTTAACGTAGACTTCTTCATTGATATATCCATTCAAGAATGCGCTTTTAACATCCATTTGGAAAAGATGAAAATTTAATGAGCAACCATAGGCAAGTAAGAGACGAATAGCTTCTAACCTTGAAAACGAAGTGAAAGTTTATTCAAAATCTATTCCTTCTTCTTGATTGTAGCCTTGTGCTACCAAGCTTGCTTTGTTCCGAACAATTATTCCATTTTCGTCAAGTTTTTTTTTAAACACCCATCTTGTTCCAATGATGTGTTTGTTTCTTGGCCTAGGGACAAGTTCCCAAAATTTATTCCTTTCAAATTGATTTAACTCTTCTTGCATAGCAATAATCCATTGGTCATCGCCTAAGGCTTCATCAACTTTGGAAGGTTCAATTTGAGAGACAAACGCCATGTTTAGAAAAGCATCTTTGATATTTATTCTTGTTGTCACACCTTGACTTATATCACCCATTAGTTTATCGATAGGATGATCTCTATGAGTTCTCCATTCTTTTGGTAGATCATTGAAATTTGATTCTTGTTGGGATGATTCTCCTTGTTAAATTGGTTGATCTTTGGAAGTATTTTCTTGAGGACCTTATAGTATTTCATCATCATTATCATTACAAACAATATTATCCTCCTTGGAGGGGTTAGTTTCATCAAAAGATACATGCATTGATTCTTCAATTGTTAAAGTTATTTTGTTATAAATTCTATATGCCTTACTAGAAATAGAGTAGCCAAGAAAAACACCTTCATCGTATTTTTCATCAAACTTACCAAGGTTATCTTTGTCATTGTTTAAGACAAAGCATTTGCAACCGAAAATGTTAAAGAAAGAAATGTTTGGTTTCCTCCCTTTGAAAAGTTCATATGGAGTTTTCTTCAAGATCGGTCTTATGTTAAATCTATTGCTAACAAAACATGCCGTGCTCACCGCATCCGCCCAAAAATATTTTGGAAGGTTTGAATCGCTAAGCACCGTTCTTGCAAGTTCTACAAGAGACTTATTCTTTCTTTCCACCACTCCGTTTTGTTGAGGAGTTCTTGGTGCCGAGAAGTTGTGACATATTCCATGTTCTCCATAAAATTCTTCAAATAGAGCATTTTGAAATTCTCCGCCATGATCACTTCTTATGGAGGCAATTGTTAGAGACTTCTCATTTTGAGTTTGTTTAGCATACTTCTTGAACGCCTTGAATGCATCACTTTTGTGCACTAAAAAGAATGTCCAAATATATCTAGAGAAATCGTCAACAATAACCAAAACATACACATTACCTCCGAAACTTCTTTTTCTTGATGGACCATATAAGTCCATATGTAACAATTGTAGTGGCCTTGTAGTAGACACCACATTCTTAGATTTGAAAGTTGATTTTGTTTGTTTCCCTTTTTGACAAGCATCACAAAGTGTATCTTTGAAAAAATTTCTCTTAGGCAACCCAATGATAAGATCATGCTTGATTAGTTTATTCAAGTGTTCCATGTGAATATGAGCAATTCTTTTATGCCACGACCATGAATCATCGTTGTTCGCCATGAGACATTTTACCTTCAAAGATGGATCATCAAGGGAAATCATGAATATATTATTGATTCTTTTACCTTTAAGTATAACCTCATGTGTGACTTCGTCTTCTATCAAGCATTCATCCTTGGTGAACTTGATCTTGAAGCCTTTGTCACAAAGTTGGCTAATACTAAGAAGATTGTGCTTTAGTCCTTCAACATAAAGAACATCTTCAATGGATGTTAAAGGTGGAGAACCAACTTTGCCTTTGCCAAGAATTCTTCCCTTATTATTGTCTGCATAAGTGACAAAACCCTTGGCCTTTAGAACTAGATTTGAAAATTTGTTTATGTCTCCCGTCATATGCTTTGAACAACCACTATCAAGATACAAAAGATTGCATGTGGTCTTCAAGTATACCTGCAAAACAAATTATGTTTTGTTGGGTACCCAAGTTGCTTTGGGTCCTTCATAATTAGTGCATATCTTTACCCACATATAATGCCCACTTGCCACACTAAAGTTTCTAACATAGAAAGCATTAGGTGTATGGCATTTAATACCACAATAGAAACAAGTAGGTTCAAAGATACTTCTATATCTAGAAGGATAAGATTTCTACTTAGGAAATGTTTTATTTTTAGAATAGTGATGAACCATTTTAGGTTTGTTTAATTTCTCTTTGGATGATTGATCACTAGCCTTAACGAAGATAGTTTTATTAGAACTTGGTTTTGAAAACTTTGAATATCCAAGTCCACTTTTATCATTGGAGTATCTTTGTTAGCTAAGAACACCTTCCAATCCAATTTGACCTTTTTCATATATTTCAATAACTCTTTTTAATTGGACAATTTGGAAAGAGAGTGATTCACAATTTTTGCATGCAAAATTCTGTTTTTGTTCATCACTTAATTTTTGTTTTTCTTCTTAGAAATCTTTTTCCATAGTTTTACATTTTTCTTCTAAAGATGAGATTTGTTTCTTATGGGATGAAATAGTTTTATACATAATTTTGCATTCATTTAATAGTTCATCTATAACACCTTGTACATCACTATCAAAAAGAGAAAATTCATTACTAACCTCATCATCTTCATTATCGGAATGGTGTGAGGCCATCAGTGCTTGATTTACACTTTCATCACTACCAGAGTCGGATGAAGAGCTTATTTCATTATCCTCCCGTTGTACCCCAAAATTTTCCCTCTTTTCATACACGCATATTATTGGTTTTATGGTTATGGAATAAAGGTACATTTATCAAGCTTCTTTAGGTTACAAGTGACATTTATTTCGTCAATGGATATTCTCAGAGTATTTTCCGTGCTGAAGATTGGTCCGCTGTTTTGCAACGATTCGGGGTTTAAAGATTCATAAGTTGGGATGACACTCAATCCACAAGGCCTCCGTAGGCACTTTCTCCAGCAGGTACAGGGGCAGAAAAGTCTTAAAGCAAAGTCATTGTCATTTCCTCAGCACGCGTCCCAGTAACATCTACACTCCTCGCAGAGTAAGAAATATCCAAAAGCAGTGGTGTTAATTCTCCCCAAGTAGAGTTCATCTTTCACCAACAATGGAAGACCATCCCCAATGGAGTTTATTTCTTCCACATACATAAATTTTATCCCCGACAGAGTTCATCATCGCCAACAACGGTAATTCATCCCCAACCGAGGTTATTACTCCAAATCAGCGGATCTTTTGACAGAGTATCTCTTCCCCACAGAGTCATTTTTTCTCGCCAGTTTATTCTCCAGCGGAATTATTATCCGGCCAAGTTATTCTCAAATCATCTTCGGTTGTTATCCCCAGCGAGCGAAACTCTTTATTCTCCAACAACATTCAGGGATTTATTTTCCCAAACTCGGACGTGCCACAATAGCATTTCATGTTCATATATCATGACGTGCGCATACATATTGCATACAACATAATCTCATTTATTTTGAGAACATCATCATACAATGCATGTCATGCATTATATACGATTAATCATGTACCTTTTCAGGAAAGATGGTTACCATCAACAACTTCCAGCAAGCTCAAGATTAACTCTGGAAACTAAACAGAGTAATTATCTGCACGATCAAATGCAGCTTTACACGGGTTCGTCACGAAGAAATCTTACTCGGGTATCTCCTAAATGCAGTTTCACACGGGTTTATCCTGAAAAATCTTACACGGGTCCTTTCTCATACATTTCAAAATAAAGTTTCACACAGACTTATCCCAAGGTGATCTTACCCAGGTTTCTTCTGAAGTTTTACACGAACTTATCACAAAGTAACCTTACCCAGGTTCTTCCTGAAGTTTTACACGAACTTATCTCAAAGTATCCTTACCCAGGTTCCCTCTGAAGTTTTACATGAACTTATCACAAGGTGACCTTACCCAGGTTCCTCCTGAAGTTTTACACGAACTTATCACAAAGTAACCTTACCCAGGTTCCTCATGAATTTTTACACAAACTTATCTCAAAGTAACCTTACCCCGGTTCATTATGAAGTTTTACATGAACTTATCACAAAGTAACCTTACCCAGGTTCATCCTGAAGTTTTACACAAACTTATCTCGAAGTAACCTTACCCAGGTTCCTCCTGAAGTTTTACACATACTTATCCCGAAGCAACCTTACCCAGGTTCCTTCTCGGTTCAGATGCAGTTTTACCCAAACTCCTCGCAAAGTAACCTTACCCAGGTTCCTTATCGGTTCAGATGCAGTTTTACCCAAACTCCTCGCAAAGAAACCTTACCCAGGTTCCTTCTCGGTTCAGGTGAAGTTTTACCCAAACTCCTCGCAAAGCAACCTTACCCAGGTTCCTTCTCGGTTCAGATGCAGTTTTACCCAAACTCCTCGCAAAGTAACCTTACCCAGGTTCCTTCTAGGTTCAGATGCAGTTTTACCTAAACTCCTCGCAAAGCAACCTTACCCAGGTTCCTTCTCGGTTCAGATGCAGTTTTACCCAAACTCCTCACAAAGCAACCTTACCCAGGTTCCTTCTCGGTTCAGATGCAGTTTTACCCAAACTCCTCACAAAGAAACCTTACCCAAGTTCCTTCTCGGTTCAGATGCAGTTTTATCCAAAATCCTCACGAAGCAACCTTACCCAGGTTCCTTCCCATAAGCCCTACTATCTAGGTTCCTTCTCAGAACCTTACCATCCAAGTTTCTTTTCTCTTATCTCCAGACAGTATTCCACAACACTGTAAGACCCAGACCTATCAAACACGATCGATTTCACCTTTCCCTAGTAGGTTGTGATGCAGCCTATACACAACTAGATACACAGTTCACTTCCGCTTCCTCAAGCCGGAGTTAATTCCCGAGTAGATTAACGGACAACTGAAGCTCCTAAAATTCTATTTCTCCCAAGACAGAGACCAACATTCCTCAACATATTCCTCCTCAATGATAGGAACAGGAATTCTCATCAAAGGAATATCTCGGGAAATCAACATCCTCTAGATGGCATCTTTAAGCCCATCTCTGGTGACCTCCCGTCATCTCCTCCAAATGGAATCTGTAAGCCCATTCCCAATACTACCTACATAGTCAAGCATCATTACAGACGAGTGCAAATTTCTGGTCACTCTAGTGTTCAATCATCTTCCACCTTCAGATCACGAAAGGCAGACGAGCCAATCTAAATCTTCAGGTTTAAGAAGATTGAACAGGGGCAGCTGTTGTACCCCAAAATTTCCCTCTTTTCATACATGCATATTATTGGTTTTATGGTTATGGAATAAAGGTATATTTATCAAGCTTCTTCAGGTTACAAGTGACGTTTATTTCGTCAATGGATATTCTCATAGTATTTTCCATGCTGAAGACCGGTTCACCGTTTTGCAACGATTCAGGGTTTAAAGATTCACAAGTCCAACCCGGCGCGTCATATTCAGGTGTTCTTTCGACAAGATATCTCTGGTAACGTATGCTCAAATTTAGGTTCGGCTCAAGAGTCAATTTTTTAAAGAAGGTATCCAAATGGGTGAGTTTTATCGAAGAAATATGGTGAAAAAGTGTGCTGAAAGTGTAGGTTTTACGCGCTAAAAAATTCATAACTTGAAGATCGTGGCTCGTTTTGAACTCGTTCCAGTGGACACAATTCCGTCTTGACGTCATCTACGTTTTCATCTCTCACGGATGGAAGCCAATTTCAATCAGAAGGTCTTCAAAAATGCGGATTTATCAAGTATTTTCGTAGAGAAAATTTGTGACAAAAGTTTATTTGCGTCATGTTCAGAAAATTATAGCTTGGTCGATTTTCATCGTATCGAGCTGGTTCTGGCGCCAAAATTTCACAAATTGAGTTGGCTACGTTTTCACAGGAGGTATCGAGTTCTAACATGTTATACCCCAAAATTTTCCCTCCCATCCTTCAGGAATTCATCCTGAATTCTCAGATTTTCTCTTAAAGCCAAACCCTTTAGTATCATTCCTGGTCATTTGCAAGCTCTAAAGGCAAAGCTTTTACCCTGAAAAAATTAAATTCTAAACATTGGGAATTTTCCTCTAAAAAATAAAAAAAAGGGGCGTTTAAGAAGAAAATGGCACTTCAGAGCTTCTGAACCAACCTCCAGGCAGAAACGGTCAGAAGTTGCAAACTTGGCTTAGCACATAACATTCAGTCAGAAGATGGCTCTTCAGCAGTTACCCCAGCTCAGTCAGAGATTGTAAACGTGGTTCAGCACGTGATCTTTAAACAGAACATGGATTTTTCAGCAACTACGCAAAAGTTCAGTCAAAGTTGGATAGAGAGGTGTAAAGAAAGCAACAAAGCCTGAAACTCCTTCAGAACGTACTGGGATCAGAAGGTAATGGGATCAGCAGTTTGGGTATAATACTGAAACAAAATCTCTAAGTCCATAATTTTTAGAGGCGGATCAAAAGAGCATACTGGAAAGTCTGGAAAACTCTCAGAGCTTGCTGAGACAACAAGAGGCCAAGGTCAAAGCTTGGTTTACGTTGTTTTTGGTGAAGTAGAACTGCTGGCTAAGGTTTTAGGTAATGATGTGAAATTTCCTATTACAAGATTTTTGATGTTGATAAATCTCATCACCATTTAATGCTCATTAATGCTCACAACCACTTTTGAGCATTCATCCAAGGGGGCTCTCCATGTGTGGCTTGGTAATACCCTTGTACAGGTTTAGGCATGGGTCTATGCGCCACTTTTTGCCTATAGGTGTCACTTCTCCTCAATCCTTGCTTACTGTTCCAGCCTAGGATGAAAAGCTGTCCATCATCACAACTTTTCATGAACTTCCTTCAAGAATAAGTTAACCTCCACTGCATAATATTGGCGCCATTTAACGTTCAAAAACTCACAAAGCCTTTCCTATAAATAGGACACCATTGTCCATCACAGGGGACGTGAAAAAAACATCCAGAAAAAATTGCTAGAGAAGAAACAAAAAACTCTAGTAAAAAAGAAAAAAACCTTGTGAATCTCTGTCCAAAAATCCCTAGTATTTCTCACAAACTTTGAACTCCCTACCTCCAAACTTCATTAATACCCAGTTTGCTTTGTGACCAAAGAACACCCATACAGTTTCTGACCATACATACACATACCTTCTCCATCCACCCATTCTAAAAAGAACCTGTCCAGAACACCGTCAGAGCTAAAGCTAGCTCCCACTCACAGACTTTTTCAACAGCCAGGTAAGCACCTACTGACTTTCATCATGCTTCTAAGCATCATCAGCTTTGCAGACTCAATAAAACATAATGTAAATATCATGTTGTTGCTGTTTGCATTATGAGGATTTTCATACCTCTGAATGTTTAAGTAGGAAGTGAATCAGTGTAGAACCTGTTTGTGACCTTGTTGGTTCTGTCTCCTGAAACACTTTGACATTTGCTGAGGTTGTCCCAAGCATGTTTTCTATTTTGTGGGAAAATAATAAAACTGAAAATGTTCTGGCTAGCACAGGGAGAAGCCAAGTTCTGACTTTGACGTTAGAACATCTGAAGCCTGTTTTGCTGTCAATAATATTAGAACTTCTGAGAATTATTATATTTCCAGCAGGGTTAGAATTTCTGACTTCCCCACTAACAAACTTTTGTCTTGAAGCGCATGGGGGTCAGAACTTCTGACTTTCCCACTAACAGGTTTATGTTTTGCAGGTGCCAGAGTCAGAAGTTCTGACTCATACATTTTCACCAAAAGGTTGATAATCTGGCAACAGGTCTGGGTCAGAACTTCTGATTTCCTCTCAGCAATGCGCTAGCCCTCTCTCTCTTTCTCTCTATCTTACCTTTGTTATTTTCTTTTCTTATCTATTTTTCTCGTTGAACCACCCCCATGTACAAATGTGTATCCCCATCCCCTAAATGCTGTAATAGCGTAGGATTTTACATTTCCGCATTTTATTGCTTTCAAATGTAAATTCTAGTAATTAGGATATGTATGACAAGATAAAATCAATGAAATAGAAAATCCTAATTCAAGATAAACTCTTGCATGCAATAAAACACACTTGCACATAAACACCCCTAAGGTATCTCCACTTGGTTGCCTAAACAAATGGCCATAATATGCATGTTAAGTATCTATTGGCAAAACAAAAACAAAACAAAAGATCATAGTCCCTCGATGACGCTATCTTGGTTGCCCATAAAAAATGATCTAGTCCCTCGGAAAATTGCTAAAAGATACTTAGCACAATTGATATCATGGTCTATACGATGATCCGTGCCTATCCCGTTTAACATCTTAATACAAGGTTGTCTACCAAAACTCAATGGTAAAACAACACTATCAAAAGGGTTAAAAACATAAGAAAAATCATTGAGTAAAATAGGGTAGACAACTCTTAGTTACTTGATCAAAAGCTTGCAAAAACATTCTTGCTATTTTCAAACACACCTCACAACACAATTTCAAAACACTTCTCAAAACAAATTTTCAAACATTGAAATATCTTTTCAAAGACAATACACCTTTGTATACATTCAAACAAGAATCATTACAAAGGTTGCCGCGACGATGGCCTCTTTTCAAAAGCATTTTCAGAAATCACACACAAAGCACCATTTCAAACAAATTGAAAAGCAAATGCAAGTGATCTAAAACTAAGAGCCCATGGAAAACCATGGATGAAAAGGGTGCTATCACCTTCCCTTTTCATAATCTACTCCCCGAACCCAAGAAAATATCTCAAAGGTATTTCCTGTGCTTTTTGACCTTTCCTTAGGATAAAATAAAAAGTCGGTGGCGACTCTTTCTAAACAGAAACATTTGCGAACACAAACGCAAAACCTTTAAGTCAGTTCTCCCACCGTATCACAGAACTTGCGACTCTTCTTGGGAGAACTTTAAAAGTGGAGTAACCTTAGGGCTTAGATCACCTTTTGCATGCTTATCTTGATTGCTTTGATTGCTTTACATTTGGTTCTCTTGTTTGGGCTTGAAATCCTCTATCCGGATTTGGGAAACATTCATAGGTAAATAGCAATATGTTGTGGAAACTGTGTGGGGTATACCGACATGGTTGAAGCAATATCTATATTAGTGCGACATATTTGTGAGTACCGGTAGCCTTTGAGTCAATCAAAGAGAATATGGGTCCGCTGAGTGATGTCATGAAGCACTAATGAACTCTTAGAACCTTACTTGACCATCTTGGCCTTTTATTAGGAGTAGTGAGATGACCGGCTTTGGTGGAGTCCGAAGTTGGTAGATACTCGATACTACACTCATTTAGGATTGTTTTCTTGGAATATTTTGGTCGCCAGTTAAGTGGCTAAACCAAAACAATGAACATAGAAAATAATCCAGTGATATTGAGCTCCTTAGAACCCGGTTATTATTTATAGGACAGGTTTGAGCCAACTAAACTCAAGAGGGTACTTACCTATGAAACCTCATGCAAGCCTGAAACTAGGATCTTATGTGACTTGCTTGTACATGTGTTTGTGCATACATCATGAACATCATAAAGCATCATATGCATCCACTAACCATTTCAAGGGTTTGGATCTTCATCTTTGTTCTTGTTTTGTAGGTCATGGAATCTCTTCGCAGGAAAACAATTCAAGTCAACCTCGTGAGAATTCCTCCTCAACTCAAGGAGTTTACTTCTAGGATTCCAGAGAATTCTCTCTTCAGTGAAAGACATGGTAGACTTCTCAACTTGGTCAACTCCAACATTGAAGAAGACATGGTGAAAGTTCTCTTCCAGTTCTTTGACCCCCTACACCACCGTTTCACATTCCCTGATTACCAACTAGTACCTACTTTGGAGGAATTTTCTCAACTCCTGAGAATTCCTATTCTTCATCAACTACCCTACAACGGTACGGAAAAAGAACCAAAGCCTGAAGATGTTGCTCAAGCATTACACTTCCAACCATCTGATATCAAGGGTCATTGGGAAACCAGAAGTGGTGTCAAGGGTTTCTTGGCAAAGTTTCTGTTTGAGAAGGCACAAGACTGTTGGAACTCTCTAGATCTACAAGCTTTTGAGGAGATAGTAGCACTTCTCATCTATGAGTTGGTCTTATTCCCAAACCCCTATCAACTTATAGATGTGAACGCTATCAAAATCTTCATATCTCAGAATCTCGTGCCTACATTGCTTGGGGACATCCTACACTCATTTTACACACGAACAATGAGGAACAGAGGTATCCTTATGTGTTGTACTCCTCTCCTAGAAAGGTGGTTTATTTCTCACCTTCCACAATCAGTTTTGAAGAATGAGCAGGGTTTAAGGTGGTCACAGCGGTTGATGACCCCCACACATTCTGATGTGCATTGGTGTTCTCGGTCCAGAGAAAATGTCATCATCATTGATCATTGTGGGGAATTCCCTAATGTCCCACTACTTGGAATTAGGGGAGGCAACACCTACAACCCTTGTTTAGCTCTAAGACAGTTTAGATATGCTCAGAGGGATGGCCCTCATGACATGCTGATTCCTGACCTAGTTTTTGACTTCGACAACGATGCGCAAGGACTTCGACAAAGGTTCATCAGAGCTTGGAGGATGCCCAACAAAGTGGATAGTAAGACATTTGGGAACAAGAATTCCATCCCCCTTGAGCCTTATCTCAAGTGGGTACGAACTTGCGCCCAGAATCTTATGATGCCATATCCTCACATTCTCCCCGTGATCAAAGAGCCTGTTATGGAAGGAGAGGTTCCATACACCCTCCTACATCCTGACATGCCAACATCATTGGAAGAATTACAAAAGAGTTGGATCCAACTCAAAGAAGAACGGAATACTTTTGAAGCCAGCTTCTATGCCAGTGAGAAGAAGGTTTTGGAACTTACTCGCCGACTTCATGAGGAGGAAACTCTCAACACTTACATCGCACCAAAGAGGATGCGCAATGTCTTTTTACATTAAGAATTTTGTAATATTTTGCCCTTGGGGCACTTATGTACTAACAAATTTCTTCTTAATATGACGTGTGTTCTTTTTGTTTGCAACAAATTTGAATTTCTGAATCCTTGAATGCATTACATGAATAACATATCAATCATCATATGCATAAACAAGTCTTCACACCAGGTTTCCTTATCTTTTTGCTGTTTATTTCAGCAAGATGGATTTGGAGCAGACGGTTAAGGATCTGCAAGCACAGAATTCTCAATTCCAGCAACTCCTCATGACCTTAGCAAAGGGTCAAGAGGACCTTAAAGCACTGTTGGAGAAAGATAAAGAGAAAAAGAAGAAAAGACCTGGTGTAGTCATCATGGGAGGAAGGTTTGAAAGCAATTCTAGAAAAGTTCTCGAGTTCCCCTCGACGTCTGATGAAGGGGCTGGCAAAGGAAAAGGAACAACGGTGCCTTCTGAATTTGAGGTTGAAGAGGAGGAAGAGGAAGAAGATGAAGATTACTCCGAACAGCAAAATCCCCCGGTGGATGATAAATTTAAAAATCTTGAGGATCGGTTGGCAGCCATGGAGTTGCAAAGGGTACCTGGTTTAGATTTTGAAGAACTAGGTTTGGTCGCTGGGATCGTCATTCCTCCCAAGTTCAAAGTTCCTACATTTGCCAAGTATGACAATTTGTCCTGCCCAAAGATGCATATAAGATCCTACGTCAGAAAGATCCAACCCCACTCATCTAATAAAGATCTTTGGGTCCACTTTTTTCAAGACAGTTTGTCAGGCACACAATTGGGCTGGTTCTATCAACTTGAGAAATCATATGTTCATAACTGGGAAGATTTAGCTGCTGCTTTCTACCGGCAATAACAATACAACGCTGATTTAGCATCCACTCGTACTCAACTATAGAGTATGGGTATGGCTTCTAATGAAGGATTTAAAGAGTATTCCCAGAAGTGGCGTGATCTGGCTGGAAGGGTGCAGCCACCATTGTCGGATAGAGAGCTGGTTGACATGTTTTTAGGGACCCTGTCTGGCCCTTTCTTCAATCATTTAATCGGGAGTTCCTCTGCAGGATTCACCGAAGTAATTTTGACCAGTGAAAGGGTCGAGGCCGACATTAAAAGTGGTAAGATTCAAAAAGATGCCTCCGCGTCCACTACTATTAAGAAGACCTTCATAGCTAAGAAGGAAGCTTATGCTGTTTATTCTCAGAAAGGCCAAGGAAGAACCGAGCACCGACCAACGGTAGGAGCTGTGATGATTCAAAACTCTTCAAATGATCAACCTCGCAACAATCAACCAAGATCTAATCAGCAAAGGGTAGAAAGGCCACAACGGCAATTCACCCGAATCAACATGACACCGGCTCAAGTACTCCCTCATCTGTTAAAGCTGAATCTCACCAATTTGAAAGAAGCGCCAAAGAACCCTAATACCTCTTCCCCTTATTACCACTCCAATGCAAGGTGTGCATACCACTCTGACAGTGTAGGGCATGATACCAACAACTGTTAGGCTCTTAAGAATAAAATCCAAGACCTGATCGACGCCAAGGAGGTAGAATTCGATGCGCTCGAGAAGCCGAATGTGACTTCTGCCCTGATACCCAAGCACGGTCATAATGTTCATTCCGTTATGGAAGATCTTCATGTTACCAATGTCGCTGACCTTTTGACTCTGTTACCAGTGATTAAAGTGAATTTGGTGAGAGTCGGGATATTCCCAGGCTGTGGAAAAGACTGTTGCTTTAGTTTAAACATACGAGCTGACTGCCCACTGTTGAAATCAGGTATCCAACGCCTGATGGATACCTAAGAGATACTCTTCCAAAAGACTCCTGTTGATACCTTCACTCCTGTTACTCCTTCTACTTTTGCTACTTCAACCAATGATATTGCAATAATAACCATCTCCGACAATCTTCCCAAGGCTTGCAAAAGGCCTGTCAAGATTACGCCTGATCCTAAGTTTGTGCCGTTAAAAATCACCATGCCGGAGCCTGTCCCGTATCAATCTAACAAGACGATACCATGGTACTACGGAGGAGAAATATTCTATCATGGTATCAAACAGATTGAATCAGTCCAAGAGAAATCTGATGATGAAACCCCTGATATAGGTAACATTGCGGGAACAAGCAAGATAACTCGCAGCGGACGTATTTTTTCTCCGGAGATTTCTCCCCCTTGAGCAGTCTTCGGACCCTCGAAAGCTTCTATTCCTGTTAAGCCATCTGTGCAAAGCCGGATAATTGAAGAAATTGTTGTACCTGAAGTTAGACCCTCTATTGATACTACCGATAAAGGTAAGGGGATACTAGAAGCGCCTGTCAGGATGAAGGCTCATACTGTGGTAATCCCCGAAACCACCTAGAAAGAGATGGAAGAAATCTTAAAGATAATCAAAAAGAGCGACTACGACGTCGTGGAACAGCTAGGGCAGACCCCTTCCAAAATCTCCATGTTGGCTCTTCTACTCTGCTCTGAGGCCCATGCTAAGGCCTTGATCAAATTTTTAAAGACGGCACACGTGCCTCAAGAAACTTCGACTGACCAGTTTCAAGAGTGCGTGGCCAGCCTTACTGCTGATAATGGTCTTGGTTTTTCCGATGCTGATTTGACCCCCAAGGGAAGGAAGCACAACGACGCGCTGCATGTCTCAGTAGAATGCAGGGGAACCACAATTTCCCATGTACTAGTTGATACTGGTTCATCCTTGAATGTGTTGCCGAAAAAGGCGTTGGATAGATTGGACTACGAAGGATTGACCCTCAAACCCAGTAACATCGTTGTTAGAGCCTTCGATGGTTCTAAGAGGATGGTTCACGGGGAAGTGGACATTCCTATCAAAGTAGGCACCAAGACTTTCAACTCTACCTTTTATGTGATGGACATTCGTCCCTCATATTCGTGCTTATTGGGAAGACCGTGGATCCACAATGCTGGGGCAATTACCTCCTCTTTACACCAAATGCTAAAGCATCCTGATCAGGGCAAGATTATAACTGTACACGGCGAGGAAGAGTACATGATAAGTCACCTCAACTCCTTCCGCTATGTGGAGTTGGATGGCGAATTCATAGAAACGCCTTTCCAACATTTTGAGGAAGTTTCTCCTGAAGTCGCAGTTACAAAGATAATGGTTGATGTGCCTATCGTTTCCAAGCATGTGCCTAGGATGGCATCTCTCAAGGATGCAGAGGCTGTAATCAAAGAAAGAAGGAGTACAGTGTGGGGGCAACTGCCTGATTTTCCCCATAAGACGGACAAGCTCGGACTAGGTTTTACTGTTGCTGGACAGAAAGCTATGCGTCACTCCAAGGCTGAAGGACCACCCGTAAAAATCACTCACCATGGAATTAATGCCTTAGAAGATGATGATGAAGAAGACAACTTTGAAGATTGGATTTTTCCAACCGTCGAAGGAGGATTAAGCAATTGGGAAACAAAGGACTTTATTCCCATCACTTTCATCAACCAGTAATTTATCCTTGAACAATTTCCTATTTTGATCTGTAATAACTAAACAATTCGTACACTATTTTCACCTTATACCTTACCCGCGGCATATAGGTCTGTTTGTAAGGGCTTAAATTTCTTCATTATCATATGCCATGTTTTAACGAATAATTGGACATTTTCATCTATAAACTGTTGTGTTCATTTTCTTTCCTTTTGCATTTTGTTTTGTTTAAGGATGGTTATCCCTTACACACACCCACACTCACAAATGCAAGTACCCATCCACTATGGATTCCATGGGTGACTATTCTGCTTTAGCCTTCGGTGACTCTGAGGATTTGGTCAATCATGCTGAGTACGAAGTTGACGAAGACTGTGAAATGCCGAGAGAGTTAGCCAGACTTTTGCAATAAGAAGAGGGGGCTATTATGCCCCATGAAGAGTTGCTTGAAACCATCAACTTGGGAACAGAGGAGGACAAGAAAGAGGTTAAGGTGGGTGCCAACCTGGAACCAAGTGTCAAAGAGCGCTTAGTGCAGTTGTTGAACGGATATGTTGAGATCTTTGCCTGGTCCTATGAAGACATGCCGGGATTAGACATAGATATCGTGGTTCACCGTCTCCCTACAAGGGAAGACTGTCCACCAATCAAGCAAAAGGCCCGCCGAATGAGGCCCGACATGTCTGAGAAGATCAAAGCTGAGGTAATGAAGAAATTCAACGTTGGCTTTCTGGCTGTTACTTCCTATCCACAATGGGTTGCTAACATTGTGCCCGTGCTTGAAAAGGATGGCAAAGTCAGAATGTGTGTGGACTACAGGGATTTAAATAGGGCTAGACCTAAAGACGATTTTCCACTGCCACACATTGACATCTTGGTTGACAACACAGCCCAACATAAGGTATTTTCCTTCATGGATGGATTCTCCGGATACAACCAGATCAAAATGGCCCCCGAAGACATGGAGAAGACTACTTTTGTTACACAGTGGGGTACCTTATGCTACAAAGTGATGCCATTCGGACTGAAGAATGTCGGGGCAACCTATCAGCACGCCATGGTAGCTTTGTTTCATGATATGATACATCATGAGATTGAAGTATACGTAGACGACATGATAGCCCGATCACAGACAGAAGAAGAACACCTTGATCATCTGCAAAAGCTGTTTGTCAGGTTAAAGGAGTTTAAGCTCAGACTAAACCCAAGCAAGTGCACTTTTGGAGTCAGGTCTGGTAAACTTTTGGGATTTATCGTCAGCAACAAAGGCATTGAGGTTGATCCAGCTAAAGTAAAAGCTATACAAGAAATGCCTTCCCCCCGCACTGAAAAGGAGGTTAGAGGATTCTTGGGACGTTTAAACTATATCGCAAGGTTCATCTCTCACCTGGCATCTACCTGTGAGCCAATCTTCAAATTGTTGAAGAAAGATCAGGTAGTTGAATGGAACAATGATTGTCAAGTTACTTTTGATAAGATCAAGGAGTATTTGCTGGAACTTCCTATCCTGATGCCACCCGTCGAAGGAAGGCCGTTAATTATGTTTCCGACTGTTTTGGATAACTCAATGGGGTGCGTATTGGGCCAACATGACGAGTCTGGCCGAAAAGAGCATGCCATTTATTACCTTAGCAAAAAGTTTACCGACTGTGAGACTCGCTACTCACTGCTCGAGAAAACTTGTTGCGTTTTGGTATGGGCTGCTCGCCGGCTAAGGCAATATATGTTGACTCATACCACTTTGCTGATTTCCAAGATGGATCCGATTAAATATATCTTCGAGAAGCCTCCTTTATCTGGAAGAATTGCTAGATGGCAAATGATCCTGACTGAGTATGATATCCAGTATACTACCCAAAAAGCTATAAAGGGGAGTGTACTAGCTGACCATCTAGCTCATCAAGCCGTCGAAGATTACCAATCTATGAGATTCGACTTCCCTGACGAGGACATCATGACATTGGACAACATTGAAGGTAACAGACCATATGACGGACCCGAACAAGGATCCCGATGGACCCTATACTTTGATGGTGCTTCGAATGAACTTGGCAACGGTATCGGTGCTGTACTCATTTCCCCATAAGGTTGCCATACACCCTTCACTGCTCGATTTTGCTTTAGCTGTACCAACAACATGGCTGATTGTCATCAACATTCCCGTACTTGTCACAAATGCCAGGTCTATGCTGACAAGGTACACATTCCTCCTGTTCCTCTCAACGTTCTTACAGCTCCTTGGCCATTCGCGATGTGGGTCATTAACATGATTGGAGAGATCAAGCCTACGGCATCCAATGGACATCGCTTCATCGTGGTCGCTATTGATTATTTTACCAAGTGGGTCGAAGCAGCTTCCTACGCCTCTGTTACAAAGAATGTGGTTGCCCGCTTCATCAAGCAGAACCTCATATGGCGGTATGGTATCCCCGACAGAATCATCACAGACAATGGTACAAATTTGAATAACACTATGATCACCGCTCTGTGCGAGCAGTTTAAGATTTATCATCACAATTCATCTCCCTATCGGCCGAAGATGAACGGTGTTGTTGAAGCTGCAAACAAAAATATCAAGAAGATCATTCAAAAGATGACAGTCACTTACAAAGACTAGCATGAGATGTTACCGCTTGCTCTGCACGGATATCGTACCACGATGCGTACTTCGACTGTGGCAACCCCCTTTTCTTTGGTATATGGCATGGAAGTTGTTTTACCTATGGAAGTTCAGATTCCTTCCTTGAGGATTATGAAGGATGTCGGTTTGAGTGAAGACGATTGGATTCAGACCCGACTTGACCAACTTAACTTGATCGATGAGAAGAGACTTGTTGCTGTTTGTCATGGTCAGACGTATCAAAAACGGATGGTCAAGGCTTTCAACAAGAAATTCAGACGTCAGGTATATCAAGTTGGAGATCTTGTAATCAAGCGAATCATCTTGCCGCAAAGTGATCCCAGGGGAAACTGGACTCCTACTTACGAAGGGCCATTTGTGATCAAGAACATCTTTTCTGGTGGGGCAATGATTCTGACCACCATGGACGGTAACGACTTGCCGCACCCTGCGAACGCAGACATAATCAAAAGATATTACGCATAAAACGACCCGACAAGTTGAAAACCCGAAAGGGCGACTTGGGAAAAAATAGGCATCCCAGTGAATCAAAAACCCAAAAGGGAGGTTCAGGAAAAAATTAGGGATAAACAAAAAAAATCCATACACTCGGCAAGTCGAAAACCCGAAAGGGCGACTTGGGCAAAAAAGGGTTTCCCGGTGGACTGAAAACCCGAAAGGGCGGTCCAGGAAAAAGTTAGGGAATTAAAGCATATGACTATGTCTCGTCGGATCACTTTAAGGATAATCTCTTCACCAACAAGCTCCAAGCTTCTGATCAATCCAATCATATGTGAACGAAGCAACGAATGGACAAGATACTCAGTGTTGTGAAGGCTATAGCAGAATGGGAACCCCATGGAATTGTTACACATAGCCATTTTTCTTTTTGTATAAAATTTTCTCAATTTTATGACAACATTCTCTTACTAGGATGTCTGTTTCCTTTGTACAACGATACTTACAAAAGTTAATACAAAGATACTTAAAAGTGCAGAAATTTGCTTGCCTTACTTTTCTTTTTACACTTGTGTTTTATTTGAAAACGTCCAAAGTTTTGTTAAATAGGCATATGCGTTTGAATATAATCACTGCTTACAAATAAAACGAAATTAAGAAAGGATAATTACTGATAGGTTGAAGGTGTAGGAAGATATCTTTGTGCTATCCCAGAAGAAATCCCCTACAGTACATCATTCAGATCCTCAACAAAGCGAAAACCTTGAAGTATACATCCCTAGCCAGTGTATTCTAAACTTTATTCCCCAGCGAAGTTAAATTTCAAAGTTCCCATCAGAGTTCAAACTCCCAATCCCCAGTGGAGCCCGAAAACCCTGAAATACATATCCTTAGCGGAGCTAGAATATTCTAAACCTTCTTCCCCAGCGAAGTCAAAATTTCCAACTATCAATCCCCGATGGGAACCATTCAGCTTCCCCCAAATTCTCCAGCAAGTTATCTTAAAAGTCTGAAAACCAAGCGGATAACAGTTAACTTCTTGGCTTATCCCCAACTAGGATGATTCCCCAGTAGATTGGCATACACCCAAGCTCCTAATTTCCCCAGCCGAGTAAACACTCTCCCCACAAATTTATTTCCCATCAGATCGAAGATTCTCGATCTCATTTCTCCAGCAGAAGCCTCCCAGGTTCTAATTCCCCAGTAGAGGTTTTCAGAGTTTTCCTTATTTCCCAGGAAAGTCATAAAGGATTCTTATTCCCCGCAGAAGTTGTCGAAGTTCTTGTTAAATCCCCAAAAGTCACCAAGGATTTTCAATCCCCAGCAGTGGTCCCATGATTTCTCTTTCTCAACAATCAAAGATCTGTAATCCCCAAGCAGCAGCCAAGGATTTCATTATCTCCAGCCATCAAGGATTTATTTTCACTCAGTAAGACAGCTATTCAGCTTACATGCACATCCATTACATTCATATATCATAAACATTAATGAAACACAATGCATTGCATCATACATACCATGCAACATAACTTTGTGTTTTAGCTAACATTTTACCCTTGTCAGGATAAGATTAAAAGGCTATCGTTAACAATTATTCAGATACAGTATGGATACACCCCATACACGGCGGTCATTCTGTTACTCATTCAGAATTTCAAGTCAAAATACAGTACGGATACACCCCAGACACGGCGGTCATTCTACTACTCATTCAGACTTCAGCAATCCGATACAGCCTAGATACGCTCCAGACACGGAAGCCATTCTATTTCTCATTCAGATTCAATTATCAACTTCAAGACTAGATACGCTCCAAACACGGATGCCTTTCTGGCCATTACACCAGAAGTTTGATTCTCCCCAGTGCAGTCGCCACATAAGTCATTATGTCACTTGTCCAGATCCTAGTTACAGTACAGATACACTCCAGACACGGAAGTCATTCTGCTACTCATACAGATCTCAATATCAGATACAGACTAGATACGCTTCAGACATTGAAGCCATTCTATCTCTCATTTAGATTCAACTACCAAACCTCAAGTTCAGATACACTCCAGACACGGAAGTCATTCTGTCACTTGTCCAGATCCCAGTTACAGTACAGATACACTCCAGACACAAGTTATTCTGCTACTCATACAGATCTCAACTACAGATACAATCCAGATACGCGCCAGACACGGTCTCCATTCTGTCACTCATTCGGAATTTATCCCCAGCACACAGTTGCTCCATACACATATGTTTCTATGTTACCCATTCAGAATACATATACGCTCCAGACACGACAGTCATTCTGATATTCATTCAAAGATCAAATACAGTTACAGCTCGGATACGCTCCAGCCACGGACGCCATTCCTTTGCTCATACAGACTCAATCTCCAGATATAGTTCAAATGCATTCCAGACACGGATACCATTTTGATGCTCATTCTTCTGACCTACAACATTACAATTCAACAAACATTCTTGGATGGCATCTTTAAGCCCATCTCCAGCAAGATTCTACCATCTCCAAATGGAATCTTTAAGCCCATTCCCTTAACAATATTTTGACGAGTGCAAATTTACGGGCACTCTAGTGTCCAATCCTCTTTTACCTTCGAGTCACGAAAGGCAGATTCTCCAATCTAACTCTTCAGGCCCAAGAAGATTGAACAGGGGCAACTGTTGTACCCCAAAATTTTCTCTCCCATCCTTCAGGAATTCATCCTGAATTCTCAGATTTTCTCTTAAAGCCAAGCCCTTTAGTATCATTCCTGGTCATTTGCAAGCTCTAAAGGCAAAGCTTTTACCTTGAAAAAATTAAATTCTAAACATTGGGAATTTTCCTCTAAAAAAGAAAAAAAGGGGCGTTTAAGAAGAAAATGGCACTTCAGAGCTTCTGAACCAACATCCAGGTAGAAACGGTCAGAAGTTGCAAACTTGGCTCAGCACATAACATTCAGTCAGAAGATGGCTCTTCAGCAGTTACCCCAGCTCAGTCAGAGATTGTAAACATGGTTCAGCACGTGATCTTTAAACAGAACATGGATTTTTTAGCAACTACGCAAAAGTTCAGTCAAAGTTGGATAGAGAGGTGTAAAGAAAGCAACAAAGCCTGAAACTCCTTCAGAACGTACTGGGATCAGAAGGTAATGGGATCAGCAGTTTGGGTATAATACTGAAACATAATCTCTAAGTCCATAATTTTAAGAGGCGGATCAAAAGAGCATACTGGAAAGTCTGGAAAACTCTCAGAGCTTGCTGAGACAGCAAGAGGCCAAGGTCAGAGCTTGGTTTACGTTGTTTTTAGTGAAGCAGAACTGCTGGCTAAGGCTTTAGGTAATGATGCAAAATTTCCTATTACAATATTTTTGATGTTGATAAATCTCATCACCATTTAATATTCATTAATGCTCACAACCACTTTTGAGCATTCACCCAAGGGGGCTCTCCACGTGTGGCTTGGTAATACCCTTGTACAGGTTTAGGCATGGGTCTATGCGCCACTTTTTGCCTATAGGTGTCACTTCTCCTCAATCCTTGCTTACTGTTCCAGCCTAGGCTGAAAAGCTGTCCATCATCACAACTTTTCATGAACTTCCTTCAAGAATAAGTTAACCTCCACTACATAATATTGGCGCCATTTAACGTTCAAAAACTCACAAAGCCTTGCCTATAAATAGGACACCATTGTCCATCACAGGGGACGTGAAAAAAACATCCAGAAAAAATTGCTAGAGAAGAAACAGAAAACTCTAGTAAAAAAGAAAAAAAACCTTGTGAATATCTGTCCAAAAATCCCTGGTATTTCTCACAAACTTTGAACTCCCTACCTCCAAACTTCATTAATACCTAGTTTGCTTTGTGACCAAAGAACACCCATACAGTTTCTGACCATACATACACATACCTTCTCCATCCACCCATTCTAAAAAGAACCTGTCCAGAACACCATCAGAGCTAAAGCTAGCTCCCACTCACAGACTTTTTCAACAGCCAAGTAAGCACCTGCTGACTTTCATCACGCTGATAAGCATCATCAGCTTTGCAGACTCAATAAAACATAATGTAAATATCATGTTGTTGTTGTTTGCGTTCTGAGGATTTTCATACCTCTGAATGTTTAAGTAGGCAGTGAATCAGTGTAGAACCTGTTTGTGACCTTGTTGGTTCTATCTCCTGAAACACTTTGACATTTGTTGAGGTTGTCCCAAGCATGTTTTCTGTTTTGTGGGAAAATAATAAAACTGCAGATGTTCTAGCTAGAACAGGGAGAAGCCAAGTTCTGACTTTGACGTTAGAACATCTGAAGCCTGTTTTGCTGTCAATAATATCAGAACTTCTGAGAATTATTGTATTTCCAGCAGGGTCCTAACTTCTGACTTCCCCACTAACAAACTTTTGTCTTGTAGCGCATGAGGGTCAGAACTTCTGACTTTCCCACTAACAGGTTTCTGTTTTGCAGGTTCCAGAGTCAGAAGTTCTAACTCATACATTTTCACCAAAAGGTTGATAATCTGGCAACAGGCCTGGGTCAGAACTTCTGACTTCCTCTCAGCAGCGCGCTAGCCCTCTATCTCTTTCTCTCTATCTTCCCTTTGTTATTTTCTTTTCTTATCTATTTTTCTCGTTGAACCACCCCCATGTAAAAATGTGTATCCCCATCCCCTAAATGCTATAATAGCGTAGGATTTTACATTTCCGCATTTTATTTCTTTCAAATGTAAATGTTAGTAATTAGGATGTGTATGGCAAGATAAAATCAATGAAATAGAAAATCCTAATTCAAGATAAACTCTTGCATGCAATAAAACACACTTGCATATAAACACCCCTAAGGTATCTCCACTTGGTTGCCTAAACAAATGGCCATAATATGCATGTATAGTATCTATTGGCAAAACAAAAACAAAACAAAAGATCATAGTCCCTCGATGACGCTATCTTGGTTGCCCATACAAAATGATCTAGTCCCTCGGAAAATTGATAAAAGATACTTAGCACAATTGCTATCATGGTCTATACGATGATTCGTGCCTGTCCCGTTTAACATCCTAATACATGGTTGTCTACCAAAACTCAATGGTAAAACAACACTGTCAAAAGGGTTAAAAACATAAGAAAAATCTTTGAGTAAAATAGGGTAGACAACTCTTAGTTACTTGATCAAAAAGCTTGCAAAAACATTCTTGCTATTTTCAAACACACCTCACAACACAATTTCAAAACACTTCTCAAAACAAATTTTCAAACATTAAAATATCTTTTTAAAGACAATACACCTTTGTATACATTCAAACAAGAATCATTACAAAGGTTTCCGTGACGATGGCCTCTTTTCAAAAGGATTTTCAGAAACCACACACAAAGCACCATTTCAAACAAATTGAAAAGCAAACGCAAGTGATCTAAAACTAAGAGCCCATGGAAAACCATAGATGAAAAGGGTGCTAGCACCTTCCCTTTTCATAATCTACTCCCCGGACCCAAGAAAACATCTCAAAGGTATTTCCTGTGCTTTTTGACCTTTCCTTAGGATAAAATAAAAAGTCGGTGGCGACTCTTGCTAAATAGAAACATTTGCGAACACAAACGCAAAACCTTCAAGTCAGTTCTCCCACCGTATCACAGAACGGTATTCAAAAGGCCTTCTTTTTTTGCTCAGAGTGCGTGTGACGCGCCGAAAATCCTGAATGCTGAATATTATTTCATCTGGGCTAAAACTTCGAAAATTCATAACTCGGTCAATTTTTATCGGATCGGGCCCATCTTTTTATACAAGGTCACGTACTCAGAGATCTACAACTTTTCTTCAAAAGTCGAGACCGGATTATGCTCCGATCAATACCAGTGTTTTATTGAAGAACGTGTCAGAGTCGACACTGGAGCCCAAAATAAGTTTGTCTGAGCTGAATCTTAAAAAATTATAATTAATTCACGGTTTATCCGATTGAGCCCATTTTCAGACAGGAGTTAGTTCTCGATGTCAGCTACATTTTGTGTTCACATTTCAACTTCAAAAATTGCACTTAAGCCCCCATATTTAGCCTGGAACGTGACGAACTCAAGTGAACATTAGAGGCCCAATTACACATTCAAAGCCCATTTTTTCTCTCTAATTTCTATTATATAATCTCATTCTTTTCACACAAATAAAAAGAGAGAAAAAAAACCTTTGCCACAACGCTGTCAGAATATCAAATTCTTTCAAGAACCCTAAAACCTTGAAATCCTTATTACAAACCTCAATCTCACTACAAATAAGTCGTCCCTGTTACAAATCCACATCTCACTACTTCTCCAGTAAGGGTAAGGCTGGCTTGATCTCCATGATCAAAAGGGCATAAAAGCATTTATCTCACTACTTCTCCAGTAAGGGTAAGGCTGGTTTGATCTCCATGATCAAAAGGGTATAATCATTCATACATGCCATATCGATTTAAACATTAAATTTCTTCATATATTGGCTTTATTTGTATTTCATGATATATAGTAATTTATTTAATGTGTTTATGAGATTCAACAATGCAGATTTAGACAGGATCTCATGCAGGTTCATTACAGAACGTTGAGGCCAAAACACAAATGAGCAAAACAGAATAACTAACACATGACACCAATACATGGCGAGGCAGACATCCTGAGAATGTTAAGGGCGTGGGTTCAACAACCACCCCTATTGGTTTTGATTTTCTTCTTATAGAACGTTGAGGCCAAAACACAAATGGCCAAAACAGAACAACTTACACATAACACCAATACATGGCAAGGCAGACATCCTGAGAATGTTAAGGGCGTGGGTTCAACAACCACCCCTATTGGTTTTGATTTTCTTCCTTCCTATTTATCCTTTTACCTATTTTTATTCTTTCTGTTTAAAATCTTTTTTCATAAAACTTAACATTTTTCACAAACCTTTGATTTTTTTATAATAAACTCGAATAATTAATTTTAGGTTTTAATTTAATTTTAGGTAACTTTAATTGTTTTGTAAATAAATTAAAATTAATTAGAACAATTAGGATTTTGTTTCTAACTTAATTCAATTTTTTTTTAAATAACAAAACACAAAAATAGGCCATTTAATTATTTTTTTTAACTAATTTAATTACTAATTAATTTTGTATTTAATTTAAAAAACCTAATTCTTTTTTCTAAGAAATAATTAAAAACAACAAAAAATAATTTTTCTTTCGATTAGGTTAGACGGGGTCAAAACCCTAATTCTCTCTCGTTCTTTATTCGCACGCGATTTATTTTATTTTACCATATTAATGTAATTGCTCACAAGTTGTAATAGATTAATTAGGACCTTATATCTTTCATTTATCGCTTTATTTTTTAAGGGTTTGGTTTTAGCTATGTAAATACCCGAAGCCTTGTAATAGCGCAGTTTAATTTCTGCACTTTAATTTCCGCACTTTAATTTCCGCATTTTAATTCCGCAAACTATATACTGCTTAAATGTATGTTAATAGGATTGTATGGAAAGACTAATTGAAAATTAAAACAATAGATCACCTTAATTGTGCAGAGATTAAATAACTGAAATCAAACACGTGCACATGCTCACTCTTAGGGTATGCCTCACTTGGTTGCCTCGGAAAACAATGGTCATGTCCCTCGAACGTAGGGATACCCTTAGCAAAGATCCTCGGTTAAAATCATAATAAATATCATGGTCCCTCGATGTCCCTCGAAGTTGCCTATGGTATATGATCTTGTCCCTCGATGTTGCCTACGAATATATGATGACAGTCCCTTCGAAATGCTAAGGTATCCTTACATGTTGCCTTCAATGACCATTACGTCCCTTTCGATAGTCCCTCAAATTCCAACGACGGTGCTACCTATTTCTCAATAATAGGATAACATTGTCTAAATGAAACGAGAATAGAAATAATTCTTTTTTTCAAGTAGGTAGATACTAGTAGGTACTTGCTCAAAATCAAACTTTTTTCACACTTACACTTTTTTCAAACAAAGTTTTTAAAAACATCTTCGTAACACTCTTGAAGACAGAAGCAAGGGTTAAATCGAAGTAAAACAAAAACTTTTCAAAACACACAAACACAGAAGAAATTTTTTTTAAAATGATGAGCAAGTACCTAAGAGCCCGTAGAAAACTTCGGATAGAAAGGTTGCTAATACCTTCCCTTTCTATAAATCTCGAAATAGGAATTTTTCTGTGTTTTTTTCCTTTCCAGTTGGATAAAATAAAAGTCGGTGGCGACTCTTGCTTACCGCGACATTTTTCAAATAAAAAACGCAAAACGCAAACCAGTATTAAACAGTCGGTTATGCCACCGTATCACAGAACTGGCGACTCTGCTGAGGAATTAATAAGTGGGGTGTACCTTAGGATTAGTTCATCATATTGTTTTCTATTGTTTGATTTGATTGCTTCATTTTTGTGGGCTTTATATTGGAGTTACTATAGATCCTAACCCGAATCTGGGGGATACCTTTTAGGTAAGTAGAAATAGACTGTGAGGGAACTGTGCGACGTAGACTGATACGGTTGAAGTAGTAGCTACGTTGATGTGGCACATTAGTTGGTATCGATATCCCTTGTGGAGCAACAAGGAGAATATAGGGCTGCTATATGGGTCATTAAGCATTAGCTGACCTTAGAACCTATAGTTGACCAACTTGGCCATAAGAAGTAGTGAGATGCTACACTCATTGAGACCATACTCTCGAGATGGTTCCTGCCGCAAGAAAAGATTGCGTGAGCTGAAACTATTAACGATGGAGGATGGTTAGTGATATTGAGAACCTCCAGAACCCGGTTACTATTATTAGGACAGGTTGAACCGACTAAACTCAAGAGGGTAGTACCTAAACTCCATGCCAGCCTAAAATTTAAGGGTTATTGTGTGACTTGTTTGCCTTTACCATGTATGTTATCTATTATACCTGTTGTATGCTTTTATCATGACATCATGCATCATAACATAACATGGCATATCATACTAACCATTTCAAGGATCTCAAGGGTCTGTGATGTAGGTCATGGCGAACCAGACATCTAGCAAGGGGATTTATTTTCCTCTAACCAATGTTGTCAAAGGATCTTGAGTCAGGGGCTATGACTCACTCGATATGGTGAGCTTGACTCTGGAAGAAGGACTCTTAATGACACGAAGTTTCTTCAATCAAGCTGCAATCCAATTCTAACAGTTTCTTGTTTACCCCGCGAGATCCTTGAAAACATTGCATACATATCATTTCATAAGCAGGTTTCAAAGCAGGTCTCTCATGTTCTCGCTATTTATTTCAGCAATGGCTCTCAAACAAGACAATAGAGATCTTCAAACTCAAAGAAGCTCATTTCAGGGAAATATTCCTAAACCTATCCAAGGGGCAGGAAGAGTTGAAAACACTCCTCGTTGGGAACTTAGTCAAGAAAAGTCCCGAAGAAAATAAGGATGAACGACTGGAACAACTGCAAGCTGAGGTAGGTGCAATGAGAACCCAGATGCTGGGGTAGATGGCTCTTATCCAAGGCCTAGCCCGAAGACAAGAAGAGCTGAAAGCCATCATTAACCAACTTCATCAAGACAGATACAACAGTATGAAGCAAACATTCGAGGCCGGGGACCAAGTCATTGATCAACCTCCAAGAAGACAAAAGGTTGGTTTGGTGAAGAGTGGACCTTTCCAAGTTGCTACTACATCACGGGTCCAACAACAACCTCGCCAAAAACAACGGGTTAATCAGAGTAAGCCAAATATTCCAAAAAGGCAGTATACCAAACTCAACATGTTGTTGTCTCAAGCTTTGTAACACCTGTTAAGGATGAATCTGATTATGTTGATAGGACCTCATCCGAATCCCAAGACTTCTTCGCCTAACTATAAACCTGATGCAAGGTGTGCATATCACTCCAACAGTCTAGGGCATGATACTGACGACTGTTGGAGGTTGAAATACAAAATTCAAGACCTGATTGACGAAGGAGCATTGGAATTCACACAAGATGGTCAACTGGAACGTTTTTGTCAATCCTCCAAGGCTCACCATTTGAAGTGACAAGTTCTGACAAGAGAGGCTTTTGTTCATTAGAATTTTCAATTTGCTATTTTCTTTTGATTGTTTGAACATCTATTCATGTCAAACTCTGTTACTTTATCAATGCATTGCATATGTCTATTTTGAATCAATTCATTCATATTCACTATATTTAAATTGCTTTCCTTTTTGTGATATTCAACTCTCGAACAAAAGATCTGAGCCTTTAGAGGGAGGATGACAAAAATGATACCACAATCTCTACAGTATGCTTTTGAACAGACCCCGCTGACGATGTACATGCGTTGTTTCAAATCCTAAACAGTGGAGTTATAAGGATGATAATCCCTAGTCAACCCCTTTGAGCCAAAGAAGTAGGAGTTTTTCTTTTCACACAAATTAAAACCCTTAATCACAACTTGGGGTAGGGTAGTTTTCTCAGTTAATCCAGGTGCACAATGAATGGCATCAAAGACGTCCTTCCAAAACCAAAGACGGTGATGGTTCCGCATAATCATCCAAGCAGGCAGTCATTATCTCTCGAAATAAAAGCCCATTAAGTCAAAACCTATGAAGGATACTTAAGAAAAAAACTGGGGCATCCCACTGACTGTAATCACAAAAGGAAACAGTTCAGGCAAAAGACAGGGATAATAAAATAAAAAAGAAAGAGGTCCTACAAACCCTCAACAAAAATGACTGCCTATTCAAAATAAATTGTCAGTATCCGAACCATCACCGGAACATCAAGGACAATATTCACAATTAGCTGAGTTTATGATCAAAGAACATCACGAAGAATGGGTGGGTACAAATAAAATTTGAGTCTTTATGCTTTGTTTCTTAAACCGTGAACCAGGCCACGTTATAACCCTTAAAAGTCCTAGCTGAAGCATGGGTTAGTTCGAAAGCATACTGTTACAAAAGGTATCCTGGCTCCTGTAGGACTTGCTATAAATCCTGAGTTGACATCACATTTTATAAAATTTGCTTGTTTTATTGAAAAATGCATTTTCAAAACTTCAAGACAGACGTAAGCTTTCTTAAAATAACATTGTTTGCATATGACTATTTGTTTAACAGCAGAGAAATCCGCATGACGAATATCTAGTGAACAAAAACCTTCTCAATAAAAAGGATCACCTCATGTGGAAAAAACACTTCCAACCAAGGGGAACGGCATGATCATTGTCCATCATCTGGGGCAGTCAAGTCAAGATGAAGGAATCTTTCAAAGATGCCAAATAGCCAGGGGCAGATCTCCATCTGAATCACTTGGGGCATTGGACATGAATTCCAACAACGAATCTTGTATGATCAAACGAACATCTTCTGGTAGTGTGGCAAGACAACACTACCGACAGTGACAACTCCCTACACCCTGAGAGCGTGGACATAGTCAAAAAATACTGCGCATGAACAAAGACCCGCTAGGTTGACACACCTAAGCAAAACAAGGGCGTCCCGGCGAACCAAAAGGTTCGGGAAAAAATTAGGGATAAAAACAAAAAAAAGATTTGTACACCCGGCAAGTCGAAAACCTGAGAAGGAGGCTTAGGCAAAAAAGGGTATCCCGGTGGACTGAAAATCTGAAAAGATAGTCCAGGCAAAAGTTAGGGATTAAAGAGTACGACTATGTCCCGTTATCTTGTCACTTTCCTATTAGTAGAAGACTTATCATTCCGATCGGTAGTTACCAAGCACCTCATAAGTTGGGTGACACTCAATCCACAAGGCCTCCGCAGGCACTTTCTCCAGCAGGTACAAGGGCAGAAAAGTCTTGATGCGAAGTCATTGTCATATCCTCAGCACGCGTCCCAGTAACATCTACACTCCCCGCAGAGTAAGAAATATCCAAAAGCAGTGGTGTTAATTCTCCCTAAGTAGAGTTCATCTTTCACCAACAATGGAAGACCATCCCCAGTGGAGTTTATTTCTTCCACAGACAGAAATTTTATCCCCGACAGAGTTCATCATCGCCAGCAACGGTAATTCATCCCCAACCGAGGTTATTGCTCCAAATCAGCGGATCTTTTGACAGAGTATCTCTTCCCCACAGAGTCATTTTTTCTCGCCAGTTTATTCTCCAGCAGAATTATTCTCCGGCCAAGTTATTATCAAATCATCTTCGGTTGGTATCCCTAGCAAGCGAAACTCTTTATTCTCCAACAATAGTCAGGGATTTATTTTCCCAAACTCGGACGTGCCACAATAGCATTTCATGTTCATATATCATGACGTGCGCATACATATTGCATACAGCATAATTTCATTTATTTTGAGAACATCATCATACAATGCATGTCATGCATCATATACCATTAATCATGTACCTTTTCAGGAAAGATGGTTATCATCAACAACTTCCAGCAAGTTCAAGATTAACTCCAGAAACTAAACAAAGTAATTATCTGCACGATCAAATGCAGCTTTACACGGGTTCGTCACAAAAAAATCTTACACGGGTTTCTCCTAAATGCAGCTTCACACGGGTTTATCCTGAAAAATCTTACACGGGTCCTTTCTCATACATTTCCAAATAAAGTTTCACACAGACTTTTCCCAAGGTGACCTTACCCAGGTTTCATCTGAAGTTTTACACGAACTTATCACAAAGTAACCTTACCCGGGTTCCTCCTGAAGTTTTACACGAACTTATCCCAAAGTAACCTTACCCAGGTTCCCTTTGAAGTTTTACATGAATTTATCACAAGGTGACCTTACCCAGGTTCCTCATGAAGTTTTACACGAACTTATCACAAAGTAACCTTACCCAGGTTCCTCCTGAAGTTTTACACAAACTTATCTCAAAGTAACCTTACCCCAGCTAATTCTGAAGTTTTACACGAACTTATCACAAAGTAACCTTACCCAGGATCCTCCTGAAGTTTTACACAAACTTATCCCGAAGTAACCTTACCCAGGTTCCTCCTGAAGTTTTACACAAACTTATCCTGAAGCAACCTTACCCAAGTTCCTTCTCGGTTCAGATGCAGTTTTACCCAAACTCCTCGCAAAGTAACCTTACCCAGGTTCCTTCTCGGTTCAGATGCAGTTTTACCCAAACTCCTTGCAAAGAAACCTTACCCAGGTTCCTTCTCGGTTCGGATGCAGTTTTACCCAAACTCCTCGCAAAGAAACCTTACCCAGGTTCCTTCTCGGTTCAGGTGCAGTTTTACCCAAACTCCTCACAAAGCAACCTTACCCAGGTTCCTTCTGGGTTCAGATGCAGTTTTACCCAAACTCCTCGCAAAGCAACCTTACCCAGGTTCCTTCTCGATTCAGATGCAATTTTACCCAAACTCCTCACAAAGCAACCTTACCTAGGTTCCTTCTCGGTTCAGATGCAGTTTTACCCAAACTCCTCACAAATCAACCTTACCCAAGTTCCTTCTCGGTTCAGATGCAGTTTTATCCAAAATCCTCACGAAGCAACCTTACCCAGGTTCCTTCCCATAAGCCCTACTATCCAGGTTCCTTCTCATAACCTTACCATCTAGGTTTCTTTTCTCTTATCTCCAGAAGTAGTCTACAATACTATAAGACCTGGACCTATCAAACACGATCGATTTCACCTTTCCCTATTAGGTCGCGATGCAGCCTATACACGACTAGATACGTAGTTTACTTCAGCTTCTTCAAGCCGGAGTTAATTCCCCAGTAGATTAACGGACAACTGAAGCTCCTAAAATTCTATTTCTCCCAAGACAGAGACCAACATTCCTCAGCAGATTCCTCCTCAATGATAGGAACAGGAATTCTCATCAAAGGAATATCTCGGGAAATCAACATCCTCTGGATGGCATCTTTAAGCCCATCTCCAGTGACCTCCCGTCATCTCCTCCAAATGGCATATGTAAGCCCATTCCCTATACTACCTACATAGTCAAGCATCATTACAGACGAGTGCAAATTTCTGGGCACTCTAGCGTTCAATCATCTTCCACCTTTATATCACGAAAGGCAGACGAGCCAATCTAAATCTTCAGGTTTAAGAAGATTGAACAGGGGCAGCTGTTGTACCCCAAAATTTCCCTCTTTTCATACACGCATATTATTGGTTTTATGGTTATGGAATAAAGTTATATTTATCAAGCTTCTTCAGGTTACAAGTGACGTTTATTTCTTCAATGGATATTCTCAGAGTATTTTCCGTGCTGAAGATCGGTTCGCCGTTTTGCAATGATTCGGGGTTTAAAGATTCACAAGTCCAATCCGGCGCGTCATATTCAGGTGTTCTTTCGCCAAGAAATCTATGATAACATATTCTCAAATTCAGGTTCGGCTCAAGAGTCAATTTTTTAAAGAAGGTATCCGAATGGGTGAGTTTTATCGAAGAAATATGGTGAAAAAGTGTGTTGAAAGTGTAGTTTTTACGCGCTAAAAATTCATAACTTGAAGATCATGGCTCGTTTTGAACTCGTTCCAGTGGCCAAAATTCCGTCTTGATGTTATATACATTTTCATCTCTCACGGATGGAAGCCAATTTCGATCAGAAGGTCTTCAAAAATGCAGATTTATCAAGTATTTTTGTACAGAAAATTTGTGACAGAAGTTTATTTGCGTCATGTTCAGAAAATCATAACTTGGTCGATTTTCATCGTATCGAGATGGTTCCGGCACCAAAATTTCACAAATTGAGTTGGCTACATTCTCACAGGAGGTATCGAGTTCGAACAATATTCAAAAGGCCTTCGTTTCTTGCTCAGAGTGCGTGTGACGCGCCGAAAATCTTGAATGCTGAATATTATTTCATCTGCGCCGAAACTTCGAAAATTCATAACTCGGTCAATTTTTATCGGATCGGGCCCATCTTTTTACACAAGGTCACAGACTCAGATATCTACAACTTTTATTGAAAAGTCAAGACCGGATTATGCTCCGACCAATACTAGTTTTTTATTGAAGAACGTGTCAGAGTCGACACTGGAGCCCAAAATAAGTTTGTCTGAGCTGAAACTTCAAAAATTCATAACTAATTCACCGTTTATCTGATTGAGCCCATTTTCGGACAGGAGTTAGTTCTCGATGTCGGCTATATTTTGTGTTCACATTTCAACTTCAAAAATTGCACTTAAGCCCCTGCGATTTATCCTGGAACGTGACAAACTCAAGTGAATATTGGTGGCCCAATTGCACATTCAAAGCCCATTTTTTCTCTCTAATTTCTATTATATAATCTCATTCTTTTCACACAAACAAAAAGAGAGAAAAAAAAACTTTTCCCCAACGCTGTCAGAATATCAAATTCTTTCAAGAATCCTAAAACCTTGAAATCCTTATTACAAACCTCCATCTCACTACAAACAAGCCGTCCCTGTTACAAACCCACATCTCACTACTTCTCCAGTAAGGGTAAGGCTGGCTTGATCTCCATGATCAAAAGGGCATAAAAGCATTCATCTCACTACTTCTCCAGTAAGGGTAAGACTGGTTTGATCTCCATGATCAAAAGGGTATAATCATTCATACATGCCATATCGATTTAAACATTAAATTTCTTCATATATTGGCTTTATTTGTATTTCATGATATATAGTAATTTACATAATGTGTTCATGAGATTTAACACTGCAGATTTAGACAGGATCCCATGCAGGTTCATTACAGAACGTTCAGGCCAAAACACAAATGTCCAAAACAGAACAACTAACACATGACACCAATACATGGCGAGACGGGCATCCTGAGAAAGTTAAGGCGTGAGTTCAACAACCACCCATATTGGTTTTGATTTTCTTCCTACAGAACGTTGAGGCCAAAACACAAATGGCCAAAACAGAACAACTTACACATGACACCAATACATGGCAAGGCAGACATCCTGAGAAGGTTAAAGGCGTGGGTTCAACAACCACCCCTATTGGTTTTGATTTTCTTTCTTCCTATTTATCCTTTTACCTATTTTTATTCTTTCTGTTTAAAATCTTTTTTCATAAAACTTTACATTTTTCACAAACCTTTATTTTTTATAATAAACTCGAATAATTATTTTTAGGTTTTAATTTAATTTTAGGTAACTTTAATTGTTTTGTAAATAAATTAAAATTAATTAGAACAATTAGGATTTTGTTTCTAACTTAATTCTTTTTTTTTTTTAAAATAACAAAACACAAAAATAGGCCATTTAATTATTTTTTAACTAATTTAATTACAAATTAATTTTATATTTAATTTTAAAAAACCTAATTCTTTTTTCTTAGATATAATTAAAAACAACAAAAAATAATTTTTCTTTCGATTAGGTTAGACGAGGTTAAAACCCTAATTCTCTCTCGTTCTTTATTCGCGCGCGCTTTATTTTATTTTACCATATTAATGTATTTGCTCACAAGTTTTAATAGATTAATTAGGATCTTTTATCTTTCATTTATTGATTTATTTTTTAAGGTTTTGTTTTTGGCTATGTAAATACCCGAAGCCTTGTAATAGCGTAGTTTAATTTCCGCACTTTAATTTTTGTATTTTAATTCCGCAAACTATATACTGCTTAGATGTATGTTAATAGGATTGTATGGAAAGACTAATTGAAAATTAAAACAGTAGATCACCTTAATTGTGCAAAGATTAAATAACTGAAATCAAACACATGCACATGCTAATTCTTAGGGTATGCCTCACTTGGTTGCCTCGGAAAACAATGGTCATGTCCCTCGAACATAGGGATACCCTTAGCAAAGACCCTCGGTTAAAATCATTATAAAGATCATGGTCCCTCGATGTCCCTCGAAGTTTCCTACGGTATATGATCTTGTCCCTCGATGTTGCCTACGAATATATGATGACAGTCCCTTCGAAATGCTAAGGTATCCTTACATGTTGCCTTCAATTACCATTACATCCTTTTCGATAGTCCCTCAAATTCCAACGACGGTGCTACCTATTTCTCAATAATAAGATAGCATTGTCTAAAGGAAACGAGAATAGAAATAATTCTTTTTTTCGAGTAGGTAGATGCTAGTAGGTACTTGCTCAAAATCAAACTTTTTTCACACTTACACTTTTTTCAAATAAAGTTTTCAAAAACAACTTCGTAACACTCTTGAAGACAGAAGCAAGGGTTAAATTGAAGTAAAACAAATTTTTTTCAAAACACACAAA
This sequence comes from Vicia faba, assembly GCA_948472305.1. Lineage (NCBI taxonomy): Eukaryota > Viridiplantae > Streptophyta > Magnoliopsida > Fabales > Fabaceae > Vicia > Vicia faba. The sequence continues at coordinate 1,745,347,799 of OX451736.1, read as the reverse complement.
CACAGAAGAAATTTTTTTTTAAATGATGAGCAAGTACCTAAGAGCCCGTAGAAAACTACAGATAGAAAGGGTGCTAATACCTTCCCTTTCTATAATTTACCCCCCCCGTACTCAAAATCTCGAAAAAGGAATTTTTCTGTGCTTTTTTCCTTTCCAGTTGGATAAAATAAAAGTCGGTGGCGACTCTTGCTTACCGCGACATTTTGCGAATAAAAAACGCAAAATGCAAACCAGTATTAAACATTCAGTTCTGCCACCGTATCACACCTCCCATGAAACATAGGCCTTTTTGTTCTTGAATCCCTTTTTGCTTTTGTAGCCACCTTTCTTGGAGAGTTTCGAACAATCCGACTTGATATGACCTTGCTTACCGCATACATAACATGTGACTTCTTGTGTTGATGTGGAAGCTTCCTTTTTCTTGAATTGTGTCTTTCCTTTTGAATGAGAAAAGGATTTGTCATTTCTACCAAAGAACTTACCAAGCCTTTTAACAAGAAGCATGAAATTTTCACCTTCTTCCGGATTGTCTTCCTTTTCAATTTCCTTTGAATCTATCTTTAAAGCAATATTCTTGGATTTCTTCTCTTGATTTTCATGTTTTTCAAGTCTTTTGAGTTCTGTCTCATATTCTTGAAGTTTTCCAAATAATGTTGCGGAAGTCATGGAGGAGAGACTTTTTTTTGTTCTGAAATTTCTGTTACCTTTGGTTTCCATTCCCTAGTTAAGGACCTAAGTACTTTCAGATTTAGTTCATCATTCGTCAAAGTCTTACCAAGAGCACTTAGATAATTTGTCAAGTGCACGAATCTCTTTTACAAGTCAAGGATGGTTTCTCCGGGCTGCATTTGAAATAATTCATATTCTTGACTCAAGGTATTTAGTCTTGATCTTTTAACTTCAACAGTTCCTTCATGATTTTATACCAAGGTATCCCATATTTCTTTCGCTGTTTTGCATACCGAGACACGAAATAATTCATCCCTGCTAAGTGCACCTTGAATAAGATTTATTGCCTTTTTATCATAGAGAACCTTCTTCTTATCATCTTCGTCCCATGTAGCTTTAGGCTTTGATGAGCCAGCACCATTGATTACCGTTATAGGGATAAATGGACCATTCTCGACGACATCCCATTTTTATTCTCCTTGTGCTTCTAGATGTGCCTTCATGCGTATTTTCCAAAAGTCAAAATATTCACCACAAAATAGAGGAGGCTTGTTGTTACTACCACCATCGCTGAAAACGAGATTTTGATTTGCGGAAGCCATTCTAGATCTTTTAGGAACATGTTACCTATAACCTGCTCTGATGCCAATTGTAAGTACGAAGTGCACCCAAGAGGGGGGTGAATTAGGTACTTAAAAAATTTCTGGATTTAGTGATGATGGATATTATTTTTCTGATTTATGGTGAGTTTATGAAAGAGTAAAGTGCAGAAAAATAAAGAGACACAAGCGATATATCCTGATTCCCCTCACAGTCCGTGAGTACTCCAGTCCCCTTTCAACATGAAAGAGATTTCCTTATTGTAGCGAACTTAAACAAGAACTACCCAAAACCTAGAACAATCCTTTTGGTCCAAGAACAATCCTCTTGGATTTTCACTATGTCAACAATGAGAAAAATCCTCTCAAAGTGACTTTACTTGTATGCAATAATCCTGGAAAAATAAGATTTATAAAACCACTTAAACTTAATTCCAATAATCCTGAAAAATAAGCAAGTATATAGCAATATTTGATTTGAGTGAGTTTGAGTAGAAATGATCACTTTGAGTGATTTAATCGATGTATTGATCTTCTCTTCCAATGATAATAATATACAATGACTCAAGATTATAATGCTCAAAGTTTTCTAGTTAACAATATGTGAAAGTGTGCAGAAAACTTGTGTATGAAAACGTATAACAGCTTGAGTTTGATTTTTGAAAATTCAGAGAAATGATTGGAAGAGGTGTACAAAATGATTTTGAAAAATGAGTATTTATATGTTCATATCACCCTTTTGAAACAACATAAAGTTCTGTAAATGAATCATGAACAATTGCCAAGATTGAGTGAAAGGTTTCCATGAATTGGTGTTACAAACATGCATCAGTAAAGTTGTTGTTTTTCAAAATCGTTCAGCATGCAATCGATTGCAACCTTTGTGAAAATCGATTGCACGGGGTTTCAACAGCTAAAAATTCAAATATTTTGAGTGTGCAATCGATTGCACAAGTGTGTAAATTGATTGCACTTGAAGTCAGTAGCAAAAATTGATTGAGAGCAGTCGATTGCACAAACATGCAAATTGATTACACTTAGATACAATAGCAAATGTTTTGAAAAATTGAAGCATGCAATCGATTGCACTAATATGCAAACCGATTGCAATCAAGTGAAAATTGATTTTTAGCTTAGGAAAACTAGAGTAAGGATTTGGACAATATAAAATATTTCTTTTGACCATTGAGTATCTATGTCTTAAGTTCAAAGTAAGTACTATCATTATACCTTGAAATTTTGCTAAGTTCTTGAACCAAAGACTTTATCCACATATGCTTTTAGTTTGATCAATAATCTTTGCTTTCTTTGTCAACATGGTTTGTCTTCATCAAAATAAAAGTGCATTTGAGAAGCATGATTTTATACCTTGCTTTTGTACTTGGATTTCTAAGCAGAGAAATTCGTAAACAATAGTTAATCTAGAGATTTGTTTTCCCCTTTGATTTATTGTCCAATCCATACACTCGTTTTCCTTTCAAGAACTTCAATCCAAACAGTTTTGCAACAGACTCTTCAGTGATGACGATCCTTTGTTCAATGAAGTCCGAAACAATATGAAAGTCGTCACTGTGACACTGTGGCAGAACCGACTGTTATAGACTGGTTGTTGCATTTTTTGTTCGCAAGTGTGCGGTAAGCAAAAGTCGCCACCGTCTTTTCTTTTATCCAAATTAAGGAAAGGGTGAAAAGAACAGAAAAAGACCATTTCGAGAATTTTCTGAGTAAGGGGGGTAGATTATGGAAAGGGAAGGTGTTAGCACCCTTTCCACGGGATCTTAGAGGTTTGCTTATTTTTTAAAATGCTTTTGTGCTTTGTGTTTGAAAATGTTTAGAAAATGCCTTAGTACCGCGAACTTTGTAATGTTTCTCGGGATAGTGGAGAAAGTATACAAAGTGTTTTGAAATTGTTTTTTTTTTGAAAAGTAGTTTTCCGTGTAAGTGCAAAATGTCTGAGCAAACTTCTAACAGCCCATGGAAAACCACAGATGGATAGGATGCTAACACCTTCCCTTTCCATAATCTACCCCCCTTACTCAGAAAATTCTCGAAAAGGTATTTTTCTGTTCTTTTCACCCTTTCCTTAATTTGGATAAAAGAAAAGATGGTGGAGACTCTTGCTTACCGCAAATTTGCGAACAAAAAATACAAAAACCAGTATATAACAATTGATTCTGCCACCGTGTTACAGAACTGGTGACTCTGCTGGGGAACATCGACTTCAGCTCTCTGTTGGAGGAAGTTTATTGGAGGAGATAATTCCTGCTTGGGGATGAAGGAGTCAAAACTCTGGTTGTTTCTGCTCTATGGGGAACACAGATGTCACGGGGTCATATGTAGCGGCGACTTCATTTCAAACTGTTACTTCCCCTGTACTATGCTGGAAAGAGTAATTGTCGGGACTGCGAATTGTTTTTTAGACTTTGCTCTATTTCCTGAAGTCGTTGGCAATTGTCTTTCTGTTTTTTATGAAAATATTTATGAATAGTAATCATATTCAAATGCATATGTCAAGAATAAGTTATTGGAAGTCTTTGCAAAACCAAAACAAAAAAAGAAAAACAAACAGTTTTGTACTTTCAAAGAAATGATTTATATTGATTTCTGAAGTTTGCCTATAATAGGCGTTTTGTACAAAGAGGATGACGTTCTGTAGGAGAAAGCCGTTGTAAGAAGTGAAAACTATACAAAATAGTGTACAAACAGAAGAAAACAACTATGTGCAATAATCCCATTAGGTTTCAATTCTTCTATTGCCCCTATGTCTTCTAGCATCTCATCACTTTGCTACTTGTCTGAAGTTGACTGGATTGATCGGTACCATTTGAGTTTGATATTGAAGTCTGGTCGCAAGGTGATCCAATGGGACATAGTGATAGGCTTCAAATCCCTAATTTTTTCCTAGACTTTCCTTTCGGGTTTTCAGTTCACCAGGATACCCCTTTTTGCCCAAGCCACTAAAACAACCGGCTGAAAATCATCAAACAATGAAGTCGCCATCGAACGTCTTTTATCCCATATGAAGGGAAAGGTAAACATCGAGAAAACTTGAGAAGGGAGAAGTCACGGTCTTGCGATTGAGAGATCGGGTAAGGGAGTCTGTTACGCGAGGGGAAGGTATTAGCACCCCACACGCCCGTAGTACTCTACGATAGCCACTTATGTTATCTATCTTATGGGTGTGTTTAATCTATGCTTATTGTTTACTATACTACTAAAGAGAGAATGCATGAAAAATAAATGAGAAAAGAATGTAGGGAAAATTAAAATTGTACTCGCTTGGGCCCTACCCCAATGCCTAAGTATCCTTTTTGAGGAATCAGAGCTACCGTAGTTCGGCTAATATGTTTTGTTTGTTTTGTGTTTTTTATGGACAATGTTAATTCCACCTTCTGCCATAGCTCGACCTTTAGAGACTTACGCGTTGGCACAGAAGTAAATTAATCATGTACTTTCTGAAGATTGTTTCGAGTTACGCCCTCGAAGAAAGATGATACATTTGATTGGTTTGTATTTTGTTGCGGATAATGACTAGTTGACCTCAAGAGAGATATATTAGCCACTTTTCCACTTATCCATGAAAGGAGTCTTTGAGTCTTGAACCACACCTAGGCCTGAGATGGAAGAACAATAAGATCGAGAAGAGACCCGCTTATCACCTCCCACACCCAACAAAAGTATGATTCTTATCAGTAATTTTTAAAGTGTTTTGAAGTTTGAAAGAAAAAAAGTTTTTGTTTTAATGAAAATGCAAAAGGGGAAGAAAAGTCAAAGGGAGACTAGCCTATTTCTAAACCTAATGTTATTATGCACCATGGACCTAAACTTGGAATTTCGAGGAAATTCTACTTAATGTTTGCATGCTTGGATTAGAAGCCTAATGTTTATTTTTAGTTCAATTAAATCGAAGACTAAATTTGACCCAAAATCTCCTAAGGAATCAAGTTAAGAATATACAAACAAGTAAAATTAGGCAGCAAGTATCAAAGTATTGCAAACGACCCATACCAAAAAATCGCAAACGAAAAATATGGCATAAAAATGAACAAAACTAATGAGTAAAATTGACTAAAAAAGTTAGTAAAAAGGGAAATAAACTCCTAATTAATTCCTAAAATCTAATAAAATTCTAACAAACTTTATTGATTTTTTTTATCATGTAAAAGAAAAATTCAAACAAAACAATTATCAAAATTATCCAAACAAAAGTGCAAACAATAATAAAGGGTGCAACTTGTAGGCAGGGGGTGCTGGAGGAGCCTGGGCGCTAGGCCCAACAAAGGTTTTTTCTTTGATTCACACAACCAGCCAGCTTCCAAAAATACGTTGGGCTTCAGAATTCCATTCATCTCTTTTTGTGCATCATGCTTCAGCTTACCAAAAAAAACACTATTGGGCTTAGGCCAAGGGTTTGGATTTGGTCCACATCACTAATAAAAAAAAGCAGGATCCATTATCTCTAACTATTGATCATCTTGCTCATTGTTTGTCTCATTTTTTATAATACGCCTCCACAACCGCCATTCTCACCGTCCGAGACCATCAATTGACACCAAAAATAGCCTCTCTTCAATCTCATCTTTTTAAAACCTCCACTTTGTTTGTATGAATTCGAACATCATTCACCTAAATCTAATAGGAACCAAAACCCTAACTGATCATAAATCGAAATTAAATAGAGATGGTGCATGAGATCGAATCACATGCCTAGGGCTTTCATTCAGCGGCGTACAAGCTATACAATGGCATGAAGATCAGTGTAAGAAGGTGAAGAAGGAGGATTACCTACCAGAGAAAGTCTGGTGCCTCTTTAATGGTGACGAGATGATCAGAAGACCAGAGGTATCTTCATGTAATAGCTCTTGTTTCCTTCATTCTTTTCAATTTTTGTTCTCTGCTCCCTTTTGATCTTCTGCTTTCTACTTCTTCTCCTACTTTTCCTTTCTTGTTGTGCTTTTGTTTGATGTGTTTTTAAGTTATGTGTGTGCGGTTGTTTTGAATGATAATGCTAAGGGACTACGCATAGAAGTAAGACGGTGATGGATTGATGGCTGAACTCGACTGTTTAGAGCTCCAGAGGCTGAAGCTCTAACAGATATGGAGGTGAGTTTTTAGGTGAGAGCTGAGGGATGTAGATTGAGGAAGTTAAGCTTCAGAGGGAGAGAGTGAAGAAGATGATAAATTCAGAGAGAGGGTTGGAGAGAATGTGAAGAAAATGGTGGTGAAGATGAAGGTTAAGCTCATAGAGGGAGAGAGAGTGGGGGAAAGGAATTGAAGATGTGTGTGAAACCGGAAAAGTAGTGGAGAGGATGATCTGTGAAGATTGTGCATAGTAGTATTTATAGAATGTTGATGAGTTTGTTATATAGATGAAGCAGTTAGGAATTCAATTGGAACTTGACTTGTTTTTTAGGCCATTGGATTGAGAAATTCAGTTATGATATGGAGGGTTGGATTGGAAACTATTAGCATTCTATTAGTTATTTATGGTTTGGTCATAATTAGTTGGTTATGAAATCAGTTGGGATTCTGTTGGAAGTTGTTAGGAAATTAATAAGAAAATTTTTTTATGACAGTTGGTTAGAACTTGGAAACTGTTTAAAATAGTTAGGGGTTCTTGCTGTTCATTTAGTTAGTTTTGGTTAGGAGTTTTTGAATTGGCATTTAGGGAGTTAGCGAAGATTTTGTTATGGTAGTTAAGGGGCTGGAAACTTTTAAAAACAGTTAGGGAGTTAGAATATAGTTGGAGGCTAGAAATCTATTATGCAGGGCTGGTTAGAATTGGTTAGCCTGTGATTCTGTTATTTGTTTTTTTTCGCTGGAAAATCAGTTAGGTGGTTATAGGTTAGTTGGAAACTGTTTAGAGAGGTTTTGGTTTGAATTCTGTTAAGTTGGTTAGACTTGTTAGAAATTTGGTTAGGATATGGTTAAGAATTCGAGAAGTTAGTTACATTCTGTTACATATTGGTTGGGAATCTGTTAGAGGGTTTCAGTTAGAGAGGTTACGGATATGGATGAGTTCTTTTATGAAGAATGTGAGAGCTTGGCTATTTTCTGTTTTTGACAGTTAAGAAGTTATTTGAAAAAAATTGGTTAGAAAAAGGGGTTTGGAATTTAGTTGGTAACTGTCAGCAAACTTTTGTTAGTTGTTATGTTTTTTTGTTTGAGTTTATTCTGTTATAATCTATTTGGAACTGGCTGGAGTTAGAAAAAGGCAGTTAGGGATAGGTTTTCATTTTGTGTGCTGAATTTTAATTGAACAGGTTTATGTAGGTTTATGAATTAGTACTAAGGTTAATGAATACAATTAGGTATTAAATGGAGAATAAGGTAGATCACTCATGTATTGCATTACACTGACTTGAATTCTTTGGACTGGAATATGTACAGGTTCCAAATGAAAATTGGCAAAGGTTTATGAATGTGTTTGGCTGGTTTTGTGATGCTGATTAGTAATATCGTTTCTGATTATTGTTTAGAGCTGAGGCCATATGTTTTCTTCATGCATAAGATTTTGGTTTGTAGTATCATATTTGAGAGTTATTTGAACTACAGGACAACAGGGAAGCTAATAAAATGAACGGTTAACTATTTTTTATGCAGGTTTTATTGATGTACAGCAGGGCTGCAATGGTTTAGTGATATCTCTTGAGCATGAAGGTGAAGAATGAAACAAGGGAAGAGATATGGCATAAATAATGACCCTTGGAGTTCGAAGAACAACAGTTAGGACAAGGCGTTGTGCAACTTTAGTAGCTTAGGACATTAGGAATTTTATGTAGTTGTTTCTTTGGAATGTAATATGAATTTGTCATGGTTGCAAGTATAAATGAATTTGGCGTTTGTAATGTCTTGTGATGGAATTTGAAATGCATAATATTTTACGTGAATGAACTTTGTAAGGACTCCGAATGGGTTTAAATGTATATGGATGCTTCTTAACTTTTGCAACTTGAGTGGATATTCGTAATGATCATGGACTTGAATGAAGTTGAATATCTTTTATAATGAAACGAATAAGTATTGAACATGATGAATAAGGTGAGGACGATTATGATGAATGAGCGCCTTGCACTTGTACTTCATTACTTATATCTCAAGAAGTCCAAATGCATTCCCTTTCATACCTTGCGAATTCCCCACAACTTTGATGAATTGAACCAAATTTGAATTCATGGAAACATTCGCTTCAACCTTAATCCAAATTGGCTCGCCTAACAAGCAACAAACAATTTGAGAGAATGATGCCTTGATTATGAATAACATCTTGAACTTGAATGAATATCTCAAATTAATTTTCCATTCTAAATGAAGCCCTATATTCAATTCAATTTTCCAATCTTAAGCAAACTTTCATGACAAGCAACAAGTATGCGAAAGAACAATGATGCCTTTATTACAATGAATCCACGAACTCATCTCTTGCACCATGGCTTGCATTTCACAATCCAAACCCCTATATCTCGACTTGATGAGTAACAAGATAGCCAATTCCTTGAATCCTTTGATAAAGGAAGGACTTGAAGCACATTAGGATACCTTGACATGAAACTCAATGAACCTCAGTTGTTGAACATCAACAAGCTCAAATATGATGAGTAACAAACCCTGGTTCACTTTCTTTTGATGAAATTTGATAATCAAGGTAGCTTGAGGTGATGGAGGGAATCAAAACCTTAGCTTACAATTGAGTTCTTGATAAATCATAATAAGTTAAAACCCTAGTATCTTTCCCAACTTGTTGAAGAAACAACTTGAATCCCTTGGATGAAGATAAAAGCCTTAATGCCTTAAAGAAGCCCTTATTCTACAATTTCACTGCCTTGAAAAATAACCAGAAGAATCAAGCTCTGTTGAACATGTACACCTCAGTCAGTTGATAAAACCCTAATCATGTTCACGAACATTGATCCCATGCTAAATTTGTTGATGAATGGTGCATGAGGAGTTAGCTAACCTAATGAAGGTTATATACTTGAGAAAAATGTGAGAGCATAAGCCAGATAAAAATGAGAGGGTAGGACATATTTGGGGTATTACAGCTGCCCCTATTTAATCTTCTTAAACCTGAAAGCACGATTGGTGTGTGCCTTTCGGAAGTTCAAGGTAGAAGATGATTAAATACCAATGCCAAAAATTTGTTCTGAGAGAAAGGTAGTGATGAGTATTGTTTTTGTAACATCCACTGGGGAATTAAAAAGATGGGACTAAACCGGAGGTATCCGTCGATCTGGACATGACGATATCAGAGTACATCGATCAGGACACGATGACTGAGAGGAAAACACGGATCAGGACACGATGATTGAAAAGAAGATATCAATCCGGACACGATGACTGAGTATTTGAATCAATACAGACGAGTATCGAAAGAAGATACAGACGAGTATCAAGAAAGGTTAAACACAGACGAGTGTTTGAATCAATACAGACGAGTATTGAAAGAAGATACGAACGAGTATCAAGGAAAGGTTAAACACGAACAAGTGTTTGAATCAACACGCATAAGTATTGAAAGAAGATGCAGACGAGTATCAAGAAAGGTTAGACACGGACGAGTGTTTGAATCAATACGGACGAGTATCGAAAGAAGATACGGACAGGTATCAAGAAAGGTTAAACATGGACGAGTGTTTGAATCAATACGGACGGGTATCAAAAGAAGATACGGACGAGTATCAAGAAAGGTTAAACACGGACGAGTGTTTGAATCAATACGGACGAGTATTGAAAGAAGATACGAACGAGTATCAAGGAAAGGTTAAATATGAACGAGTGTTTGAATCAATACGGACGAGTATTGAAAGAAGATATGGACGAGTATCAAGGAAAGGTTAAACACAAACGACTGTTTGAATCAACACGCACGAGTAATGAAAGAAGATACAGACGAGTATCAAGAAAGGTTAAACACAAACGAGTGTTCGGGAGATTAACATGGATAAGTGTTTGGAGAACTGACACAGACGAGTGTTTATGAGTCGACATAGACGAGCGTCGAGAGAAGATATAGATGGGTATCAAGGAAGGGTTTACATGGTCAAATGTTTGGGAACTGACACGGACGAGCGTTGGAAGACTGAATTGTTTGTCAGATGAGACTGACTACCAGACAAAAACTGGGTTTAGAATGACAAAGTGTATTGATTTTATTAGGAATTGATGGAGGTGAAGGACACCAGCTGGGGATTTGGGAAGTGATACCCTCTTGTGGGGATGTATCATTGTCCTTGAATGATCCAGGTCTTTCATGTAAGGTACCTGATCAGGCTCATGCTTCGTATGCATGTTTGAATCTCTTTTGCCGCAAAGATCCATTCTGATGGATCGGCTACGCGCTTTTGAGGATGCAATCTTATGCAGTGATAACTATATGCAAATGCAAAGAAATAGACTCCATGGGGATAAGCGAAGGCTCATTGGGAGTTGTTGCTCATAACAAGGGATGCCAATACATACTGGCGCTGGAAACCCGGAGTACCAGAGATTTTTGGGGATACCGGGAATGATTTGTACTGGGAAGATCACGATATCGCAGATTAATTATGACTCTGCTAAAGATTAAATTGCTGACAAAACGAGTTTTCAGGTATGCCACTGAATTCAAAATTGCATTGTTGGGGAAGAGATAATCTGGCCAGACTACCTTATATCCTGAACCATCAAGAGGATGGTAGAACTGGATATGCCGAAGAAAGGATACTGAACACCATGCGGATCTCTTTGAATATGCGCCCCAAGTTTATGCCACACTGGGGAATCACCTCTTGGATCACTCGGGGATAGAAGATGAGCATGGACACCTGTGAATGCCCCGATTTAGCCATGTGAACGCCCCAGTTTAACTCTGCTAGGGATGCACTTGATTAACCCTATTGGGGGTGCGCTTGCGCATGCCGAGTCAAACGACGACTCCGAACCTTCTGAATTCACTTGGTGAATCAAATTTTGAAATGGTCTGTAGTAGATAGAGGCATCTTCATGCCTTGGTTAGGTCAAGGTGACTGCTATAAATTGCTACCTGCAAGGAAAAATAACACTTGGAATGCATACGACATTCCCTCATGATTATATATCAATGTAAGGTCAAGTTTTATTTTGGCTTGAGAATTTTTATTCCCCGTTTTTTTAATGCAATGTTTAATAGCGAATAAAACACATTTTGCATACGAAAAACACTTTATGATAGCACGAGACAAATTTTGGACAAAAACAAACTTTATTGATAGGCCCGTGAATAGGAATTTGGACAAGGATGCAACTCCTATATGAGGTAGTTGCAAAATAGAAATGGAAAATACAACAAATATAAATGGCAATGAGAGATGCTCGAATTTCCATTAAAACTGGTATTGCTACAATTCCCATATCCTCAGTAGTCTCAATGCCTTGCCTTTGAAGAATAGCAGTTGGACTGATCAGTTTGCTGCCAAGGTACTATATATGTGCACGTGTCATTCGTGAAGAGAATTCAGACTACAACCTCTCTCTTAAGATCCCTAACTTTTGCTTGGATCGCCCTTTCAGGTTTTCGATCCAACGGGATACCCATTTTTGCCTAAGCCGCCTTTTCAGGTTTTCGACCAAGCGGGTTATTATTTTTTCATTTTATCCCTAATTTTTTCCTGGACTTTTTATGTCCACCGGGATGCCCTTTTTTTTTACCTAAGCCTCTTTTTCGGGTTTTCGAATTAGCGAGTCTTTTCACGCGTAGTATTTTTTGAATGAGTATGAATTGACTGGGAGTGGAACGTCTTCCCCATCCATGTATGTCAGGATTAGAGAACCTCTTGAAAAGGCTCTCTTCACGATATATGGTCCCTCGTAATTTGGAGTCCATTTTCCCCTTGGATCGGAGTGGCTCTGCACGATAACCTTTCTCAAGACCAAATCACCAGGATAAAACTTTCGAGGACGGATCTTTTTGTCGAATGCTCTTTTCATCCTCTGTTGGTACAACTGGCCATGACAAATGGCCGCTAGACGCTTTTCATTAATCAAGTTGAGTTGGTTAAACCTTTTCTGAACCCACTCCGCCTCATCAAGCTTGGTTTCCATCAAAACCCTCAACGAAGGAATCTCTACTTTGACAGGAAGCACTGCATCTGTACCATAGACAAGAGAAAATAGGGTTTCCCCTGTTGAAGTGCGCACAGACATTCTGTAGCCATGTAGAGCAAAAGGCAACATTTCATGCCAATCTTTGTATGTTCAGACCATCTTCTAGACGATCTTATTTATGTCCTTGTTAGCAGCTTCGACTACACCGTTCATCTCTGGTCGATACGGCGATGAATGGTGATGTTCAATTTTGAACTCTTCACACAACTCTTTCATCATGTTGTTGTTAAGATTAGAAGCGTTGTCAGTGATAATTCTATGGGGAACTCCATAACGGCATATGATTTCTTTCCTGATGAAGTTGGTAACGACCTGTTTGTTTACATTCTTGTAAGGAGCTGCTTCCACCCATTTGGTGAAATAATAAATAGCCACTAGAATGAATCTATGACCATTCGACGCACTTGGTTCAATCCTCCCAATCATATCAATTCCCCACATCACAAACGACCATGGGGAAGTCATAACATTCAAAGGAGTTGGAGGAACATGAATTATGTCTGCATACACTTGGCATTTGTGGCACAATTTTGCATATACACAACAGTCGCTCTCCATTGGCATCCAGAAGTATCCTGCTCGTAGGGTTTTCTTTTCCATAGAATATGCGCTAGAATGAGTCCCGAAAGAACCCTCATGAATTTCTTTTATGATCGACTCTACTTCGTGTCTATCCACGCATCTGAGCATAACCGAGTCATAATTTCTCTTATACAGAACTTCTCCTGATAAGAGGAACTTGGATGCTAACCTTCTAAGCATGCACTTATCGCAAATTGTAGCATTTTCGAGATACTCTTGCTTCTCAAGGTGCCGTTTGATGTCGTAATACCACGGTTTCTCATCAGACATATCCTCGGTTGAGAGACAATGGGCAGGAAAGACATGTGCAGGCTCTTTGTACTGGAGGATGCGTATGATATGCGCCTGATTCGGAAAGCTTACCGAGAACATTGATGCCAGAGTAGCTAAAGCATCATCCAACTGGTTTTCATCTCTGGGAATGTGTTCGGAGGTGATTTCATCAAAAATGGGTATTAGCTGTAAGATGTAGTCTCTGTACAGAATCAAACTGGGGTGCTGTGTTTCCCAATCACCTCTTACTTGATGTATGACCAAAGCGGAGTCCTCAAAGACTTCAAGGATTTTTATTTTAAGGTCGATAGCTGCCTCTAGACCCATCATGCATGCTTCGTATTCTGCCACATTGTTCGTACAATCAAAACATAACCGGGCCGTAAATGGTGTATGAGTATTACATGAAGAAGTCAGTATTTCCCCAATTCTACGATGTTGTACCCCAAAATTTTCCCTCTCATTTTATCAAGATTTCCCCTCACAAGACTCTTTGAACTCCAGGCAGGATTAGGGTTTTGCACTGCTCAAGATATCTCCTTGCACTGATGACCTAAATTAGGGTTTGAGTTTGCATAAGGAATTTTGGACTTCTAATGCTCAAAGTGACTTTCATACTTCATGTTGGACTCATAAGTTTGTCCATACCAAGTTTCAAGCTTTGAATCAAATTTTTGCCCAGTCAATAGTTGACCTAGATATTAGCTGTATTGGGGAAAAAGTCAATTGTGGCCAATATACAGTCAAACCTCATAGAATTTGATCGACATCAACATTCTAGGCTCCTATGAATCATCTAATCAAGTTTGGACCACAACTTCTCAAGAAATTTGATCAGATCATCAAAAGGGCAAAATGGTCATTTTTAGGGTTTTGACTGCACAAAGGCAATTTCTGATTTTTGACCTAGCCAATGGAAAATTACGCTCAAGCATGGATTCAAGGACTCAATGGAATCATCTGGACATATTCACAAAGCTCAAAAGATCTCAATTGCATTAGATTGACAGATGAATTTTTCAGTCAATTGATCAAATTTGACTGTACACTGAAAAGTCAAACTTTGACTTTTTGGTCAAAATCAAGTGCCAAGGGTCATTTTTCATCAAGATGTATCAAAACATGAAACTTGTTCATCAAGAAACCCAATTTTGCAAATTAGGGTTTAAAGTTAAAAAATTACATAACTTAGAATTTTTCTAAGTTATGAAATTTTCTTAATTTTTCCTAACTTTGCCCAACATTTTCACCATGATGCAATTGGATTAAAACAAAACTTCCAACATGAGAGTTGTATCCCTCCACAAAATCTACAACTTTTATTCACAAAGTTTTCCCAAAATAAGCTTAGATCTAAAGTTATGATTTTTGGAACAAGGGTCCATAAAACTTTTAACTTAGTGAAATTTTGCCCTAGTTTACGCAGGATTTTGACCTATCTTCATGGCCATTTTTCACATAGTTCCACTTGGTATCTCAAATTTCATTTCAAATATGGATTGTAGAGCATGTTTCAAGCTTTCCAAAATATCCAAGAACTCTCCAAACTCATTTGTGGTTAGAGATAATCGAAGGCTTGAAGTTGGCAAAAACTCACCTTTCATCCATGGCATGTTCATATTGATACAAGTTGAAAATTAAAATCAGCTTGCTTTGCACTAGATTACAGGCCTCAAAACCATTTCATACTCAATAATTAAATGCAAATCCATTGGTCTAAGGTTTTGTTTTGGTCATTAGAGCATTGCACACAAGATTAATCCCTAAATGGTAAAAGGTACATTATCATTTTTGCCAAAGTATGCTTTATGTCAAAACCACATCTCTTGGTCCATGAACAATATCTTGTGCAGAAAATCATATCCACCAACTTGAGGGGCCAAGATCACAGGGGGAAGGCTGATAGATAGCCTGTACAGGCTTGTATTACATCATGGCTCATTTTTGCTTCATATACAAGAAATATGCCAAATACATGAGAACTTGAACATCTGTAAAAACCAACTGGTGCAAGCTTTTGAGACAATTTTCTCACATCCCCTTGAGCCAGAAACACGACCCTTTGAGCCCTCAAACCTCCCATAGCACAAAATCACATTTCATTGGCAAAACAGGGCAGCATCTGCATCTTAAGTTCTATCTCACAATTTGCCCGTGCGTTTTGTCCCAAACCTGTTCAAACACCTTCCATACAATCTATCCAAGCTATCCCAACCCTTAAACACCAACTGTAACTCCATTTACAAGGTTTGCCATTTTTTATTTCAGCTTGTGCAGGTTGAGTTTTGTAGGCTTGTTCAAGCACATTCAAGGCAAGCTAGGCATTAGAGAAGGTCAAGGGAAGTTCAAGAAAGCTCCCAAGCATCTCAGGCCTCATTGAAAAGCTCCACATTTCCAAACACGATCTCAACTGAAACAGGTTTTTATCAACTTCCTATCTCTCTATTTAGGAACAATTAGACTTAGGTTTGTGAATAAGAAATGTAGTATTCATAGCCATGAAGTTGTACATATGCTCAATTTTCATTTTAGTTAAGCATGCTAAGAGAATTTGATCCATGAACTTCCTGAAAAAATTAGGTTAGATTTTAGGGCCAGAGAAATTCTCTCTGGTCTTTGAGAGTTAGGACAAGTTTTTTATATGGTTGGATTCGTCTTGAAAAATGCTACAACTTTGATGTTATGGGTTTTTGCATTAGAGCATGTATGCAGGTTGTTCGTGTTTGAATCCAGGTGCGCGCGTTTTTGAGAACAGAGGTTGAAGATGAAATGTGGTGGGTTGGGCTTGGTCCTGGCTCACTATTGACACCCCCCTTTTTACTGAATGCACCCACTGGCCCAATTTCTTTATATTTTATATTTTTGTATTTATTTATCATTTCTGATTTTTATTTTATATTTTCCAAACATAAAAATATCAAAAAATATTTTCATAATTTCTCACATTTATTTTTATTATTTTATTGTTTTTTTTAGACATAAAAACAATTTAATAGTATATACTTTTATTTATTTTAAACTTGAAAAATAATAAATAATAACATTATACTTTTATTTTTATTCTTTATTTTATTTACACTAAAAAAATATATTTCTAAATATATTTTTATTTTTGTATATATTTGATTTTATTTTTATTATACATAACTAATATAATTAATATATACATACATACTTTTATTTTATTTAATAAATACTTGAGAATAAAAACTAAAAATACTATACTTTTATTTTTATTATTATTTATACTTAAATAATACTTTTTCTAAATATATTTTATTTTTTTATATATACACTATTTTATTTTATTGTATATAAATAGTATATTTAATATATTTGTATTCTTAAAAGAAAATTATGGTTTACCCTTAATAAAGAATAATAATCTTTTTTATTATTCCTTTCTTTTTACATTAAATATTTTTACATACATAAAAATAAACAAAACCTTTTTTGCATATTCATATTATTTTGTATATTTATTTAATTTATTTATTTAAATATTATTCATTTATTATTTATGCCATTATTCAATTTGGATGTAATATTAAAATTAGGGTTTTAATTTCTTGCCAAATAATCGCCATTCAAAAGTTGTATCCCCATCCCCATCATCATGTTGTAATAGTGGTAGATTTATTTTACGCATTTACGCTTTCAATTATGCCATGATTAGAGATTAGGGTTTGTATGCAAAAATCTAAAATTAACAAATAGCTTGACCTAATACAAAGATAAAAATGCATGAAAGTCAATACACAATGCACACTTGCACCCCTAGGGTTTCATCCACTTGTTGCCTTAAAAACACGGCCATGGTATGCATGCTAGGTATCTTGACAAAACAAAACAAAAACAAAAGATCATAGTCCCTCGATGACGCTGTCTTGGTTGCCTATACAAAAATGATCTTGTCCCTCAAACAAAAACTTGCTAAGATACTTGGCACAATTGCTATCATAGTCATACGATGACCCGCGCCTGTCCCGTTTAACATCCTAATACAAGGTTGTTTACCAAATGCAATGGTAAAACAACACTGCCAAAAGGGTTAAAAACATATAGGAAAGATCTTTGAGTAAAATAGGGTAGATAACTCTTAGTTACTTGATCAAAACTTGTAAAACATCCTTGCTATTTTCAAACACACTTCACAACACAATTTCAAAACATTTCCCAAAGCAAACTTTCAAACATTGAAACATCTTTTCAAAAGACAAAAACACATTTGTATACATTTAAACAAGAATCGTTACAAAGGTTTCCACAACGATGTCCTCTTTTCAAAACATCTTTCAAAACCACACACAAAGCACCATTTCAAACAATTGAAAAGCAAAAGCAAGTGATCTAAACAAGTAACTAAGAGCCCATGGATAACCATGGATGAAAAGGGTGCTTGCACCTTCCCTTTTCATAATCTACTCCCCTAACCCAAGAAAACATCTCAAAGGTCTTTCCTATGCTTTTTGACCTTTCCTTAGGATAAAATAAAAAGTCGGTGGCGACTCTTGCTAAACCGAAACATTTGCAAACACAAACGCAAAAGACCAAGTCAGTTCTCCCACCGTATCACAGAACTGGGGAATCTTTGAAAGTGGAGTAACCTTAGGGTTTAGATCACCTTTACATTCTTATCTTGTTTGCTTTGATTGCTTTACATTTGGTTCTCTTGTTTGGGTTTGAATCCTCCACCCGTATTTTTAGGAAACATTCATAGGTAAATAACAATACATTATGGAAACTGTGCAGGGTATACCGACATGGTTGAAGCAATAGCTATATTAGTGCGACATAATTTTGGGTACCAGAAGCCTTTGAGTCAATCAAAGAGAATACGCGGCCGCTGAGTGATGACATGAAGCACTAATGAACTCTTAGAACCTTACTTGACCATCTTGGCCTTATTAGGGGTAGTGAGATGACCGACTTTGGTGCAGTCCGAAGTTGGTAGATACTCGATACTACACTCATTGAGGATTGTTTTATTGGAATATTTAGGTCGCCAGTTAAGTGGCTAAACTGAAACAATGAACACAAAAAAATAATCCAGTGATATTGAACTCCTTAGAACCCGGTTACTATTTATAGGACAGGTTGAGCCAACTAGCTTCAAGAGGGTACTTACCTATGAAACCCCATGCAAGCCTGAAACTAGGATCTTGTGTGACTTGCTTGTACATATACTTGTGCATACATCATGAACATCATAAAGCATCATATGCACCCACTAACCATTTCAAGGGTTTGGATCTTCATCTTTGTTCTTGTTTTGTAGGTAATGGAATCTCTTCGCAGAAAAACAATTCAGGTCAACCTTGTGAGAATCCCTCCTCAACTCAAGGAGCTTACTTCCAAGATTCCATAGAATTCTCTCTTCAGTGAAAGACATGGTAGACTCCTCAACTTGGTAAACTCCAACATTGAAGAAGACATGGTGAAAGTCCTCTTCCAGTTCTTTGACCCCCTACACCATTGCTTTACATTTCCTGATTACCAACTAGTACATACTTTGGAGGAATTTTCTCAACTCTTGAGGATTCCTATTCTTCATCAACTACCCTACAACAGTATGGAAAGAGAACCAAAGCCTGAAGATGTTGCTCAAGCCTTACACTTGCAAACATCTGATATCAAAGGTCATTGGGAAACCAGAAGTGGTGTCAAGGGTTTCTTGGCAAAGTTTCTGTTTGAGAAGGCACAAGACTGCTGGAATTCTCTAGATCTGCAAGCCTTTGAGGAGATTGTAGCACTTCTCATCTATGGGTTGGTCTTGTTCCCAAACCCTGATCAGCTTATAGATGTGAATGCTGTCAAGATTTTCATATCTCGGAATCCTGTGCCTACATTGCTTGGGGACATCCTACACTCATTTCACACACGAACAATGAGGAAAAGAGGTGTTCTCATGTGTTGTACTCCTCTTCTAGCAAGGTGGTTTATTTCTCACCTTCCCCAATCAGTTTTGAAGAATGAGAAGGGTTTAAGGTGGTCACAACGGTTGATGACCCTCACACATTTTGATGTTCATTGGTGTTCTCGGTCCAGAGAAAATGTCATCATCATTGATCACTGTGGGGAATTCCCTAATGTCCCATTACTTGGAATTAGGGGAGGCATTACCTATAACCCCTGTTTAGCTCTGAGGCAATTTGGGTATGCCCGGAGGGATGGCCCTCATGACATGTTGATTCTTGACTTGGTTTTTGACTTGGACAACGATGCTCAAGGACTTCGACAACGGTTTATCCGAGCTTGGAGGATGCCCAACAAAGTGGATAGTAAGACACTGGGGCACAAGAATTCCACCCCCCTTGAGCCTTATCTCAAGTGGGTACGAACCCGCGCCCAGAATCTTATGATGCCATACCCTCACATTCTCCCCGTGATCAAAGAGCCTGTTATGGAAGGAGAGGTTCCATACACCCTCCTACATCCAGACATGCCAGCATCATTGGATGATTTGCAAAAGAGTTGGATACAGCTCAAGGAAGAACAAAATACTTTTGAAGCCAACTTCTACGCTAGTGAGAAGAAGGTTTTGGAACTTACCCGCCAACTCCACGAAGAGCAGAATCTCAATACTTACATCGCACCAAAGAGGATGCGCAATGTCTTTTTACATTAAGAACTTTGTAATATTTTGCCCATGGGGCATTTATTTACTAACAAATGTCTTCTTATTAATATGACGTGTGTTCTTTTTGTTTGCAACAAATTTGAATTTATGAATCCTTGAATGCATTACATGAATAACATATCATTCATCATATGCATAAACAGGTCTTCACACTAGGTTTCCTTATCTTTCTGCTGTTTATTTCAGCAAGATGGATATAGAGCAGACGGTCAAAGATCTGCAAGCACAGAATTCGCAATTCCAACAACTCCTCATGACCTTGGCAAAGGGTTAAGAGGATCTTAAAGCACTGTTAGATAAAGAGAAGGAAAAGGAAAAGAAGAAAAAGAAAAGAATTGGTGTGGCCACTATGGGAAGAAGATTTGAGAACCAGGCTAGGAGAGTTTTGGACTTCCCCTCGACGTCTGACGAAGGGGTTGGTAAAGGAAAGGGAGTTGCAATGCCCTCCGAGTCTGAAGCTGAAGAAGAAGAAGAGGAAGAGGATGAAGATTACTCCGAACAGCAATACCCTCCGGTGGACAATAAGTATAAGAATCTTGAGGATCGGTTGGCAGCCATGGAGGTACAAAGGGTACCTGGGCTGGATTTCGAAGAACTAGGGTTGGTTGCTGGGATCGTCATTCCTCCCAATTTCAAAGTCTACATTTGCTAAATACGACGATTTGTCCTGTCCGAAGATACATCTGCGGTCCTACGTCAGAAAGATCCAACCTCACTTTTCTGATAAGGATCTATGGGTCCACTTTTTTCAAGATAGTTTGTCGGGTACGCAATTGGACTGGTTCTATCAACTTGAGATATCTGATGTTCATAACTGGGAGGATTTGGCTGCTGCTTTCTATCGATAATACCAATATAATGCAGATTTAGTGCCTACTCGTACTCAACTATAGAGTATGGGTATGGCCTCTAATGAGGGATTTAAGGAGTATGCCCAAAAGTGGCGGGATTTGGCTGGAAGGGTGCAGCCACCATTGTCGGATAGAGAGCTGGTTGACATGTTTTTGGGGACTCTGTCAGGTCCATTCTTCAATCACTTGATCGGGAGCTCATCTGCAGGGTTCACTGAATTAATTCTGATAGGTGAAAGGGTCGAAGCTGGCATTAAGAGTGGCAAAATTCAGAAGGATATCTCTGCTTCCATTGCTATCAAGAAGACCTTCCCAGCCAAGAAGGAAGTTTTTGCTGTTCACACCCAGAGAAATCAAGGGAGATTGGAGCGCCGACCAGTGGTGGGGGCTGTGATGATCCAGAACTCCTCAGTCGATCAACCTCGAAGCAGTCAACCCAGAGCTAACCAGCAGAGGGTAGAAAGGCCACAACGGCAATTCACCCGGATCAATATGACACCGGCTCAGGTCCTCCCTCATCTGTTAATGTTAAACCTTACCAACTTGAAAGAAGCGCCGAAAAACCCAAATACCTCTTCTCCCTATTATCATTCCAATGCAAAATGTGCATATCATTCGGACAGTGTGGGGCACGACACCAACAACTGTTGGGCCCTTAAAAACAAGATCCAAGATTTGATAGATGCCAAGGAGGTGGAGTTTGATGCCCCCGAAAAACCTAATGTGATATCCGCTCCTATGCCAAAACATGGTCATAATGTCCATGTTATTGTAGAAGATCTTCATGT
The DNA here is from genome assembly GCA_948472305.1 of Vicia faba. NCBI lineage: Eukaryota > Viridiplantae > Streptophyta > Magnoliopsida > Fabales > Fabaceae > Vicia > Vicia faba. The sequence goes on along the minus strand of OX451736.1, from coordinate 1,745,326,276 downwards.
TACTGCTGTTGATGACTTAATGACTCCGTTGCCAATGATCAAGATAAATCTGTTGAAAGCTGGGATTTTCCCAGGCTATGAAAAAGATTGTTACCTTTGTTCGACCTTGCAATCCGACTGTCTGTTGTTGAAGTCAGGCATCCAACGCTTGATGGATACTCAAGAGATCCTCTTTCAGAAAACTCCTGTTACTCCCATTACTCATGTTACTCATGTTACTCCAATCAATGATGTTGCTATAATCACCATTTATGACAATCTTTCCAAGACCTACAAAAGGCCTGTTAAGATTACACCTGATCCAAAGTTTGTACCGCTAAAGATTACCATGCCAGGGCCTATCCCATATAAGTCCAATAAAACAATACCGTGGAATTATGGAGGAGATATCTTCTATCACGGTGTGAAACAGATTGAATCAGTTGAAGAAAATTCCGATGAAGAGACTCCTGATGTGGGGAATATTGCAGGGACAAGTAAGATCACTCGTAGTGGAGGAATCTTCTCTCCGGAGATTGCTCCTCCACGGGCAGTCTTCAAACCCTCAAGTGCTCATGTGCCTGTCAAGATTTCTGTGCGAAGTCCAGTAATTGAAGAAATTGTTACTCCTGAAGTTATACCCTCTGCTGTTACTACTGATAAAGGTAAGGGGATCCAAGAAGCGCTCGTCAGGACGAGGGCTCAGACTTTGGTTATCCCCGAGACCACCCAAAAGGAGATGGAGGAGATTTTAAAGATGATTAAGAAGAGTGAATATGATGTCGTAGAGCAGTTGGGGAAAACCCCTTCAAAAATCTCTATGTTGGCTCTATTGCTCTGCTCCGAGGCTCATGCCAAAGCCTTGATCAAATTTCTGAAGACGGCACACGTGCCTCAAGAAACTTCTGCGAATCAGTTTCAAGAGTGCGTGGCTAGCCTTACAACTGACAATGGTCTTGGCTTCTCTGATGCCAATCTTACATCTAAGGGAAGAAAGCATAATGATGCGATGCATGTTTCAGTAGAGTGCAGAGGGACCACGCTTGCTCATGTTCTGGCTGATACCGGTTCATCTTTAAATGTTCTACCAAAGAAAGCATTGGACAGATTGGACTGTGAAGGTTTGACCCTAAAGGCCAGTAATATCATTGTTAGGGCCTTCGACGGTTCTAAACGGATGGTTCACGGAGAAGTGGACATCCCAATTAAGGTGGGAACAGAAATTTTCAACTCTACTTTTTATGTGATGGACATCCGTCCTTCATATTCATGCTTGTTGGGAAGGCCATGGATCCACAACGCTGGGGCAGTCACTTCTTCTCTACACCAGATGCTCAAATACCCAGTGTTGTACCCCAAAATTTTCCCTCCCATTCTCCCAACATTTTCTCATCGCAAGGCCCTTGGAGCCCAAGATCCAATTAGGGTTTCCTCTACAAGACTTCTCCTAGCACTGTTGACCCAAATTAGGGTTTGTGTTTGCACAAAGATATTTTGACCTAAAATACCTAAAATGACTTTCATGCTTCATGTTGGACTCCCAAGTTTATCCATACCAAGTTTCAAGCCTTGATTCCAACCTTTGCCCAGTCAATTGGACAGTTGACCTAGAAATCAGCTATATTGGGGAAAAAGTCAACTGTGGCCAATTGACAGTCAAACCTCATGAAAGTTTACCCACATCAACATTATGAACTCATATGGATCATTTGATCAAGTTTGGATCATAATTCCACAAGAAATTTGATCAAATCACCAAAAGGGCAAAATGGTCATTTTTAGGGTTTTGACTGCACAAAGGCAATTTTTGACTGTTTGACCTAGCCAATGGCAAACCAAGCTCACATATGGACTCAAGGACCCCTTGGAATTATCTTGACATACCCAACAAGTTCAAAAGATCCCAAATGCACAAGATTGACAATTGAATTTTCCAGTCAATTGATTAATTTTTGACTGTATACTGAAAAGTCAAACTTTGACTTTTTGGTCAAAATCAAGTGTCAAGATTCATTTTTCATCAAAACATGCCAAATCATGAAACTTGTTCATCAAGAAATCCAAAATCACAAATTAGGGTTTGAAATGAAGATTTTTCATAACTTAGAATTTTTCTAAGTTATGAAAAACCCTAATTTTTTCCTAACTTTGTCCCACTTTCTCATCAAGATGCATTTGGATTCAAGGAAAAGTCAAAACATTAAAGTTGTAGTCCATTGCAAAATCTACAACTTTGATTCACAAAGTTTCCTCAAAAGAAGCTTGTAGCTCAAGTTACAATTTTTGGAACAAGGGTACCAAACCATTCTTAACTTAGAGAAATTTTGACCTATTTTAGGCAGGATTTTTGCCTAACTTCAAGACCACTTTTCACATACTTCCACTTGGAATTTCAATTTGCATTACAAATATGGATTGTAGTACACATTCCAAGCTTTCCAAAATGTCCAAGAACTCATCAAACAACCTCATGGTTAGGGAGAATCGAATTTGGCAAGTTGGGAAAAAGTCACTTTGTTTATGGCCAATTTACATGTTCATACACCTAGGCAATTTTGAACTCAGCTTGCATTCCTTGATTACAGGTCCTATATCCCATTTGCACTCATAAATTTAATGCAAAACCCTTGTGTTCAAGCCTTGCATTATGTGTTTAAGCATTACATGAAGGTTTAGTCCTAAAATAGAAAAAGCATTATGTCCATTTTTGAAAAGTGAAACTTTATGTCAATTTGCAAATCAAGAGGTACACAGCAAATCTCTTTGGCACAAGTTTTTGAGCTAATCCCACTGATCAAGGGCAAGCTTAGCAGCACATTAGAGGGGCCTCCATCAGTCTAGAAAACAACTTGGCATTTTGTTGCTTAAGAGGGAAGAAAACTTGCAAACTGAAAACAACTCTCATTCCAGCAAGAGCAACCTTAAACAAAGTTATTATACACATTATAAACACTAATTCTGACCTAAAACACAAGCCAACCAAGTTCCAAACATCCTCAAACACAGAATCACCATAAAACTGCAAAAACAGGGCTTAGGTTGCAGTTTGAATCCCACAACTCATTTCTATCCTGCACTTTCATCCAAACTAGTTCAAACACTTTCCCTACCATCTATACAAACTGTCCAAAGCATTAGAAGCAGACTGTAACACCTCTATTCAGTTTTGCCATTTTCATTTTTTCCTCTTGCAGGTTGACTTATGCAGCTTGATATAGTGGGGTTCCAAGCACACCAAGCATTGGAATAACATCCTTGGACATCAAGCAAGCTATACAAATCATTACCTTGCCTTGTAAGCATCTCCATTGTTGCACATGATTCCAACTGAACAGGTAAATCTTTGGACTTCTATATCTCAATGTAGGAAGAATTAGCTCTAAGTTTGTGAATAAAAAATGTCATGCTCATGTCCCTGAATCTATACATATCTTTACTTTCCATTTATTTTGCATGTGCTATGAGAATTTGAGGTCTGAACATTGATAAAAAGTTAGGTTAAGAATTAGGGAGGAAGAAATTCTCCCTCATTTCTGAGAGTTAGGATGAGTTCTTTATATGTCCAGAATCGTGGTTTGATGCTTAACATTTTTCATGTTATGAGTTTGTGCTAAAAGTCCTGGAATCAAGATGTTTGAATCAGTGTAGGAGGCACGCGTTTTTTGACAAGTTTCTGGCCAGAGGTTGAAGACAAGGTCCTTTGGGCTGGGCTTGTCTTATTTTTCTGTTTACACCACATGTTTACTTTTGAACCCCCTTGGCCCATTGTGCTTATTTGAAACATTTTTTGACTTTTTCTTGTTATTTCTGACTTATTTGTTTTTTCTCATAATACTAAAAATATAAAAAATATTTTTCAAACCATTTTTGTATTTATTAGGCATTTATTGGTTTAAATTAATATTTGTACACATAAATAATACATAAATACTCTTTTATTTAAAATACTAAAATAATATAAATACTTTTCATTTTCTGACTTTTGTTTTATTTTACCTTTGAAAAACTTTTATAAAAAATACATTTTTTGTAAATATTAAATATTATTATTTTTATACATATATTTAGTATTTAGTGAATATTATAAATATTTAGGTATTTATTAATACATTTAGGATAAAAATATAATAAAATAATACATTTTATTTTTTACTAATATTTAACTTAAAAATTACTTTTTTTCATATATTTTCTTTTCATTTATTTTTTGTACATAATTAATAAATATTACATATATTATATAATAAATACTTTTTATTTATAAAATTAGGGTTTTGCCCTAAATGCATAAAAATCCCTAAAATTAATTAATTTTATTTTTGTTTATTTGACACTTAAAAATACTTTTTTCACATACATATAAAAATTATTTTTTGCATCTTGCATATTTATTTTATTTTATTTGAATATTGTGCAACTAAATACCTTGTAAATTCCATGTGGATTTTAATAGTTTAGGGTTTAATTTTTGCTAAAACATCCCCATTTGAACATTTGTACCCCCCATCCCATATATTGTGTTGTAATAGCTTAGGACCTTTTATTTTTCGCATTTAAAAGCTTTCTAAATATGCCATGTTAGAATTAGGGTTTGTATGCAAATCAAGTAACCAAAAATAGTTTGACCTAACTTCAAGATAAACAAGCATAAAAATGGATAACAATAATCACACTTGCACCCCTAGGGTATTCCACTTGTTGCCTTCAATAATGGGCCATATTGCATGTTAGGTATCATTGGGTTAAAACACAATTCAAATGATCATAGTCCCTCGATGACGCTTTCGAAAGTTGCCTAAAAAATGATCAAGTCCCTTAAAGAAAATTTCCCAAAGATACTTGGCACCATTGCAATTATGGTCTAAACGATGACCCACGCCCGTCCCTTTCACATCCTAACACAAGATTGTCCACCAAATACAATGGTGGAACAAAATTGTTAAAAGGGTTAAAACATAGCAAAGATCTTTGAGAAATTTAGGGTAGATAGCTCTTGATTACTTACCAACTTGCAAAACAAAACACTTGCCTATTTTTCAAACCACACATCAATACACTTTCAAAACAACTTTTAAAAACATTGAAAACCTTTTCAAAAGACATACACCTTTGTATACATCCCAACATGGATCATTACAAAGGTTGCCACCACATTGGCCTCTTTTCAAAACATTTTCAAACCCACACACACAAAGCACCATTTCAAACAATTGAAAACCAAGGCAAGTTGATCTAAGCAAGTAACTAAGAGCCCATGGATAACCATGGATAGAAAGGGTGCTAATACCTTCCCTTTCTATAATCTACTCCCCGAACCCAAGAAAACATCTCAAATGTTTTTTGCTGTGCTTTTTAACCTTTCCTTAGGATAAAATAAAAAGTCGGTGGCGACTCTTGCTCAACCGAAACATTTGCGAAAACAAACGCAAAATCTCAAGTCAGTTCTTCCACCGTATCACAGAACTGGCGACTCTGCTGGGGATTTAAACTAAAAGTGGAGTAACCTTAGGGCTTAGATCACCCTCTTGCATGACTAATTGTTTGTTTTGATTGCTTTATATCTTGGCTCTCTTATTTGGGTTTACAATCCTACACCCAGATTTTGGGAAACATTCACAGATAGCAATACATTGTGGAAACTGTGCGGGGTATACCGACATGGTCGAAGCAATAGCTATATTAGTGCGACATATTTGTGAGTACCGGTAACCCTTGAGTTCAATCAAGGAGAGTACGGGGCCGCTGAGTGATGTCACTAAGCACTAATGACCTAGAACCTTACTTGACCATCTTGGCCTTTCATTAGGGGTAGTGAGATGACCGGCTTTGGTGCAGTCCAAAGTTGGTAGATACTCGATACTACACTCATTGAGGGTTGTCTTCTTGGAATATTTTGGTCGCTAGTTAAGTGGCTAAACCAAAACAATGAACAATGAAAACAATCCAGTGATATTGAGCTCCTTAGAACCCGGTTACTATTTATAGGACAGGTTTTTAAGCCAACTACACTCAAGAGGGTACTTACCTATGAAACCCCATGCAAGCCTGAAACTAGGGTTTTGTGTGATTTGCTTGTACATATGTTTGTGCATACATCATGAACATCATAAAGCATCATATGCATTTACTAACCACTTCAAGGGTTTAGATCTTCATTTTTGTTCTTGTTTTGTAGGTCATGGAAATTCCTCGCAGAAAAACCATCCAAGTCAACCTTGTGAGAATCCCTCCTCAACTCAAGGAGCTCACATCAAGAATTCCGGAAAGCTCTCCCTTCAGTGAAAGACATGGTAGACTGCTCAGCTTAGTCAACACCAACATTGAAGAGGACATGATGAAAGTGTTATTCCAGTTCTTTGACCCTCTTCACCACTGTTTCACTTTCCCCGACTACCAGTTGGTGTCCACTTTGGAGGAATTTTCTCAACTCCTGAGAATTCCTATCCTTAATCAACTACCTTTCAACGGTACGGAAAAGGAACCAAAGCCTGAAGATGTTGCTCGAGCACTACATCTACAGCCATCCGACATCAAGGGGCATTGGGAAACTAGAAGCGGTGTCAAAGACTTCTTAGCAAAATTCTTGTTTGAAAAAGCACAAGAGTGTTGGAATTCATTGGACCTACAAGCCTTTGAAGAGATTGTCGCACTCCTTATCTATGGGTTGGTCCTGTTCCCAAATCCTGACCAACTTGTAGAGGTCAACACCGTCAAAATCTTCTTGTCCAGAAATCCAATACCAACATTGCTTGGGGACATCCTTCACTCATTTTACACACGAACAATGAGAAAGAGAGGTGTTCTCATGTGCTGTACTCCTCTCCTTGCAAGGTAGTTTATTTCGCACCTTCCACAATCTATCTTGAAGAATGACCAAGGCTCAAGGTGGTCCCAATGGTTGATGACTCTTACTCACTCTGATGTACATTGGTGTTCTCGGTCCAGAGAAAATGTCGTCATCGTCGATCGTTGTGGAGAGTTCCCTAATGTTCCATTACTTGGCATTAGAGGGGGCATTACCTACAACCCTTGCCTAGCTTTGAGGCAATTTGGATATGCACGGAGGGATGGCCCTCACGACATGTTGATTCCTGACCTAGTCTTTGACTTCGACAACGATGCGCAAGGACTTCGCCAAAGATTCATCAGAGCTTGGAGGATGCCCAACAAGGTTGATAGCAAGACACTGGGGCACAAGAACTCCATCCCTCTTGAGCCTTATCTCAAGTGGGTACGAGCCCGAGCCCAGAGTCTAATGATGCCTTATCCTCATCTTCTCCCTGTGATTAAAGAGCCCGTCAAGGAAGGAGAGGTTCCCTACACCATCCTACATCCTGACATGCCTACATCGTGGGAGGAGATGCAGAAGAGTTGGATCCAACTCAAGGAGGAACGGAACACTTTTGAAGCCAGCTTTTACGCCAGCGAGAAGAAGGTTCTAGAGCTCACCCGCCGACTCAATGAGCAAGAGACCCTCAACACCTACATCGCACCAAAGAGGATGCGCAACGTCTTTTTACCTTGAGAATTTGTTTTTGTAATATTTGGCCCATGGGGCATTTATGTACTAACAAATTTCTTCTTATTAATATGACGTACGTTCTTTTTGTCTGCAACAATTGTGAATTTCTAAAATCCTTGAATGCATTGCATAGATAGCATCTCATGCACCATGTGCATAACAGGTACCCCTTCTTTTCTACAGGTTGCTTAATCTTCTTCGCTGTTTATTTTGAACAGTCATCATGAATCCTGAATCATCCAATGAACAAGCTATCAAGGCCCTCTAGGCCCAGAATGCCCAGTTTCAAGAGATGGTCATGAGTTTAGCCCAAGGTCAACAAGAGTTGAAGGCTCTGCTCCTAAAGAAGAAGAAGAAGAAGAGGACTGCGTTGTTCAACACTGGACGCAGGTTTGGGAATACACTCCATAGTGAGGCTGATCAAGCTACTTCCTCTACAGAGAAAGACAGTCCCCAAGGGGGAAGGGCTCCTAGTCCTGCAGTCTCTGACAACGAGACGGAATACAATGACGAACAGTACCCTCCTACTATAGACAGATACAAACAACTAGAGGACCGTTTAAGTTCCATGGAGATTCAAAATGTGCCGGGGCTGGATTTCGGAGATTTAGGTTTATCTTCTAGGGTGGTAATCCCACACAAGTTCAAGGCGCCTGCCTTTGCAAAATACGACGGGGCTTCTTGTCCTAAGCTGCATCTCAGATCGTACGTAAGGAAGATCCAACCTTACACGGCAGACAAGAACCTTTGGATCCATTTCTTCCAAGATAGCCTTTCGGGGTCACAACTTGAGTGGTTCTATCAGCTGGATGGAACCAGTATCCGACATTGGGAGGATTTGGCTACCGCATTTTATAGACAATATCAGTACAATTCTGACCTCGCTCCTACGCGTACCCAACTTCAGGGTATGTCACTGGGAACGGGCGAAGGATTCAAAGAATATGCACAAAAATGGAGAGATCTGGCTGGCAGGGTGCAGCCTCCTTTGACTGACCGTGAACTTGTTGACATGTTTCTAGGGACCTTGTCTGGTCCATTCTTCAATCATCTGGTTGGTAATTCCTCCGCTGGGTTTATAGATCTGATCCTGACGGGTGAAAGGATAGAAGCTGGCATCAGGTCAGGAAAGATACAGAAAGGTGCCTCCGCAAGTACTGAGAAGAAGCCTTTCAAGAAGGAAGCTAGTGCCGTTTATGGTCCTAGAAGACAAGTTAAGCCAGAACGCCGCCAAGCCGTCAATGCATTGATTATTTCAAAGCCTGTTGCTGCTCCTCAGCAGTACAATCAACAAAGGGGTGAGAGACCCAAGAGGCAGTACACTCGGCTGAGTATGACCTTGTCACAAATCTTGCCGCAACTGCTATCAACCAACTTGGTGACCATCAGAGAGGCTCCGAAGGTCGTGAATACTGCATCTCCTAAGTATAACCCAAATGCCCGTTGTGCTTATCACTCTGATAGCCCTGGGCATACTACAGATGATTGCTGGGCCCTAAGAAATAAGGTTCAAGACCTTATCGATGCCAAGGAAATACAGTTTGAGGCGCCTGAAAGGCCTAACGTTGTGACTGCTCCTATGCCCCAGCATGGAGTAAATGCTGTTGATGAAGACTTGTATGCAGTTTCTGTGAATAATGTTGCTACCCCTCTATTGACTGTTAAAAGGAACCTACTTCTAGCCGGTTTATTTCCGGGTTGTAGCAAGAGTTGCCTCCTGTGTGCTGTTACCCCTACCGGTTGTCCGCTGCTGAAGTCAGGCATCCAAAGCCTGATGGATAGCAAGGAGATTCTGTTCAAGAAGACCGATGTTCCTTTTGTTCCCGCTGAAGAAGTATCTGTCGTCACAATTTTCAACAATCCTACCAAGGCTTCCCCGAGGAAGCCAGTCAAGATTATGTCTGTTGCACCCATTATTATTACTGTTCCGGGGCCCCTCCCCTATGAATCTAACAAGGTTTTCCCATGGCACTATGGGGCAGATGTGTATGTGCTTGGAGTGAAGCAGGAGTTCAACACCGGTACCAGTATCAGTAACATCACTGGTCCCGCCTAAATTACTCGCAGTGGCAGGCTCTTCTCGCCTGACATTGCACCACCAGTTATCCGAAAACCTCTTATCATCACACTCGCAAGTGTGCATGTTTCCCTTCCAAATCAAGTTCCTGTGTCTACCACTGCCGCCGAGTCCTCTGATGCTCGGGGCAAAGGAGTTGCTACCGATTTTCCTGCCTGGACGGAGGCACCAAAAAAGACCGCTGTTGAAGCCTCCCAGCAAGAGATGGAGGAAATCCTTAAAATCATTAAGAAGAGTGACTTCAATGTCGTTGAACAGCTGGGGCATACCCCCTCCAAGATCTCTATGCTATCATTGCTACTGTGCTCAGAGGCCCACGCCAAAGCCCTGATTTCATTTCTGAAGACGGCCCATGTGCCGCAAGAGACATCTGCAGATCAATTCACTGACTGTGTGGCTAATTTGACCGCTGACAATGGTTTGGGTTTCTCGGATGCCGCTGACCGCCAAGGGAAAAAACCACAATGATGCCCTGCATGTCTCCATAGAATGCAGGGGCACTACTCTTGCACACTTGTTGGTGGATACCGGTTCTTCCCTGAATGTATTGCCCAAGAAGGCCTTAGATCGGTTGGATTGTGAGGGTCTGGAATTGAAGCCTAGTAACATCATTGTTAGAGCCTTCGACGGTTCTAAGAGGATGGTGCATGGTGAGGTAGACATTCCTATTCGTGTGGGTTCCCAAGTCTTTGACTCAACGTTCTATGTGATGGATATTCGTCCATCTTATTCTTGTTTGTTGGGTCGACCTTGGATTCACAAGGCTGGGGCTGTAACATCCACTCTACACCAGAAGCTCAAATACCCTGTCAGAGGGAAGATTGTTACTGTGCAGGGGGAGGAAGAATACATGGTTAGTCACCTGAATTCATTCCGGTATATCGAGATGGACGGGGAGTTTATTGAAACCCCCTTTCAACATTTTGAAGAGGTACCTCCAACATTGGCGTCAGCTGAGACAGTGGTTGAAGAAGACTTTCCTTTGAAGATGGCTTCCTTGAAGGATGCCCGGACTATGATTGAGAAAGGCAAGTGCGCAAACTGGGGTCGACTCCCTGACTTCACTCCAAAGACCGACAAGTTTGGGTTGGGCTTCACTGCAGAGGCTCAGAGGGCTGTTCGCAAAGAAAGGATCAGAAAGCCTCCGGTGTTCATCACCAACCCAGGAGTGAATGCTATTGAGGATGACGTAGAGGAAGCGGAATTTGACAGTTGGATGTACCCGACAACCAACAATGGACCAAGCAACTGGACGGCAAAAGATTTTACACCTATTACTTTTGTCACTCAGTAATGAACTCTTTTGTTTTCAGTTTGTAACAAACAATATGTTGAAACTTTTATTGGCTCGGTGTCCTACCCGGGGCACCGTGGCTCCACTTGTGAGGGCTTTTTGTATGACATTTCCATATATCATTAATCAAAACATTGGACGTTTGTTGCATTTCAAATCTTGTGCTCTTTTTCTTTCTTTGTTATATATTGCAAAACAGCTATATTTACACACACTCACTTATACAGGTTCCAATCCACTCTGGATCTCGCTGGTAACGACTCTGCTATTGCCAGTTATGACTTCGAAAATCCGATCAACTTAGCCGAAGACGAGGGTGAAGATGATTGCGAAGTGCCTGGTGAACTCGCAAGACTGCTACTCCAGGAAGAGAGGGCCATTCAGCCGCATGAAGAGCCAGTGGAGACGGTAAATCTGGGTACTGAAACAGATAGAAAAGAAGTCAAGATTGGTGCCAATCTAGAGCTCAGCGTGAAACAAAGATTGATTCAGATGCTGCATGATTACATGGAAATCTTTGCTTGGTCTTACGAAGACATTCCTGGTTTGGATGCCGACATTGTAGTTCATCACCTTCCTACCAAGGAAGACTGCCCTCCGGTAAAACAGAAGGTCCGCCGCATGCGCCCAGAGATGTCCGAGAAAATCAAAGCTGAGGTTATGAAACAATTTGATGCCGGGTTTCTAGCAGTGACTTCTTATCCTCAGTGGGTGGCCAACGTGGTTCCAGTGCCAAAGAAAGATGGTAAAGTCAGAATGTGTGTTGACTACAGGGATTTGAACAGGGCCAGCCCTAAGGACGATTTCCCTCTGCCTCACATCGACGTTCTTGTTGACAATACTGCTCAACACAAGGTGTTCTCCTTCATGGATGGTTTTTTAGGGTATAATCAGATCAAGATGGCTCCTGAAGATATGGAAAAGACTACCTTTGTTACTCAGTGGGGCACCTTCTGCTACAAGGTCATGCCATTCGGGTTGAAAAATGCTGGGGCAACCTACCAACATGCCATGGTTGCTTTATTTCATGACATGATCCACCATGAGATTGAAGTATACGTCGATGATATGATTTCAAGGTCCCAAACTGAGGAGGAACACCTTGACCATCTGCGGAAGCTGTTTGACCGACTGAAGTTGTACAAGCTGAGGTTGAATCCAAACAAATGCACCTTTGGGGTGAGATCTGGAAAATTGCTAGGTTTCATTGTAAGCGATAAAGGTATTCAAGTGGACCCTGCCAAGGTGAAAGCCATACAAGAGATGCCGACTCCCAAGACAGAGAAATAAGTCAGAGGCTTTCTAGGACGACTGAATTACATTGCCCGATTCATCTCACATCTAACTGCTACCTGTGAGCCAATCTTCAAATTGCTGAAGAAAGATCAAGTAGTACGTTGGAACGATGAATGTCAGGCTGCTTTCGAAAAGATAAAGGAATATCTCCAAGAACCACCCATTCTTATGCCACCAGTAGAAGGGAGACCTCTAATACCATACTTGACAGTACTTGACAACTCAATGGGGTGTGTGCTGGGGCAGCATGACGAGTCTGGCCGAAAAGAGCACGTTATTTATTACCTGAGCAAAAAGTTTACCGACTGTGAGACTCGGTACTCACTTCTCGAGAAAACTTGCTGCGCTCTGGTATGGGCTGCTCGCCGGCTGAGACAGTATATGCTGACTCACACTACTCTGTTGATTTCAAAAATGGATCCAATCAAGTACATATTCGAAAAGCCTGCTCTGTCTGGAAGAATAGCAAGATGGCAAATGATCTTGACCGAATATGACATCCAGTACACAACTCAAAAAGAAATCAAGGGAAGTGTATTGGCAGACCATTTGGCACACCAACCTGTGGACGATTACCAATCATTGAACTTTGAATTTCCAGACGAAGATATCATGGTAGTAATTGATTGTGAAGTACCTGGACCGGATGAAGGACCTGAGGAAGGATCCCGATGGTCTATGCATTTTGACGGAGCCTCGAACGCTTTGGGTAACGGCATCGGCGCTGTGATCATATCCCCTAAAGGTACTCATACTCCACTCACCGCCCGACTGTGTTTCAACTGCACCAACAACATGGCAGAATATGAGGCATGTATCATGGGTCTTCAAGCTGCAATTGACTTAAGGATCAAGTTTCTGAGTGTCTTCGGAGTTTCCGCTCTCGTGATCAATCAGATCAAAGGCGAGTGGGATACGAAACACCCGAATCTTATTCCTTACAAGGAGTATGTGTTGACTTTGCTTCCCCACTTTGAAGAGATAACTTTTGAACACTTCCCAAGAGAGGAGAATCAGTTAGCGGACGCACTAGCTACGATGTCTTCAATGCTCAAAGTCAAATGGGACAACGAGGCTCCTCGGATCATTATCTGGAAGTTGGACGAACCTGCATACTGCTGCGATCTTGAAGCCGAAGAGGTAACCGAAAAACCCTGGTATCATGAGGTGAAGAGATATTTGGAAGCTCAAGAATACCCCGAAGGCGCATCGGTCAATGACAAGAAGTTCCTAAGAAGGTTTGCGGCAAAATTCTTCCTCAGCAACGGCATTCTCTACAAACGAAACCATGATTCAACTTTACTGCGTTGTGTGGATAAGACTGAAGCAGAGAAGATCATGGTAGAACTACATGAAGGTACATTCGGAACACATTCCAGTGGACATACCATGGCAAAGAAAATCCTTCGGGCAGGATATTTCTGGTCCACAATGGAAGCCGACTGTTACCAACATTCTCGAACTTGTCATAAATGCCAGATCTATGCTGATAAGGTGCATATCCCTCCGGTTCCTCTGAACATCCTGATGGCACCTTGGCCTTTTGCAATGTGGGGCATTGACATGATCGGCGAGATCCGACCGACGGCATCCAACGGGCATCGCTTCATCTTGGTAGCGATTGATTACTTCACGAAGTGGGTGGAAGCAGCCTCCTACGCCACCGTAACCAAGAGCGTAGTGGCACGTTTCATTCGGCATAATTTGGTCTGTCGGTACGGCGTCCCGGAAAGAATCATTACGGACAATGGTACCAATCTTAACAACAAGATGATCACTGAGCTCTGCGAGCAATTCAGGATACAGCACCACAACTCTTCTCCTTACCGGCCGAAGATGAATGGAGCTGTCGAGGCGGCGAATAAAAACATCAAGAAAATTGTGCAGAAGATGACATTGACCTACAAAGATTGGCACGAAATGTTACCATTTGCTCTTCATGGGTACCGTACCTCAGCACGGACGTCAACCGGGGCAACCCCTTTTTCCTTGGTCTATGGCATGGAGGCAGTCTTGCCGATTGAAGTCCAGATACCCACTCTCCGGATAATGAAGGATGCAGACTTGAGTGAAGATGACTGGATCCAGACTTGACTTGATCAATTAAACCTAATCGACGAAAAGAGACTCACCGCTATTTGTCATGGTCAGACGTACCAAAAGCGGATGATCAGGGCATTTAACAAGAAGGTCAGACCGCAAGAGTATCAAGTTGGGGACCTGGTAATCAAACGCATCATCCTTCCTCAAAGTGATCCCAGGGGAAAATGGACCCCTACGTACGAAGGGCCATTTGTGGTTAAACATGTGTTCTCAGGAGGAGCCATGATTCTAACCACCATGGATGGTGACGACCTTCCTCACCCCGCCAATGCAGACATAGTAAAAAGATACTACGCATGAATAAAAGACCCGCTAGGTTGACATACCTAGGCAAAAATAAGGGCTTCCCGGTGAACCAAAAGGGTTCGGGCAAAAATGAGGGATGAAATGAAAAGAATCTGTACACCCGGCAAGTCGAAAACCTGAAAAGGCGGCTTGGGCAAAAATGGGTATCCCGGTAGACTGAAAACCCGAAAGGGCGGTCCAGGCAAAAGTTAGGGATAAAGCGTAACACTATGTCTCATTGGATCACTTTGCATCCAGAATTCGGCATCAACTATTGGGCTCAGACTTCGGCATCGATCAATCAACTTCATCTTCAACCAAGAAGCAAAGTGATGAGACGCTTGAAGACATAAAGGAAATAGCAGAGTTGGAACCCAGTGGGAATATTGTTCACATAGCTGTTTTGTTTCCTTTTCAAAATTGTATAAACTTTATGTTATTCGGCGGCGTTCTCTTACTAGGACGTCAACCTCTTGTACAAAAATGCCTATTTACAGGCAAATTTCAAAATCAATACAAATTCACTTTTCCAAACAAATTGCCAATTGTTTTCCCCTTTTCTGTTTTGTCTTGCGAAGAACGTCCAATGTTCATTTTTGATATATGCATTTGACATTAAATTGCTAATTCATGAATACTTGCATACAAAACAAAGGACTGATTACAGGTGACATCAGAAACAGGGGCAATGTAGAGTTGTCCAGGAAGTCTAGTTGCTCTGTCCGCCAAGGTACCAAGGTAGGTTCAACTGAAGAATGTGACCGAATTACCTCAACTCCCCACAGAGTAGGACAAGATTCAGCAATACTCTCCCTGGGGAGAGTTAGTCTATCATCAGCCCTACAATAGACACCCTGTTCCCCTAGCAAGTCAGCAATACTCTCCTCCAGCAGAGTTAGTCTACGGCCAGCCTAAAGGAAGTTGGGTATCCCCAGAAGATATCAACATTCCCCAACGGAGTGTAGGCATTCCTCAGCAAGCATCCCCGGCAGTTTTGATCTAAAATTGTTCCCCGGCGGAATACAGACACCCCAGTGGAACCATTTTCCAGTACAGTCCGAAAGTTTCCCCAGGAAAATTGGAATCCATATCCCCAGCAGGTCTTGGAGCTTATCCCCGGTGGACTCTGGAAGCTTATTCCCCGCAGAATACGAACGTCCCTCCCCGTTTTCATTCAAAAGTTATTCCTCACAAGGGCTTATAACTGGGTTATCCTCAGCTAATTACCACAGAAGATCGCCCTCAGCGAAGTTCTTCCTATCCCCAGCGGAGTTCATCAAAGTTCCCCAACCTAACTTATCAACAGAATCCCCAGCGGAGTTTATCATTGTTATCCCCAGCGGAGTCCATCATTGAAATCCTCAGCGGAGCTCTCGTCAAAACTTCAGCAGAGTAATTCCCCTCAGAGTAATCTCTCCAACAAGTTTATTCCCCAACGGAGTTATCTTCTCCTACCGGTGTATTCTTGCAACCATCATCCCTAGCGGAAACGAAGAACTCTACTCTTCAAACATCAGCCCAGGATTTAATTCCCCGGCCGGTCGTCAAGGATTTATTTTCCTAGACGAAAATGCATTCATAAACATTTCACATTTCATACATCTTGCTTACATACATGATAAAGTGCATACAACACTATCTAATTTTGAACATCATGACATCATGCATTTCATACATCATGACGTTGCATACAACTGATGTTTTGCCTTTTCAGGGAAAAAGACAATCCAAAAGACGACTACCTTCAACTGTCACAATTCCATATTCGATTCCTGTATCTAGCCAGGGCACATCTGTGAGTGATCAGTTTTCGGATTCAATTCCTGTATCCAGCCAGGGCACATCTGAAGAGTTTGAAGATTCGATTCCTGAATCCAGCCAGGGTATATCTGTTGACGACTAATTCCAGATTCGATTCCTGTATCCAGCCAGGGCACATCTGAAGAGTTTGAAGATTCGATTCCTGTATCCAGCCAGGGCATATCTGTTGACGGCTAATTCCAGATTCGATTCCTGTATCCAGCCAGGGCATATCTGTTGACGACTAATTCCAGATTTGATTCCTGTATCTAGCCAGGGCATATCTGTTGACGACTAATTCCAGATTCGATTCCTGTATCCAGCCAGGGCACATCTGAAGAGTTTGAAGATTCGATTCCTGTATCCAGCCAGGGCATATCTGTAGATGACAATTCCAGATTCGATACCTGTATCCAGCCAGGGCATATCTGTGAGCAACCGATTGTAGACTTGACACCTGTATCTAGCCAGGGCGTATCTGCATGAAGAGATTGAAGATCAACACCTGTAACAAGCCAGGAAAACATCTGTCTTTCTCAAAGTGCGCAAGTTCTCGCTAAGGAATCTCTTATGCGACCAACACTTCCAAATGGCATCTATAAGCCCATTCCCAATAAGGTTCTGTCACACCTTCAGATGGCATCTATAAGCCCTTCTCCCTATCCACCATCTCTCCAAATGGCATCTATAAGCCCATTCCCGACATCACATTGCTGATACTCCAACATGCGAGTGCAAATTTCAGGGCACTCTAGTGTCCAATCTCCTTTTACCCTCGAGTCACGAAAGGCAAACTTGCCAATCTAACTCTTCAGGTTCAAGAATATTGAACAGGGGCAACTGTTGTACCCCAAAATTTTCCCTCCCATTCTCCCAACATTTTCTCATCGCAAGGCCCTTGGAGCCCAAGATCTAGTTAGGGTTTCCTCTACAAGACTTCTCCTAGCACTGTTGACCCAAATTAGGGTTTGTGTTTGCACAAAGATATTTTGACCTAAAATGTCTAAAATGACTTTCATGCTTCATGTTGGACTCCCAAGTTTATCCATACCAAGTTTCAAGCCTTGATTCCAACCTTTGCCCAGTCAATTGGACAGTTGACCTAGAAATCAGCTGTATTCGGGAAAAAGTCAACTGTGGCCAATTGATAGTCAAACCTCATGAAAATTGACCCACGTCAACATTATGAACTCATATGGATCATTTGATCAAGTTTGGATCACAATTCCACAAGAAATTTGATCAAATCACCAAAAGGGCAAAATGGTCATTTTTAGGGTTTTGACTGCACAAAGGCAATTTTTGACTGTTTGACCTAGCCAATGGCAAACCAAGCTCACATATGGACTCAAGGACCCCATGGAATTATCTTGACATACCCAACAAGTTCAAAAGATCCCAAATGCACAAGATTGACAGTTGAATTTTCCAGTCAATTGATCAATTTTTGACTGTATACTGAAAAGTCAAACTTTGACTTTTTGGTCAAAATCAAGTGTCAAGATTCATTTTTCATCAAAACATGCCAAATCATGAAACTAGTTCATCAAGAAATCCAAAATCACAAATTAGGGTTTGAAATGAAGATTTTTCATAACTTGGAATTTTTCTAAGTTATGAAAAACCCTAATTTTTTCCTAACTTTGTCCCACTTTCTCATCAAGATGCATTTGGATTCAAGGAAAAGTCAAACACATGAAAGTTGTATTCCATTGCAAAATCTACAACTTTGATTCACAAAGTTTCCTCAAAAGAAGCTTGTAGCTCAAGTTACAATTTTTGGAACAAGGGTACTAAACCATTCTTAACTTAGAGAAATTTTGACCTATTTTAGGCAGGATTTTTGCCTAACTTCAAGACCACTTTTCACATACTTCCACTTGGAATTTCAATTTGCATTACAAATATGGATTGTAGTACACATTCCAAGATTTCCAAAATGTCCAAGAACTCATCAAACAACCTCATGGTTAGGGAGAATCGAATTTGGCAAGTTGGGAAAAAGTCACTTTGTTTATGGCCAATTTACATGTTCATACACCTAGGCAATTTTGAACTCAGCTTGCATTCCTTGATTACAGGTCCTATATCCCATTTGCACTCATAAATTTAATTCAAAACCCTTGTGTTCAAGCCTTGCATTATGTGTTTAAGCATTACATGAAGGTTTAGTCCTAAAATAGAAAAAGCATTATGTCCATTTTTAAAAAGTGAAACTTTATGTCAATTTGCAAATCAAGAGGTACACAGCAAATCTCTTTGGCACAAGTTTTTGAGCTAATCCCACTGATCAAGGGCAAGCTTAGCAGCACATTAGAGGGGCCTCCATCAGTCTAGAAAACAACTTGGCATTTTGTTGCTTAAGAGGGAAGAAAACTTGCAAACTGAACACAACTCTCATTCCAGCAAGAACAACCTTAAACAAAGTTATTATACACATTCTAAACACTAATTCTGACCTGAAACACAAGCCAACCAAGTTCCAAACATCCTCAAACACATAATCACCATAAAACTGCAAAAACAGGGCTTAGGTTGCAGTTTGAATCCCACAACTCATTTCTATCCTGCACTTTCATCCAAACTAGTTCAAACACTTTCCCTACCATCTATACAAACTGTCCAAAGCATTAGAAGCAGACTGTAACACATCTATTCAGTTTTTCCATTTTCATTTTTTCCTCTTGCAGGTTGACTTATGCAGCTTGATATAGTGGGGTTCCAAGCACACCAAGCATTGGAATAGCATCCTTGGACATCAAGCAAGCTATACAAATCATTACCTTGCCTTGTAAGCATCTTCATTGTTGCACACGATTCCAACTGAACAGGTAAATCTTTGGACTTCTATATCTCAATGTAGGAAGAATTAGCTCTAAGTTTGTGAATAAAAAATGTCATGCTCATGTCCCTGAATCTATACATATCTTTACTTTCCATTTATTTTGCATGTGCTATGAGAATTTGAGGTCTGAACATTGATAAAAAGTTAGGTTAAGAATTAGGGATGAAGAAATTCTCCCTCATTTCTGAGAGTTAGGATAAGTTCTTTATATGTCTAGAATCGTGGTTTGATGCTTAACATTTTTCATGTTATGAGTTTGTGCTAAAAGTCCAGGAATCAAGATGTTTGAATCAGTGTAGGAGGCGCGCGTTTTTTGACAAGTTTCTGGCCAGAGGTTGAAGACAAGGTCCTTTGGGCTGGGCTTGTCTTATTTTTCTGTTTACACCACATGTTTACTTTTGAACCCCCTTGGCCCATTGTGCTTATTTGAAACATTTTTTGACTTTTTCTTGTTATTTCTGACTTATTTATTTTTTCTCATAATATTAAAAATATAAAAAATATTTTTCAAACCATTTTTGTATTTATTAGGCATTTATTGGTTTAAATTAATATTTGTACACATAAATAATACATAAATACTCTTTTATTTAAAATACTAAAATAATATAAATACTTTTCATTTTCTGACTTTTGTTTTATTTTACCTTTGAAAAACTTTTATAAAAAATACATTTTTTGTAAATATTAAATATTATTATTTTTATACATATATTTAGTATTTAGTGAATATTATAAATATTTAGGTATTTATTAATACATTTAGGATAAAAATATAATAAAATAATACATTTTATTTTTTACTAATATTTAACTTAAAAATTACTTTTTTTCATATATTTTATTTTCATTTATTTTTTGTACATAATTAATAAATATTACATATATTATATAATAAATACTTTTTATTTATAAAATTAGGGTTTTGCCCTAAATGCATAAAAATCCCTAAAATTAATTAATTTTATTTTTGTTTATTTGACACTTAAAAATACTTTTTTCACATACATATAAAAATCATTTTTTGCATCTTGCATATTTATTTTATTTTATTTGAATATTGTGCAACTAAATACCTTGTAAATTCCATGTGGATTGTAATAGTTTAGGGTTTAATTTTTGCTAAAACATCCCCATTTGAACATTTGTACCCCCCATCCCATATATTGTGTTGTAATAGCTTAGGACCTTTTATTTTTCGCATTTAAAAGCTTTCTAAATATGCCATGTTAGAATTAGGGTTTGTATGCAAATCAAGTAACCAAAAATAGTTTGACCTAACTTCAAGATAAACAAGCATGAAAATGGATAACAATAATCACACTTGCACCCCTAGGGTATTCCACTTGTTGCCTTCAATAATGGGCCATATTGCATGTTAGGTATCATTGGGTTAAAACACAATTCAAATGATCATAGTCCCTCGATGACGCTTTCGAAAGTTGCCTAAAAAATGATCAAGTCCCTTAAAGAAAATTGCCCAAAGATACTTGGCACCATTGCAATTATGGTCTAAACGATGACCCACGTCCGTCCCTTTCACATCCTAACACAAGATTGTCCACCAAATACAATGGTGGAACAAAATTGTTAAAAGGGTTAAAACATAGCAAAGATCTTTGAGAAATTTAGGGTAGATAGCTCTTGATTACTTACCAACTTGCAAAACAAAACACTTGCCTATTTTTCAAACCACACATCAATACACTTTCAAAACAACTTTTAAAAACATTGAAAACCTTTTCAAAAGACATACACCTTTGTATACATCCCAACATGGATCATTACAAAGGTTGCCACCACATTGGCCTCTTTTCAAAACATTTTCAAACCCACACACACAAAGCACCATT
This sequence comes from Vicia faba, assembly GCA_948472305.1. Lineage (NCBI taxonomy): Eukaryota > Viridiplantae > Streptophyta > Magnoliopsida > Fabales > Fabaceae > Vicia > Vicia faba. The sequence continues at coordinate 1,745,305,222 of OX451736.1, read as the reverse complement.
TCAAACAATTGAAAACCAAGGCAAGTTGATCTAAGCAAGTAACTAAGAGCCCATGGATAACCATGGATAGAAAGGGTGCTAATACCTTCCCTTTCTATAATCTACTCCCCGAACCCAAGAAAACATCTCAAAGGTTTTTTTTTGTGCTTTTTAACCTTTCCTTAGGATAAAATAAAAAGTCGGTGACGACTCTTGCTCAACCGAAACATTTGCGAAAACAAACGCAAAATCTCAAGTCAGTTCTTCCACCGTATCACACCCAGTCCAGGGTAAGATCATCACAGTTCATGGTGAGGAGGAGTATATGATAAGCCACCTTAACTCTTCCCGCTACGTGGAGTTAGATTGTGAGTTCATAGAAACACCTTTCCAACACTTTGAAGAGGTTTCTCCTGAAGTTGCGGTAGCCAAGACAATGACTGATGTGCCCATCATTACCAAGCCTGTGTCCCGGATGTCATCCCTTAAAGATGCGGAGGCTGTGATCAAGGAAGGAGGAAGTACAGTGTGGGGTCAACTGCCAGATTTTCCCTACAAGACAAATAAGTTTGGATTGGGTTTCACTGCTGCTAGCCAGAAAGTTGTGCGTCACTCCCGGGCTGGAGGACCACCACTGAAAATCACTCATCATGGAGTTCATGCTTTAGAAGATAATGAAGACGAAGGCAATTTTGAAGACTGGATCTTTCCAACCAATGAAGTAGGACTGAACAACTGGGAGGCGAAACACTTCGTTCCCATTACTTTCATCAATCAGTAATTTATCTTTTGAACATTTCCTGTTTGGTCTGTAATAACTTTTAAAACAATTCTTACACTTTTTTCCTTATGCCTTACCCGGGGCATATAGGTCCATTTGTAAGGGTTTTGATTCTTCATTTTCATATGCCATTTTTAATGAATCATGGACGTTTTCATCTATAAACTTTTGTGTTCATTTTCTTTCTTTTTTACATCTTATTTTGTTTAAAGGTGGCTATCCCTTACACACACCCACATTCACAAAATGCAGGTACCCATCCACTCCGGATTCCATGGGTAACAATTCTACTATGGCCTTCAGTGACTCTGAAGATCTGGTCAATCATGCCGAATACGAAGGTGATGAAGACTATGAAGTGCCTGGAGAGTTGGCTAGACTTTTGCAACAAGAAGAAAGGGCTATTCTGCCCCATGAAGAGTTGTTGGAGACTATCAATTTAGGTACCACCGAAGACAGAAAAGAGGTTAAAGTGGGTGCCAACCTGGAGCCAAATGTCAAAGAGCGCTTAGCTCAGCTGTTAAATGAATATGTTGAGATCTTTGCCTGGTCCTATGAAGACATGCCGGGACTGGATACATATATTGTGGTTCACCGTCTCCCTACAAGAGAAGACTATCCACCAATCAAGCAGAAAGTCCGCCGAATGAGGCCTGACATGTCTGAGAAGATCAAAGCTGAAGTGATGAAACAGTTCAATGTTGGCTTTCTGGCCGTTACTTCCTATCCATAATGGGTTGCTAACATTGTGCCCGTGCCTAAGGAGGACGGCAAAGTCAGAATGTGTGTGGACTACAGAGACTTAAACAGGGCTAGCCCTAAAGATGATTTTCCACTACCACACATTAACATCTTGGTTGACAATACATCTCAACACAAGGTATTCTCTTTCATGGACGGATTTTCAGGGTACAACCAGATCAAGATGGCCCCCGACGACATGGAGAAGACTACTTTTGTTACGCAGTGGGGTACCTTCTGCTATAAAGTGATTCCATTCAAACTGAAGAATGCCGGGGTAACCTATCAGAGAGCCATGGTAGCTTTGTTTCATGACATGATACATCATGAGATTGAAGTCTACGTAGACGACATGATAGCCCGTTCACAGACAGAAGAAGAACACCTTGACCATCTGCAAAAGCTGTTTGTCAGGTTAAAGGAATACAAGCTCAGACTGAACCCTAGCAAGTGCACTTTCGGAGTCAGGTCCAGTAAACTTTTGGGATTCATCGTCAGTAACAAAGGCATCGAGGTTGATCCTGCCAAAGTCAAAGCTATAAAAGAAATGCCTGCCCCTCGCACTGAGAAGGAGGTCAGAGGTTTCTTAGGACGCCTAAACTACATCGCAAGGTTCATCTCTCACCTAACATCTACCTGTGAACCAATCTTCAAATAGTTGAAGAAAGATCAGGTGGTTGAATGGAATGATGACTGTCAAGCTGCTTTCGATAAAATCAAGGAGTATTTGCTGGAACCTCCTATTTTGATGCCACCTGTCGAAGGAAGGCCATTAATCATGTATCTTACTGTGTTGGATAATTCAATGGGGTGCGTACTGGGCCAACATGACGAGTCTGGCCAAAAAGAGCATGCCATTTATTACCTTAGCAAAAAGTTTACCGACTGTGAGACTCACTACTCACTGCTCGAGAAAACTTGCCGCGCTTTGGTATGGGCTGCTCGCCGGCTAAGGCAGTATATTTTGACACATACCACTTTGCTGATTTCCAAAATGGATCCGATCAAGTACATCTTCGAGAAGTCTGCTTTATCCGGAAGAATCGCTAGATGGCAGATGATCCTGACAGAGTATGATATCCTGTACACAACCCAAAAAGCTATAAAGGGGAGTGTACTAGCTGACCATCTAGCTCATCAAGTCGTCGAAGATTACCAATCTATGAGGTTCGACTTCCCTGACGAGGATATTATGACATTGGACAACATTAAAGGTAACGGACCATATGACGGACCTGAACAAGGATCCCGATGGACCCTGTACTTTGATGGTGCTTCAAATGCACTTGGCAACGGTATCTGCGCGGTACTTATCTCTCCAGAAGGTTGCCATACACCTTTCACTGCTAGACTCTACTTCAGCTGCACCAACAACATGGTCGAGTATGAAGCTTGTATCTTTGGTCTCAAGGACGCTATTGACTTGGGAATCAAATCTCTGTTTGTATTTGGGGACTCAGCTTTAGTTATCAGTCAAATCAAAGGAGAGTGGGATACTAAGCACCCCAACCTCATTCCTTACAAAGAACATGTCTTGACATTGTTACCACGTTTCGAGCTGATCACCTTCGAGCACTTCCTGCGAGAAGAGAATCAGCTAGCAGATGCGCTAGCTACAATGTCATCCATATTTAAACTTAACTGGGATACTGAGGCACCTCAAATCACCATTGAACAAATGGACGGACCTGCACATTGTCACGAGATTAATACCGAAGAAGTGGTGGACCGACCTTGGTTTCATGACGTCAAAAGGTATCTCGAAGTACAAGAATACGCTGAAGGGGCTTCAGTCAATGATAAAAAGTTCTTAAGGAGGTTCGCGGCCAAGTTATTTCTAAGCAATGGTATCCTATACAAGCGCAATCTTGATTGTGTCGTACTCCAATGTGTGGACAAGGTTGAAGTTGAGCAGATCATGGATGAACTGCATAATGGCACCTTTGGCACCCACTCGAGCGGTCATACGATGGCTAAGAAAATTTTACGGGCAGCCTACTAATGGTCTACCATAGAAGCTGATTGTCATCAACATTCCCGCACTTATCACAAATGCCAAATCTATGCTGACAAGGTACATATTCCCCCAGTTCCTCTCAATGTCTTAATAGCTCCTTGGCCATTCGCAATGTGGGGAATCGACATGATTGGAGAGATCAAGCCTACAGCATCCAATGGACACCGTTTCATCCTGGTAGCCATTGATTACTTTACCAAGTGGGTCGAAGCAGCTTCCTTCGCCTCCGTTACAAAGAATGTGGTTGCCCGCTTCATCAAGCAGAACCTCATATGCCGGTATGGTATCCCCGACAGGATCATTACAGACAACGGTACAAATTTAAACAATACTATGATCACCGCTCTGTGCGAGCAGTTCAAGATTCAACATCACAATTCATCTCCCTATCGGCCTAAGATGAACGGTGTTGTCGAAGCTGCGAACAAAAATATCAAAAAGATCATACAAAAGATGACAGTCACCTACAAAGACTGGCATGAAATGTTACCGTTTGCTCTGCACGGGTACCGTACCACGGCACGCACTTCAACTGGGGCAACACCCTATTCTTTGGTATACGGCATGGAAGTTGTTTTACCTACCGAGGCTCAGATTCCTTCCTTAAGAATCATGAAGGATGCGGGTTTGAGTGAAGACGATTAGATTCAGACCTAGCTTGATCAACTTAACTTGATTGACGAAAAACGACTTATTGTTGTTTGCCTTGGTCAGACGTATCAGAAACGTATGATCAAGGCCTTCAACAAGAAAGTCAAGAGGAAAGTATATCAAGTCGGGGACCTTGTAATCAAGCGGATCATCTTTCCGCAAAGTGATCCCAGGGTAAAATGGACTCCTACTTACGAAGGACCATTTGTGATCAAAAACATCTTTTCTGGTGGGGCAATGATCTTGACCACCATGGATGGCGATGACCTGCCGCACCCTGCGAATGCAGACATAGTCAAAAGATACTATGCATAAACGACCCGACAAGTTGAAAACCCGAAAGGGCGACTTGGGCAAAAATGGGCATCCCGATGAATCGAAAACCCGAAAGGGCGGTTCAGGCAAAAATTAGGGATAAAAAAAATCTGTACACCCGGCAAGTTGAAAACCCGAAAGGGAGACTTGGGAAAAAAAGGGTTTCCCGGTGGATCGAAAACCCGAAAGGGTGATCCAGGAAAAAGTTAGGGAATTAAAGCGTATGATTGTGTCTCGTCGGATCACTTTAAGGACAATCTCTTCACGGACAAGCTCCAAGCTTCTGATCAATCCAATCATCTGCGGACGAAGCAACAAATGGACAAGATACTCAAAGTTGTGAAGGGTATAGCAGAATGGGAACCCCATGGAATTGTTACACATAGCCATCTTTCTTTGTATAAATTTTCCTCATTTTTTATGACAACATTCTCTTACTAGGATTTCTGTCTCCTTTGTACAAAATACTTACACAAGGTTAATACAAATATACTTTAAAGTGCAGAAATTCGTCTACCTTTTCTTTCTTTTTTTACACTTGTGTTTTAGTTGAAAACGTCCAATGATTTATTAAAATGAGCATATGCAATTGAATATAATCACTGCTTACAGATAAAACGAAATGAGAAAGAATAATTACTGATAGGTTGAAAGTATAGGAAAACGTCTTTAGGCTATTCCAGAAGAAATCCCCTACAGTAAGTCATTCAGAACCTCAATAGAGCTAATACATATCCCTAGAAAAGTTAAATACATATCGCCATCAGAACTAAGTTTCCAAACTCCCAATCCCCAGCGGAGCCAGAAAACTTTAAACTACAAACCCTCAGCGAAGATAAAACTTTCTTCCCCAACGGAGTCCAAAACTTTAAATCTTAAACCCCGGTGGAATACCATCCAATTTCCTCCATAAATCCTCAGTAGATTGGCATACAACCCAAGCTCTTGAGAATTCTTCTAAGAAATAAGCATTCTCCCCACAGATTTATTTCCCAACAGAATGAAGATTCTTGTTCTCATTTCTCCAATTGAAGCCTTCCAGGTTTTAATTCCCCAGTAGAGATCGTCGAAGTTGTCCTTATTTCCCCAGGAAAGTCATGAAGGATTCTCAATTCCCCGCAGAAGTTGTCAAAGCTCTTGTTAATCCCCACAAGTCACCAAGGATTTTCAATCCTCAGCAGTAGTCCAAAGGATGTTCTCAGTCTCAACAATTAAAGGTTTTGAATCTCCAACAGTAGTCAAGGGTTTATTTTCCCCGGCAGCAGTCAAAGATTTCATTATCTCTAGTTATCAAGGATTTATTTTCCTCAGCAAGACATCTAATCAGCTTACATGCGCATACATTACATCCATATATCATAAACATTGATAAAACATATTTATTGCATCATACATTTCATGCAACATAACTTTGTGTTTTCAGCTAAAATTTTACCATTTTCAGGATAAGATTAAAAGCTATCTTTAACAAATATTCAAAGGTCTCAGATACAGTATGGATACACCCCAGACACGGAGGTCATTCTATTACTCATTCAGAATTTCAAGTCAAGATACAGTCCAGGTACGCTCCAGACACGGATGTTATTCTATCACTCATTCAGAATTTCAAGTCAAGATACAGTCCAGATACGCTCCAAACACGGATGCCATTTTGTCACTCATTCAGACTTCAACTATCAGATACAGACTAGATACGCTCCAGACGCGGAAGCCATTCTATTTCTCATTCAGATTCAACTATCAACCTCAGGTTCAGATACACTCCAGACACGGAAGTCATTCAGTCACTTGTCCAGATCCCAGTTACAGTACGAATACACTCCCAACACGGAAGTCATTTTGCTACTCATACAGATCTCAACTTCAGATACAGTCCAAATACGCTCCAGACACGGTTGCCATTCTGTCACTCATTCAAACCTATTCCCCAGCCCAGAGATACTCCATACACTGATATCTTTCTGTTGCTTATTCAGATTTCAGATTTCGGATACAACACAGATACACTCCAGACACGGCATTCATTCTGATATTCATTCAAGAATCAAATACAGTTACAACTTGGATACGTTCCAGACACGGACGCCATTCCCTTGCTCATACAGATCCAATCTCCAGATACAACTCAGATACGTTCCAGATACGGATACCATTCTGACATTCACTCTCCTAATTCTCAACAAACAAGTCTTGGATGGCATCTTTAAGCCCATCTCCAGCAAGATTCTACCATCTCCAAATGGCATCTTTAATCCCATTCCCTCAGCTACATTTTTGACGAGTGCAAATTTACGGGCACTCTAGTGTCCAATCCTCTTTTACCTTCGAGTCACGAAAGGAAAGCTCGCCAATCTAACTCTTCAGGTTCAAGAAGATTGAAAATGGGCAGCTGTTGTACCCCAAAATTTGCCCTCTCATTTTATCAATATTTCCCCTCACAAGACTCTTTGAACTCCAGACAGGATTAGGATTTTGCACTACTCAAGACATCTCCTTGCATTGATGACCAAAATTAGGGTTTGAGTTTGCATAAGGAATTTTGGACTTCTAATGCTCAAAGTGACTTTCATACTTCATTTTGGACTCATAAGTTTGTCCATACCAAGTTTCAAGCTTTGAATCAAATTTTTGCCCAGTCAATTGGACAGTTGACCTAGAAATCACCTATATTAGGGAAAAAGTCAACTGTGGTCAATATACAGTCAAACCTCATAGAATTTGATCCACATCAACATTATAGGCTCCTATGAACCATCTGATCAATTTTGGACCACAACTCCTCAAGAAATTTGATCAGATCATCAAAAGGGCAAAATGGTTATTTTTAGGGTTTTGACTGCACAAAGGCAATTTCTGATTTTTGACCTAGCCAATGGAAAATTGGGCTCAAGCATGGATTCAAGGACTCAATGGCATCAAATTGACATATTCACAAAGCTCAAAAGATCTCAATTGCATTAGATTGACAAATGAATTTTTCAGTCAATTGATCAAATTTGACTGTACACTGAAAAGTCAAACTTTGACTTTTTGGTCAAAATCAAGTGCCAAGGGTCATTTTTCATCAAGATGTATAAAAACATGAAACTTGTTCATCAAGAAACCCAATTTTGCAAATTAGGGTTTAAAGTTGAAAATTTTCATAACTTAGAATTTTTCTAAGTTATGAAATTTTCTTAATTTTTCCTAACTTTGCCCAACATTTTCACCATGATGAAATTGGATTCAAACCAAACTTCCAACATGAAAGTTGAAGTCCTCCACAAAATATACAACTTTTATTCACAAAGTTTTCCCAAAAGAAGCTTAGATCTCAAGTTATGATTTTTGGAACAAGGGTCCATAAAACATTTAACTTAGTGAAATTTTGCCCTAGTTTAGGCAGAATTTTGACCTATATTCATGGCCATTTTTCACATAGTTCCACTTGGAATCTAAAATTGCATTTCAAAGAAGGATTTTAGAGAATGTTGCAAGCTTTCCAAAATGTCAAAGAACTCTCCAAAATCATTTGTGGTTAGAGAGAATCGAAGGCTTGAAGTTGGCAAAAACTCACCTTTCATCCATGGCATGTTCATATTGATACAAGTTACAAATTCAAATCAGCTTGCTTCACACTAGATTACAGGCCTCAAAACCATTCCATACTCAATAATTAAATGCAAATCCATTGTTCTAAGGTTTTGTTTTGGTCATTAGAGCATTGCACACAAGATTAATCCCTAAATGGTAAAAGGTACATTACCATTTTTGCCAAAGTATGCTTTATGTCAAAACCACATCTCTTGGTCCATGAACAATATCTTGTGCAGAAAATCATATCCACCAACTTGAGGGGCCAAGATCATAGGGGGCAGGCTGATAGATAGCCTGTATAGGCTTGTATTACATCATGGCTCATTTTTGCTTCATATACAAGAAATATGCCAAATACATGAGAACTTGAACATCTGTAAAAACCAAATGGTGCAAGCTTTTGAGATAATTTTCTCACATCCCCTTGAGCCAAAAACACGACCCTTTGATCCCTCAAACCTCCCATAGCACAAAATCACATTTCATTGGCAAAACAGGGCAGCATCTGCATCTTAAGTTCTATCTCACAATTTACTCGTGCGTTTTGTCCCAAACCTGTTCAAACACCTTCCATACAACCTATCCAAGCTATCCCAACCCTTAAACACCAACTGTAACTCCATATACAAGGTTTTCCATTTTTTATTTCAGCTTGTACAGGTTGAGTTCTGTAGGCTTGTTCAAGCACATTCAGGGAAAGCTAGGCATTGGAGAAGGTCAAGGGAAGTTCAAGCAAGCTCCCAAACATCTCAGGCCTCATTGAAAAGCTCCACATTGCCAGACACGATCTCAACTGAAACAGGTTTTTATCGACTTCCTATCTCTCTATTTAGGAACAATTAGACTTAGGTTTGTGAATAAGAAATGTAGTATTCATAGCCATGAAGTTGTACATATGCTCAGTTTTCATTTTAGTTAAGCATGCTAATAGAATTTGATCCATGAACTTCCTGAAAAAATTAGGTTAGATTTTAGGGCCAGATAAATTCTCTCTGGTCTTTGAGAATTAGGACAAGTTTTTTATATGGTTGGATTCGTCTTGAAAAATGCTACAACTTTGATGTTATGGGTTTTTGCATTAGAGCACATATGCAGGTTGTTCGTGTTTGAATCCAGGCGCGCGCGTTTTTGAAAACAGAGGTTGAAGATGAAATGTGGTGGGTTGGGCTTGGTCCTAGCTCACTATTGACACCCCCCCTTTTTACTGAATGCACCCCCCTGACCCAATTTCTTTATATTTTATATTTTTTCTATTTATTTATCATTTCTGATTTTTATTTTATATTTTCCAAACATAAAAATATCCAAAAATATTTTCATAATTTCTCAAATTTATTTTTATTATTTTATTGTTTTTTTTAGACATAAAAATAATTTAATAGTATATACTTTTATTTATTGAAAACTTAAAAAATAATAAATAATAACATTATACTTTTATTTTTATTCTTTATTTTATTTACACTAAAAATATATATTTATAAATATATTTTTATTTTTTTATATATTTGATTTTATTTTTATTATACATAACTAATATAATTAATATAAACATACATACTTTTATTTTATTTAATAAATACTTGAGAATAAAAACATAAAAATACTATACTTTTATTTTTATTATTATTTATACTTAAATAATACTTTTTCTAAATATATTTTATTTTTTATATATACACTATTTTATTTTATTGTATATAAATAGTATATTTAATATATTTGTATTCTTAAAAGAAAATTAGGGTTTACCCTTAATAAAAAATAATAATCTTTTTTATTATTCCTTTCTTTTTACATTAAATATTTTTACATACATAAAAATAAACAAAACCTTTTTTGCATATTCATATTATTTTGTATATTTATTTAATTTATTTATTTAAATATTATTCATTTATTATTTATGTCATTATTCAATTTGGATGTAATATTAAAATTAGGGTTTTAATTTCTTGCCAAATAATTCCCATTCAAAAATTGTATCCCCATCCCCATAATCATGTTGTAATAGTGGTAGATTTATTTTACGCATTTATGCTTTCAATTATGCCATGATTAGAGATTAGGGTTTGTATGCAAAAATCCAAAATTAACAAATAGCTTGACCTAATACAAAGATAAAAATGCATGAAAGTCAATACACAATGCACACTTGCACCCTTAGGGTTTCATCCACTAGTTGCCTTAAAAACATGGCCATGGTATGCATGCTAGGTATCTTGGCAAAACAAAACAAAAACAAAAGATCATAGTCCCTCGATGACGCTATCTTGGTTGCCTATACAAAAATGATCTAGTCCCTCAAACAAAAACTTGCTAAGATACTTGGCACAATTGCTATCATGGTCATACGATGACCCGCGCCTGTCCCGTTTAACATCCTAATACAAGGTTGTTTACCAAATGCAATGGTAAAAGAACACTGTCAAAAGGTTTAAAAACTTATAGGAAAGATCTTTGAGTAAAATAGGGTAGATAACTCTTAGTTACTTGATCAAAACTTGCAAAACATCCTTGTTATTTTCAAACACACTTCACAACACAATTTCAAAACATTTCCCAAAGCAAACTTTCAAACATTAAAACATCTTTTCAAAAGACAAAAACACCTTTGTATACATTCAAACAAGAATCATTACAAAGGTTGCCACAATGATGGCCTCTTTTCAAAACATCTTTCAAAACCACACACAAAGCACCATTTCAAACAATTTAAGAGTAAAAGCAAGTGATCTAAACAAGTACCTAAGAGCCCATGGATAACCATGGATGAAAAGGATGCTTTCACCTTCCCTTTGTGCGATATCTCTTCAAAACCTTCAAGACTTACATAACTGTTGCATTAGAATTTTCATTCTTATAATAAACTTTTTTCTAACTGCAAAACATTTATTTGATATCAAGGAGGCTCACATAAGCACCAGTGATGAGTTTATTCTTTTAAGGCCTGAAACCATGTTGAGTAATTGGCGGATCACGTCAAGAAAAATCATATCCATGGGCATGTCACCTAAAGACCGTAAACACGAACATGTTGCTTCTCCCAGTTAATGCTTTTCCCAACTTGTTTGCTCGTTTGGGGCAAAAATTCGAAGACTTTGTTGTGCCGACTACAGTCAATCAGGGGCAATCATGTAAAGATTTGATGAATCTCTCTAAGAGTTTGAAGACACCAGAGCATGGTGAATGCCAGGTCTTTTGTAAAATCCTCTTGAGACGATTTCTCCTCATCAACCATATAGCTCGGGGCATTTTAGAGGTAAAGTTATTCGCAAGAATTGTCGTGCATCACGCAGCTTATCAGCAGTAAACTTGGGGCATCCAAAATTAATCCCAGGGGCAATCCAGATTTGTCAAGATATGTTTTTCATACATTATCAGAGGGTGGTGTTCCCAGTATCTTCAGCTAAGCAAGACTTCTTTCCAACTGAAACTTTGTTTGTGTTGTTATCCTTTCAATGGATTGTTTGCAATAGAAGACTGGACTTTGGGTTTTCTACCTGAAAATATCTTCCTCTCCAGAGATATTTAAGCCTTGTAAAAGGACCTTGCTCCAATGATGGCTTGTGTTTTATCTCCAGTAATGTTCCCATCCTGTTGAGATTAGCCGAGTGTTGGGTTGTGCTATGATGTCTTATCATCTCCAGTTTATCTTGTCTATTTGTTTTGTCAGCACATACATGGCATTCATTTATTCATTCACACTTGCATCATGCACACACAGTTGTATTTGTTGATGTCATTGAGTTCGTATACCTTGGTTGGGTCTATTCAAATAATGTATTTGATCTTTCCAAGTAGAGTGCCAACTTAAGCAGAAAATGCGCCTTCTTTCTAATTCCCCACTGAGTTAACTCTCGTGGAAGAATCTTGCTTTAGCTTTCCTTTTCCATCTCTGGATAGGATAAATCCCCATTTGAGTTGTTTCCTCATTGGGTGGAGTCTTGTTTGACTGTTTTTCTCTCCAGTTTATTCCTGGATTGAGCTTTGTCTCTTGTGAACGATACCCTATGGATATCTCTAGGCTGTGAAACCTAGATGGAGAGTGCATTTATTTTGCAATGTAAATACTTGGTCTTCTCAGGAAGGATCCATTCTTGGTTTCCCATTGAAGATGAACTTTATTCCCTAGTAGTGTTATCATAACTTTCTTCTGGAATATCGACATGACAACAAGTGACTGACTCTTTATTTGAGCAGTTTTGATTATTTCTGATTTCTTTATGACAAATGGCGGTCTCTTCATGAGCAATTTGTCCATCCCCGATGAAATTATTGGTTCTCACCTCCAGCAATATCTTCACGATATTTTATGGGAATCTTTTTGGGAAACAGCAAGCGGCAGTCTCTTCATGAGCAACTTGTGTGTTATGGATACTCTTGACAAACAGCAAGCGGCAGTCTCTTCATGAGCAACTTGTATGTTATGGATACTCTTGACAAACAGCAAGCGGCGGTCTCTTCATGAGCAACTTGTATGTTATTGTCACCTTTGAAAAACATCAAGCGGCGGTCTCTTCATGAGCAACTTGTATGTTATTGTCACCTTTGAAAAACATCAAGTGGCGGTCTCTTCATGAGCAACTTGTATGTTATTGTCACCTTTGAAAACATCAAGTGGCGGTCTCTTCATGAGCAACTTGTATGTTATTGTCACCTTTGAAAACATCAAGTGGCGGTCTCTTCATGAGCAACTTGTATGTTATTGTTACCTTTGAAAAAAAACAGCAAGCGGCGGTCTCTTCATGAGCAACTTGTGTGTTATTGTTATCTTTGAAAAATGGTCAGTGGCAGCTTCTTCATGAGCAGCTTGTACGTTAGTACTTTTTGGAAGACAGCAAGTGGCAGCTTATCTATTTGAGCAACTTGTGTGTTATTGTTCCCTTGAAAACGGCAAGTGGCAGCTTCTTTATGAGCAGCTTGTGGGTTTTTGGCAACAAGTGACAGACTCTTCATGAGCAGCTTGTGTGCTTTAATATTCTTTGAAGATAGCAAGTGGCATCTTCTTTATTTAAGCAGCTTGTATGTCATAGCACTTTTTTTGAAGACAGCAAGTGGCAGCTCCTTTATTTGAGCAGCTTGTGTATCCCCAACAATAATGTCTACTCAGCAAATGGCATCCCTTTCGGAAAAGTCCCATGGGGAAGTTTGTTATTTTATCCTTTTCAAGCGATATCTTGGTTAAAGAAGAAATGTGTTACCGTTCTTGGTAAAATTCAGAAATCAGAGATGTTTATCTCCAGTCTCAGTGCTGATGTCAATCATTTTGTTTTCCAGCCACCGTGCTGATGTCAATCATTTTGTTTTCCAGTCACAGTGCTGATGTCAATCATTTTTTTTTCCAGTCACAGTACGGATGTCAATCATATGCTTTTCCAGTCACAGTACTGATGTAAATCATTACTTTTTCCAGTCACAGTACTGATGTAAATCATTACCTTTTCCAGTCACAGTACTGATGTAAATCATTACCTTTTCCAGTCACAGTACTGATGTAAATCATTACCTTTTCCAGTCACAGTGCTGATGAAAATCATTTCTTTTTCCAGTCTTCGTACTGATGTAAATCATTTCTTTTCCAGTCTCAACACTGATGTAAATCATTCAAGAGTCTCTCATTTGAAGTCTATGACTCTGTTTCCCCAGTGGAGTTACAACCTCTTCCTCTGTGGGATTACTATATAATGTGCTTGGTTTCTCCAGCATAGTCTGTCTCGTATGGCGTCATTCCCCATAAAATTCAGAGCATTACATTCATATCATATCATGAACATAATCGCGGTATCTTAAGGCCAAAAATTGTGTATTCTATATTTAAGTCCCTTCAATCTCGTCAAAATGAAGATCCCAATCTTCATATCTTCAGATAGAAGAAACTTAAATAGGGGCAGCTGTTGTACCCCGATTTTTGACCTAAGATCCCATTTTTATTTTTGCATTTTTTTAAGATAAGTCAAGGTCACGAAATACGGTCGGTTTTAATGTCTCACCTTCGAGCTTTGGCTATGCGAAGATTGTCAAGTGTTTCGAACATTTTTAGCATATGTATCACTAATTTCTAATCGCATACAAAGGTGTATGTTCATGTTTTCTTTCGTGTCATGTGCAGAGACAGGTCTGAATCAAGAGCATCAGGTGTCGCACCTCAATTAAGGTTTTGAGTCTCCCAAGCCAAAAGTACGGTTGATTATGGATTCTCGAAGACTGATTCATCAAGGCACAACTGTCGCACCCCATTTTTCGCCCCTTCACTTTTTTCGACTGGTGCATATTTTGTCGTTAATTTGGAAAAATCAATCATTTCGCATACTTTCTTGTTTTTATTCATCATTTTAATTTCTATTTAAAAAAAAAAGAATTAAAATAGTTTATCATTTGCATTTTCTATCATATTTCCAATGAATTTGTTTTAGTTCAAAAATTTGTCTTATTATTATTTTTTTCTTATTTTAATCTATTTCTATTTCTTTTAGATATTACTAACTATTTTCGCTTTTTCTCATTATTATTATTATTATTAGTATCTTTATTGCATTTTATTATTTCATCTTTTATTGTTACTAATTATTTTTATTTTTGTTCTCATTATTGTTATTATCATTGTTGCATTTTATTATTTTATTTTATTTATTGTTACTAATACTTTTTTCTTCTTCTTATATTATTGTTACTATTATGTTATTATTTGTTTGTTTTTGTCAAAAAATAGAGAAAGAAAATTGCAGAGTGGGACCACATCAATATCATCACACGATTATTCATAGGACAAGTTCATGATTTTTGCAGCAATAACAAAACCGGATATCAAACAAATCATTTTCTAACTATTCATCATCCATTATTCAAAATCATTCAATTCTCAAGACATCTCAAAAATATAATTTCAAAGTTCTAAATAACCTTTGTCTCATCCATTTGCAAATTGCACAAGTTTAAATTCCCAAATCACATTCAATCAAGCTCTAAGTCAAAATTATAAGTTACCACAACAATTTTACACAAGTGTTTGTACAAGAAAACAAAAATATAAACCTAAAGCTAAGGCTTGTTCTTGATCCGAAATTCTGCCTAAATAATGCCAAAAGTATGCTGCACTACTGCTCCAAAAGTATGTTGCAATGCTGCCCAAAACTTGTGAAGACATGCTGCTGCACCCTGCTACTGCTTTGATGTAAATTTGCACCACAATACACCCAAAGAAGAATTTACATGAAAGTGACCATGACAAATCTGCATCAAAAATCCAAAAAAAAGATTACCATATTAGTCCAAACTCACTGGAATTTCCCCCCAAAAGTCCCTCCAATTCCATCTCCCATCTTCTATAAAATAATAAGAAGGCAGTAGAGAAAAAGGGGGGGAGAAAATTAACAGACAAAATACACAAAAGAAAAAAACAAAAAACAATTGCACTTACAGTATTTCCCCTTCTCTCTTTCCAACGCGTGATACACCCTCCTATCTCTCTTCGATCCAACCATAACAGGAAACAACACTTTTCTGCATCCCCTCAAAACAAATCCATCCACTCCATACAACCTGGAAAACCTTAAACGTACCCTAGCTCACTCATACACAAAACCATCACCACAAAAGCTTCTCTACTGTACATCAATTTTTCAACCTTGTTTCAGTACCCTTCACCATTAACAACTCATCCTAATAGAAAAATACATAAACAAATTACAGCTAAAAGAGTTTTGTACAAAGATAGAAGAACATAATTTCATTCTAAAAACATTTCAAAGCAGAAACTCACCAAAACATCAAATACCTTCTCTCAAACCTTCATTCATCTTCATCCATAATTTTTCAGTACATCAATCTGCAACTTCATAAATACTGCTTCATCAACCTCCTCAATACCATTGCCTATCTTCATCATTATCATCCAGTTCCTGCATCATCAATGTATCAATCTCACGCCTCAGAATCACACAAACAATATCATAAACACAACATCAATATCGCAATGTTACAACCTGCAGAATAACTTACACTTTCAACATACCATTCGACTCAGAGCTTCAAAAGCAGAGTAAAAGAACAAGTTATAGAGATACAGAGAAAAGCAGTGTGCCATTTACCTGGGGACTTCGCTCCAATAAATTTCAGAAGATCGAGGGAAACTGTCATTGTTTTGTTCGCAATACTATCGCTTAATACCGATTTTGGCCTCAATAATTGGGAGTACTGGGAGAGTCTCCGACAGAAACTGGAAGCAGGCACGACAGAGTGGGTCATTGCCGACACAGGTTAGTAAGAAGGGGGACGATACTCCGGTAGGTAAATGACATTCTCTTGTTCTCCTTTGCCGTTTTGCATCATCCTTAGTACTATGTTATAGCTTAAGCTTTGTTGAATGAAAACCCTAAGGTTGCAGGTATGGATTTCCAATCATTACCGTTTAATCTCATTTCTAGTTAGATCGAAGGTTATTATTTTGATAAGAAATCAGAAATCATAGTTTAATATCAGAAAGAATGGAGGACGAATTTGGAAAATGGAGGAAGATATGAAGAAAGTGAAAGAAAGTTTGAGTGTTGTTGACTGCCACAGTTCTGGCGCTGAGGAATGTTCGTCGGCGGTGCAAGGTTGAAGAGAAGATAAGAAAACTGTGAGAGAGAGAATAGAAAGGAGTGAAGCATAGAGAGACCAGAAGAGGGAGCTTATGGGTTCATGTTCAACCGTGAAAACAAAACAAGGAAGAACAGAGGAAAGAGAAAAGAGGAGATGAAAGGGAGTGGTTCGTGGGAAAGGGACATACGTTAGTTGATGTTCTTTTTGAGAAATGGTAGGAGTTAATTGAACTAATTAATCTGACTTTGAGAATAACAAAAAGGTTCCAAGCATCCATCGCTAGGTTTTTTCCACCTTCTAATTGTTGCAAATTGGGCCTTATCCTGACCCGTTTCCCACTTAGGCCCATTTGCCTTTTCTATATTTTTTTCTTTCTCCCTCTTACTGTTTTAATTTTGAAATATGTGTTTGGACCTTCCACTGAGCCCATACGAAATTCATGGCAACTCCTTCCCTTTACTGCTATACACCATTGTTCTATTCAATTTGATTTTTTTTCTAAGCTATATTTCATTTATTTAGGTTAGTTAGTTTTAATTAATCATATAATTTTGTTCTTAAATTAGACATTTTGTTTTATTTAGTTTAGTTTGGAGTCAACTTAATATTTTTCTTTAGAATTAGTTGGTAAGTTTAGAATTTTTTATTAAGCTTAGTTAGTAAATTTTAGAATTTTATTTGTTTTAGTTTTAATTTAGTAAACTTTAGAATTTTATTTTTGTTTAGTTTTATTTTAGTAACTTTAGGATTTTATTTCATTTAGATTTGACTTAGTAAATCTTAGAATTTTATTTGTTTTAGTTTTGACTTAGTAAACTTTAGAATTTTATTTTGTTTAGTTTTATTTTAGTAACTTTAGGATTTTATTTCATTTAGATTTGACTTAGTAAATTTTAGAATTTTATTTGTTTTAGTTTTGACTTAGTAAACTTTAGAATTTTATTTTGTTTAGTTTTATTGTAGTAACTTTAGGATTTTATTTCATTTTAGATTTGACTTAGTAAATTTTAGAATTTTATTTGTTTTAGTTTTGACTTAGTAAACTTTAGAATTTTATTTTGTTTAGTTTTATTTTAGTAACTTTAGGATTTTATTTCATTTAGATTTGACTTAGTAAATTTTAGAATTTTATTTGTTTTAGTTTTAATTTAGTAAACTTTAGAATTTTATTTGACTTTATTTAAGTTAACTTTAGAATTTTAGTTGTTAGTTTTAGTTTAGGGACTTTAGAACTTTATTTGATTTAGTATTAGTTTAATAAGTTTAGAATTTTAGTTGTTTAGAATTAGTTTAATATTCTTTTAGAATTTTATTTGATTTAGATTTAGTTTAGTAACTTTGGAACTTTTTTTTGTTTTAGATTAGCAACCTTGGAATTTATTTAGTTTAGATTTAATTTACTAATTTTAAAATGTTTAATTTAGCTTAGATTCAATTTAGTAATTTTAGAACTATTTTTGCAACCTTAGAATTTGTAGTTAGTTTAGAATTTTTTTTAGTAAGTAATCTTAAATTTTTAATTTAGTTTAAATAACTTCTTTAGATAATTAGTTACATTCTCTTTTATTTTATTTAAATATCTTTGTCATTTTAATTTCTCGATGCCTTTAGGTCATTAATCTATTTCATTATATTTATTTTGTTGTGAATTTTGATTGCTTATATTTTGATGTCTATTTTATTTTGCTCGCTCGATTTAATCCAAGGGAAATTTTTCAACTCAGCTGACTTCATGTCATCAAATACAGCTTCTACAATCGTGCGAATACCCTCATTCATTTTTTGCTTATTTACTATTTTTCCAAACTTAAGATAATTTTCCCAAAAGAATCCATTTTCAAACTCATACCTTTTAAGTCAAGACTTCGACACTAGGTCATCGTATCTTCAAAATCTCGTCCAAACCATTTTTAATCAAACAAACAATTTTAACCAAAAACAGATATTTCAAAAGGTTCCTGCGGAGTACCACAGATGCATTGGGTGCTAATACCTTCCCATTGTATAACCAACTCCCGAACTCTCGATCTCTTTAAAAATGCATTGTATTTTCATTACTTTTAAATATTACTTTACATTGCATATTTTAGGGTTTTATTTCGCTCTTTTCCCTTTTCCCTTGGAAATAATAAAGCGCGGTGGCGACTCTTACTTTTGCGAGTCAAGTTAATTAATAGCTTGATCTCCGATTTTCACCGCTACAGAAAGGTAAACATCAAGAAAACCTGAGAAGGAAGAAGTCATGGTCTTGCGACCGAGAGATCGGGTAAGGGAGTCTGTTACGCGAGGGGAAGGTATTGGCACCCCACACGCCCGTAGTACTCTACGGTATCCACTCGTGTTATCTATCTTATGGGTGTGTTTAATCTATGCTTACTATTTACTATACTACTAAAGGGAGAATGCAAGCA
The DNA here is from genome assembly GCA_948472305.1 of Vicia faba. Classification (NCBI taxonomy): domain Eukaryota; kingdom Viridiplantae; phylum Streptophyta; class Magnoliopsida; order Fabales; family Fabaceae; genus Vicia; species Vicia faba. The sequence goes on along the minus strand of OX451736.1, from coordinate 1,745,286,165 downwards.
AAAGAAATGAGAAAAGAATGTACGGAAAATAAAATTGTACTCACTTGGGCCCTACCCCAATGCCTACGTATCCTTTTTGAGGAATCAGAGTACCGTAGTTTAGCTAATATGTTTTGTTTGTTTTGTGTTTTTTATGGACAATGTTAATTTCGCCTTCTGACGCAACTCGACCTTTAGAGACTTATGTGTTGGCACAAAAGTAAATTAATCATGTCCTTGCTGAAGATGGTTTCGAGTTACGCCCTCGAAGAAAGATGCTACACGTAATTGGTTTGTATTTTGTTGCGGATAATGGCTAGTTGACCTCAAGAGAGAGATATGAGACACTTTTCCACTTATCCATGAAAGGAGTCTTTGATACTTGAACCACACCTAGTCTTGAGATGGAAGAACAATAAGATCAAGAAAAGACCCGCTTATCATCTCCCACACCCAACAGAAGTATGATTCTTATCAGTAATTTTTAAAGTGTTTTGAAGTTTGAAAGAAAAAAAGTTTTTGTTTTAATTCAAATGCAAAAGGGGAAGAAAAGTCAAAAGGAGACTAGCCTATTTCTAAACCTAATGTTATTATGCACCATGGACCTAAAATTTGAATTTTGAGGAAATTCTACTTAATGTTTGCATGCTTGGATTAGAAGCCTAATGTTTAGTTTTAGTTCAGTTAAATCGAAGACTAAATTTGATCCAAAATCTCCTAAGGAATCACATTAAGAATATAGAAACAAGTAAAATTAGGAAGAAAGTATCAAAGTATTGCAAACGACCCACACCAAAAAATCGCAAACGAAAAATATGGCATAAAAATGAACAAAACTAACGAGTAAAATTGACTAAAAAAGTTAGTAAAAAGGGAAATAAACTCCTAATTAATTCCTAAAATCTAATAAAATTCTAACAAACTTTATTGATTTGATTTGATTTTATCATGTAAAAGAAAAATCCAAACAAAACAATTATCAAAATTATCGAAACAAAAGTGCAAACAATAATAAAGGGTGAAACTTGTAGGCAGGGGGTGCTGGAGGAGCTTGGATGCTAGGCCCAACAAAGGTTTTTTCTTTGATTCACACAACCAGCCAGCTTCCAAAAATACGTTGGGCTTCAGAATTCCATTCAGCCCTTTTTGTGCATCATGCTTCAGCTTACCAAAAAAATGCTATTGCGCTCAGGCAAAGGTGTTGGATTCGGTCCACATCACTAACAAAAAAACCAGGATCCATTATCACTAACTACTGATCATCTTGCTCATTGTTTGTCTCGTTTTTGATAATACTCTTCCACAACCGCCATTCTCACCGTCCGAGACCATCGATTGACACCAAAAACAGCCTCGCTTCAATCTCACCTTTTTTAAACCTCCACTTTGTTTGTATGAATTCGAACACCATTCACCTAAATCTAATAGGAACCAAAAGCCTAACTGATCACAAATCAAAATTAAATAGAGATGGTGCATGAGATCGAATCACATGCCTAGGGCTTTCATTCAGCTGCGTACAAGCTATACAATGGCATGAAGATCAGTGCAAGAAGGTGAAGAAGGCAGATACCTACCAGAGAAAGTCTGGTGCCTCTTCAATGGTGACGAGATGATCAGAATACCAGAGGTATCTTCAGGTAATAACTCTTGTTTCCTTCATTCTTTTCGATTTATGTTCTCTGTTCCCTTTTAATCTTCTGCGTTCTACTTCTTGTCCTACTTTTCCTTTCTTGTTGTGCTTTTGTTTGATGCGTTTTTGAGTTATGTGTGTGCGATTGTTGTGAATGAGAATGCTAAGGGACTACGCATAGCAGTAAGACGGTGATGGATTGATGGCTGAGCTCGACTGTTTAGAGCTCAAGAGGTTGAAGCTCTAACAACTATGGAGGTGAGTTTTTTGGTGAGAGGTGAGGGGTGTAGATTGAGGAAGTTAATTTTCAGAGGGAGAGAGTGAAGAAGAAGATAAATTCAGAGAGAGGATTGGAGAGAATGTGAAGAAAATGGTGGTGAAGATGAAGGTTAAGCTCATAGAGGGAGAGAGAGAGAGAGGGAAAGGAATTGAAGATGTGTGTGAAATTTGAAAAAGTAGTGGAGAGGATGATCTGTGAATATTGTGCATAGTAGTATTTATAGAATGTTGATGAGTTTCTTATATAGATGAAGCAGTTAGGAATTCAATTGGAACTTGACTTGTTTTTTAGGCCATTGGATTGAGAAATTCAGTTATGAGATGGAGGGTTGGATTGGAAACTATTAGCATTCTGTTAGTTATTTATGGTTTGGTCATAATTAGTTGGTTATGAAATCAGTTGGGATTCTGTTGGAAGTTGTTAGGAAATTAAGAAGAAAATTTTTTTATGACAGTTGGATAGAACTTGGAAACTGTTAAAAACAGTTAGGGGTTCTTGCTGTTCATTTAGTTAGTTTTGGTTTGGAGTTTTTGAATTGGCATTGAGGGAGTTAGCGAAGATTTTGTTATGGTAGTTAAGGGGCTGGAAACTATTAAAAACAGTTAGGGAGTTAGAATATAGTTGGAGGTTAGAAATCTATTATGCAGGGTTGGTTAGAATCGATTAGCCTGTGATTTTGTCATTTGTTTTGTTTTCGCTGGAAAATCAGTTATGAGGTTATAGGTTAGTTGGAAATTGTTTAGAGAAGTTTTAGTTTGAATTCTGTTAAGTTGGTTAGACTTGTTATAAAGTTGGTTAGGATATGGTTCAGAATTCGAGAAGTTAGTTACATTCTGTTACAAATTGGTTGGGAATATGTTAGAGGGTTTCAGTTAGAGAGGTTACAGACAAGGCTGGGTTCTGTTATGAAGAATGGGAGAGCTTAGATATTTTATGTTTTTGACAGTTAAGAAGTTATTTGAAAAAAATTGGTTAGGAAAAGGGGTTTGGAATTTGGTTGGTAACTGTCAGCAAAATTTTGTTAGTTGTTAGGTTTTTCTGTTTGAGTTTATTCTGTTATAATCTATTTGGAACTGACTGGAGTTAGAAAAAGGCAGTTAGGGATAGGTTTTCATTTGGTGTGCTGGATTTTAATTGAACAGGTTTGTGCAGGTTTATAAATTAGTACTAAGGTTTATGAATACAATTAGGTGTTAAATGGTGAATAAGGTAGATCACTCATGTATTGCATTACACTGACTTGAATTCTTTGGACTGGAATATGTACAGGTTCCAAATGAAAATTGGCAAAGGTTTATGAATGTGTTTGGCTGGTTTTGTGATGTTGATTAGTAATATCGTTTCTGATTTTTGTTTAGAGTTGAGGCCATCTGTTTTCTTCATGCATAAGATTTTGGTTTGTGTTAGCATATTTGAGAGTTATTTGAACTACAAGACAATAGTGCCGCTAATAAAATGAACGGTTAACTATTTTTTATGCAGGTTTTGTTGATGTACAACAGGGCTGCAATGGTTTAGTGATAGCTCTTGAGCATGGAGGTGAATAATCAAACAAGGGAAGAGATATGGCATAAAGAATGACCCTTGGAGTTCGAAGAACAACAGTTAGGACAAGGCGTTGTGCAACTTTAGTAGCTTAGGACCTTAGGAATTTTGTGTAGTTGTTTCTTTGGAATGTAATATGAATCTGTCACGGTTACAAGTATAAATGAATTTGGCGTTTGTAATGTCTTGTGACGGAATTTGAAATGCATAGAATTTTACGTGAATGAACTTTGTAAGGACTCCAAATGGGTTTAAATGTATATGGATGATTCTTAACTTTTGCAACTTGATTGAATATTCGTAATGATCATGGACTTGAATGAAGTTGAATATCTTTTATAATGAAACGAATAAGTATTGAACATGATGAATAAGGTGAGGACGATTATGATGAATGAACGCCTTGCACTTGTACTTCATTACTTATATCTCAAGAAGTCCAAATTCATTCCCTTTCCAACATTGCGAATTCCCCTCAACTTTGATGAATAGAACCGAATTTGAATTCATGGAATCATTCGCTTCAACCTTAATCCAAATTGGCTCGCCTAACAAGCAACAAACGATTTGAGAGAATGATGCCTTGATTATGACCCACATCTTGAACTTGAATGAATATCTCAAATTAATTTTCCCTTCTCAATGAAGCCCTATATTCAATTCAATTTTTCCAATCTTAAACAAACTTTCATGACAAGCAACAAGTATGCGAAACAACAATGATGCCTTTATTACAATGCATCTATGAACTCATCTCTTGCACCATGGCTTGCATTTCTCAATCCAAACCCACTATGTCTCGACTTGATGAGTAACAAGATAGCCAATGCCTTGAATCCTTTGATAAAGTAAGGACTTGAAGCATTGTAGGATACCTTGACATGAAACTCAATGAACCTCAGTTGTTGAACATCAACAAGCTCAAATATGATGAGTAACAAACCCTGGTTCAATTGCTAATGATAAAATTTGATAATAAAGGTAGCTTGAGGTGATGGAGGGAATCAAAACCTTCGCGTACAATTGAGTTCTTGATAAAGCATAACAAGTTAAAACCCTAGTATCTTTCCCATCTTGTTGAAGAAACAACTTGAATCCCTTGGATGAAGATAAGAGCCTCAATGCCTTAAAGAAGCCCTAATTCTACAATTTCACTGCCTTGAAAAATAACCAGAAGAATCAAGCTCTGTTGAACATGTACACCTCAATCAGTTGATAAAACCCTAATCATGTTCATGAACATTGATACCATGCTAAATTTGTTGATGAATGGTGCATGAGGAGTTAGCTAACCTAATGAAGGTTATATACTTGAGAAAAATGTGAGATGCATAAGCCAGATAAAAATGAGAGGGTAGGACAAATTTGGGGTATTTCAGCCGCCTTTTCAGGTTTTCAACTTGCCGGGTGTACATGTTTTTGTTTTTTATCCCTAATTTTTGCCCGAACCCTTTTGGTTCGTCGGGATGCCCTTATTTTTGCCTAGGCCAGTCAACCTAGCGGGTCTTTATTTATGCGTAGTATCTTTTCACTATGTCCGCATTAACAAGGTGAGGAAGGTCGTCACCATCCATGGAGGTCAAAATCATGGCTCCACCTAAAAATATGCTTTTGATCACAAATGGCCCTTCGTACGTGGGAGTCCATTTACCCCTGGGATCACCTTGCGACAGTATGATGCACTTGATTACTAGATCACCCACTTGATACATTTGACATCTGACATTTTTGTTGAAAGCCTTGATCATCCGTTTTTGATGCATTTGACCATGACAGATAGCCGTAAGCCTTTTTTCGTCAATCATTTTTAGTTGATCAAGCCGAGTTTGGATCCAATCGTCTTCGCTTAAACTCGCATCCTTCATGATCCTCAGAGAAGGGATTTGGACCTCAATAGGCAGGACAACCTCAATACCATATACCGGAGAATAAGGTGTTGCCCTTGTCGACGTGCATGCTGAGGTGCGATAGCCATGAAGAGAAAATGGTAACATCTCTAGCTAGTCTTTATATGTCATCGTCATCTTCTGTATAATTTTCTTGATGTTCTTGTTAGCAGCCTCCACAATGCTATTTATCTTCGGCCGATAAGGGGAAGAATTATGATACTGGATCTTAAATTGCTTACAGAGTTCGGTGATCATTGTATTGTTGAGATTTGTCTCATTGTCGGTAATGATTCTCTCTGGAACACCATACCGACAAATCAGGTTGTGCCTGAAAAACTGGGCCACAACATTCTTGGTAACAGAAGCAAAAGAGGCAGCCTCAACCCACTTTGTGAAGTAATTAATGTCCATTAGGATGAAGTGATGTCCATTGGAAGCGGTAGGCCTAATCTCTCTGATCATGTCAATACCCCACACTGTAAAGGGCCAGGGAGCCGTCAAGATATTCAAGGGAACCATAGGCACATGTACTTTATCATCATAGATTTGGCATTTGTGGCAAGTTCGAGAATGCTGATAACAGTCTTCTTCCATAGTGGACCAGTAGTATCCATCCCGTAGGATCTTTTTAGCCATAGTGTGTCTGCTAGAATGGGTGCCAAAGGTACCTTCGTGTAGATCTGTCATAATCCTCTCTGCTTCGCTCTTATCTGCGCACCGAAGTAAAGTAGAGTCATGATTCGCTTATAGAGGATTCCATTGCTGAGGAAGAACTTTGTAGCTAACCTCCTCAGGAACTTTTTATCATTGATAGATGCCCCCTCAGGATATTATTGAGCCTCAAGATACCTTTTCACTTCATTGAACCAAGGTTTGTCGGCTACCTCTTCAGTGTCAATCTCGTAGCAATATTTCGGTTCATCCAACCTTTCAATAGTGATCTGAGGGGCCTCGTTGTCCCACTTGACCTTGAATATAGATGACATGGTAGCTAGCACGTACGCTAACTGATTCTCTTCTCATGGGAAATGTTCAAAGGTGACCTCTTCAAAGTGTGGGAGTAGTGTGAACACATGTTCTTTGTAGGGGATGATATTAGGGTGCTTTGTATCCCACTCACCTTTGATTTGGCTTATTACCAAGGCTGAATCTCAGAAAACGCTCAAGAACTTGATCCTCAGGTCAATAGCCGCTTTGAAACCCATGATGCATGCTTCATACTCCGCCATATTGTTGGTACAGTTAAAACACAATCTGGCGATAAGAGGATTATGACAACCCTTAGGCGATATGATTACAACACCGATGTCATTGCCGAGTGCATTGGAGGCTCCATCAAAAACCATAGTCCATCGGGATCCTTCCTCAGGTCCTTCATCCGGTCCAGGTTCTTCACAGTTAGTCACTAACATAATATTCTCATTCGGGAACTCAAAATTCATGGACTGGTAGTCATCCATGGCCTGATGAGCCAAATGATCAGCTAGTACACTTCTCTTGATTGCTTTCTGGATTTCATCTACGATGACCGCAGCCAAAGTCTTCTCAAGTCTTCTGATCTTCACTCGATCACTTGAGGTGCCAAACACTTCTAAACAAAATGATTTTTCTAGAGATTACATGAGTTCTTCTTATCAAGTAGATTACTCCTAATATAAGTACATATTGTTTGACACAATTCTGAGCAACAACTCTTGTGTACAACCAATTTACATGAAGATCTTAAGAAATAACACAATTTGAGCAATAACTCTTTTGTTTTACATATTTCTACAAAGGTGAATCTAATCTAAATTAAGTGAAGCATCTTGTAGTCTTCTTGTCTTCATCTTCTTTGTTGAGAAAGCTATGAGCAATAACTCCTTGCTTTTTCATGATTCTTCCAAAATGTATATGATTAGTAAATTGAATAACATCTTGTAGAATTATTCATATTGTTATAGTGGATGATAGCTTTGTTTTTGGTTGTGTTCTAATAATGATAACTTTTCTTTTTAACTTTAACATCAATAACCTGTAACTTGCAACTTGCAGCTTTTATCACCCAGCCAAGCAGCCTGTGCCAAGAACATCAATATTTATCTCATTCAGCATCATGTGTTAAGCAACCAACCAACCAATAGTTTAAACATACAATTATTTTCTTATATAGCCAAGAAAAATAGATTCGTTGGCTATTTGAAAAAGAGTCGTTACAAACAGTACTACGGCGTCCTTATCTCTTCCACACTTTAAGTTAGTGGAGAGGTAGTGGCATAAAGCTTTTCGTACTGTGTACTATTGTAATGTGTTACCGTTATATTCTTTACTTATGAACTTCTGAGACTTCTGAGAGCATGAGATTAGAAGTAGGAACATAATATAAGGTCTTCAGAACTTCAAGTATTTAGAGTCTTCAGAACTGCGTCTTTAGAGTCTTTAGCACTTGGTCGTGAGAACCCGTTGTAGTGAACCTTTATATCATAAGAGCTTCAAGTCTTTAGAGTCTTAAGAACTGCGTCTTTAGAGTCTTTAACACTTGGTCTTCATAACCTGTTTTTAGATAACCATGGACCTTTAGAACTTCAAGTCTTTGGAATCTTTAAATTTTCTATCTTTAGAATCTTTAGTATTTGGTTCTTTAAGAATCCTTATATTAAGAACTTTGTCATTAGAAACACATAGTCTTTAGCATCTGGACTTTAGTTAGAAACATCGTCTTTAGATCTTTTAACTTTGTCTTCTTTGGAACAAGTTATCTTTTAGAAACTAAGTTTTTAGCATCTGTACTTCAGTAGAAACTTCGTCTTCAGATCTTCTAACTTTGTTTCTTGAAACATACTGTCTTTTAGAAACGCGAGTCTTCAACATCTGGACATAAGTAACAACTTTTGTCTTCATATCTTTTGACTGGTTTCCTTAGAACGCGTTGTCTTTAGAAGCTTGAGTATTTCAGCATCTGGACATAAGTAACAACTTCTGTCTTCAGATCTTTGAGTGGTTTCTTCAGAACAATATCAGGGCTTACACTTGAGAGCCTTATGGAGTGTCTTGCTACTGTTCAACATAACTTATGTAGCATAGAAATGAAATCATTTCTCTTATAATGTCTTGGCCACGCCATCCATCAGAAGTAGAACCTATTTGTTAAGTACTCAATAATAACAAACATTAGTACAACACAATTGTTCATACAATCATACTCATTTTTTATCATCAAAACTCAGAGATAATATTGTAGAACCAAATCTTGTTCTTACAGGCGTATTCAGGTAAAATATTCCTGGCCATGTACTATTTTTCCGAATGATTTAACCGGATCAAGGTTAAGTCCTCGCTAGAAGCTTTTTACGCTATTGAGGCCTTTGTTTGCATTTAATCAGATCAAGGTTAAGTCTTTGATGAAATCTGGTGACGCCTTCGAGGCCTCTGTCCCCATTTAATCAGATCAAGGTTAAGTCCTTGTCAGAAGCCAGTTATGCCTCTGAGGCCTCTGTTCGCGTTTAACCAGATCAAGGTTAAGTGCTTGTCAGAAACCGGTTACGCCTCCGAGGCCTTTGTCCCTATTTATCTAGATCAAGGTTAAGTCCTTTCCGGAAGCCGGTTAAGTCCTTTCCAGAAACCGGTTACGCCTCTGTGGCCTCTATCCGCATTTAACCGGATCAAGGTTATGTCCTTGTCGAAATCTGGTTACGCTAATAAGGACTCTGTCTTCATTTAACCGGACCAAGGTTAAGTCCATGTCAGAAATCGATTACGCCTCTGAGGCTTCTGTTTGCATTTAACAAAATCAAGGTTAAGTCCTTTCCAGAAGCCGGTTACGCCTCTGAGGCCTCTTTCCTCATTAAACGGATCAAGGTTAAGTCCTTGTCAGAAGTCAATTACGCCTCTAAGGCCTTTGTTCAAATTTAATCGCATCCAGGTTAAGTCTTTGTCGGAAGCGGGTTACGCCTCCGGATCTATGTCTGCACCTAAGGGGGAGCTCAACTCAGGCTAAATGAAAGACTACTCCTAAGAGCATAAACTTTTACTTACAAGACGTAAGAAGGGAAGTTCACTGGGCTCCACGTCTTTGCAACGTCTAAAGTCTTCCATGACTTAACCAAAGACAAAACACGAATTTCCAGTAGGTCGGGTCATCCCGCCAGTGGTCTTTGAGCGCTATAGAGTTTAAATCGGAACCAGTTGCGTCATTCCAAGTTGGGGCGGATGATATGCTCGAGAAGCATGCCCAAGGCTACGCGGAAAGGACAACGGAGAAGCATTACTGAGAAACATGTCCAAGGCTAAAAACATCTCAGCTTTTAGGCATTAGAGGGTTAGCAACACATTTTTTTAAAAGGAGTTATACTTCCTCAAGTACAACTATAAAAGGAAAAAAACGTAATACACATCAATCATGGAAATCCAACAGTGTAAGCTAAAGCGTGACATAAATTCCAAACAATGGGATTAAAGAGTTGCGCATACATGCCCACAAGGGGCACAAAATAGTATTGTCGCAAACAATTTATAATCATTACAAAATGCATCCCCAGGGATGACTAATGAAAACATGAAGATAAATTAGGAGTTACACATCATTATGGGTTTCATCGGCCAGATTACCATCAAGAGAAGTCACAGTTTGGTCCTTATCTTGTTCGCCTTGCTTAGAAATCCCGGCTTATGGACTCTTAGCATCCACCTCCACCAATCTACCATCCATCACGACCTTGAAATAATCCATCTCGCTACATTAAGATCTGGTTGAAGGCACAAAGCTTGAGCTTTGGCTCTTTCAAAGGCATCATCACAAGCCGACAAGATATCAACCTAGGCGTCAATTATAGAAGTCTTTAGCTGCTGATTGGACTCTCGAAGCTTCTCAACATCACAAACCATCCTAGCAACGGTTTCTTCAATATCTTCTTTCTTCTTAATCATGACAGTCAATTGCTCAGTTGCTTCTTCTTCCTACCGAGCTTGTTCTTTGAGATCACCTTTCAGCTTTGTGACCTCCTTGGATATATGTTCCTCCGCTTGACTAGATTCACCATCAACCTCAAATAGAGCTTTGATCATCACCGCACACCTCATCAAGTAAGAGTTGGAATTTGTGCTTAATTTCCGCACACTGATGGATTTAGCTTTATTGACATCTTCGTCAGAGTTCAGATAGTCATATAGAAACTTTAGGCCATTAAACTCGTTTGACCAGAACTTGAACTCACTAGGAGGTTGTGTTTGTTGGCTTCTATCACTGGTTTCCTTCATCAAAGCGGCAATAGCCAGATTGGATTTGTTCAGGGGATCACCCATCAGTGTTTTGGCTTTCTTCACAGGGTTCTGCTGAGGGAGTTTGGAAGGGGATGGAGTGACACCTCGGGGTACCGAGATCATCATAGCTTCTTGGTATGTTCTCGTCTTTCTTTTCAAGTTTGTCACGATAAGTCGATGGAAAAAGGTCTTTTGAATTGGGTTTGATTCAAAGTCCACCATAGTATTTGGTGTTTAAAAATACCCTTTGAATTTGGTTGTTCAAAGTCAACCATGGTGTTCGGTGTTTATGAAAAAGTTCTTTGAAATGGGGTGATTCAGTGTCCACCATAGATTTGATGTTTGTGTATGTTTTAGAAGATTGTAAAGAAATATCGGCGTGCGGCTTGTACAAAGATCTAAAAATAGTGGAAAATATTTGAAGTTGTGAAAGGACTAAATGTACTATTGGTTGATAAAGGGAACTATTATAATTTCTGTGTCCTTTATTTTGCACCACTTTTATTTTTTTTACTAATATTATTCTAAGAACCGAAAGATTCATTGCTTAAATTTCTTAATAAAAATTAATAACATTACGCATAAATGGGAAAAATTCAATGACACAAATTCACTCACCTTATTAGATTGCATCTCGTAGTTACACAACCGAGGTGATATTAGAAAAAAATGGAATATTTTATTTTGGACTACAATGTTCATGAAGAAGTTAAAGTCACATTATGAATTAAAAGGTTGGAGAATAGGGGGTTATAATTTTATCGTTGTTAAAATGCAAAATTTTAAAAATTGGACTATTTTGTAATTTTTTCCTCAACCCTAAAATCCCAATATTTTAGTGGGAATAAATACAAGGGGTTTTAGTGTCCAATTTTGTTCCACAGTTTTGTTTACAACCAGGTTTTAAAAAAAATTGGGTCTTAGAGTAGGAAGGAACACATTGAATAACCTAATAAGTCATCCCTAATATTTTGTAAGGTTTAAATGTTTTCTTGTATTAAATTAGCCACAAATACATTAAGAATGAGTGACTAGTTCCATTCGATTAAGTCCTCTTAGATGAATTTTTATCTAATAATGTGAACTTTGTGATATGTTTATATTTGCTTTTCGTTGTGAACATTTTAAAGTTATTCAATAATATTTTATACTTACTGCTTTTTCCATTATATGAAATCAAAGGGATCAATCTAGATATATATTGATAACTAACCATATATTTTCTATTGGAATTAAATTTTGTTGGGAGGCTGTTAATGATCACTAGATATAGGGCATACTCGTCACCGAGATAGTTCTTTTAGGTTTGATCAAAATTTCATCAGTAGCGATTTTTCTCAAGACATTGGGTGATTTTAATAAGACAAAATTGAGTTATGCGACGGGAAATTATGAGTAACTAAAAACTTGTTTTTGGTAAACAGAAAGTTTATTAACCAAAACTGAGAGTTTTTACAACCAACAATTACAATAAGAAACAAGTTATAAGCTATTAAACCAGGTTAAGACCTCTTGTTTAACCTTTTTCGGTAAAACATTATGGATTCTCCCTTTAACGTTATTCTTGATCACATCTATAGTTTTTTCTATTGTTTTTACCCTGTGTCACTATGTCAAACAAGTACATAGGCAACGCTTTTTTTGGCCATAGACAATGCTTTAAAGTGCTGCCTAAACCAGCGCTGCTATAAGTAAATGCAACGCTTTGGATTAATATATAAGCGCTGCTATATGTCCCCTTTAGGAAGCGCTTTTACTTTAAAAGCGCTTTCTTATGCACCCCTTTAGCAGCGCTTTCTCTTTAGAGAGCGCTTTAGTAAGTACTCCTTTAGCAGCACTTTCTCTTTAGACAACGCTTTTGGTTATCTTTTAGGCATCACTTTAGACAACGCTTTTCTTTAAAAGCACTGTCTAATCCCCACTTTAGGCAGCACTTTCCCATTTTAGGCAGCACTTTCCCCATTTTAGGCAGCGCTTTTTTCCCACTTTAGACAACGCTTTTCTTATTAAGAGTTGTCTAATATTCAAATTTTTTTAAATATTAGACTTATTTTCACTTACAAAAAGCGCTGTCCAATATCTACAATAAATTTTCACCAGATTTTCACTATATTTTACACTAGGTTTTCACCATATTTTGCACCTGATTTGGTAGCTTCAATCCAATAAATATGCACCAAATTTGCATATACAAAAAAATCTACATATATATAATTGATGATATATACAACAACAACTTGAAAATTGATTATACAACTTGAAAATTCTAAAATTCTAAATTGATGTTTAATCTACATTTTATTATCTTTGAGAATTTCTAAAAAACAACAACAATGAACTTGTTAGCTCTATCTTCTACATCTGCACCTATAACCTGGAACAAAACCAAAAGATCGAAATTCATACCATGATAAAACAAAACTTTATTCGAATTTATTCTCAAAACTCGAAAGTTATACTCAAAATTCTCATCAATGAAAGAAAGACAATATACCTTATAAAATTCTCAACTCCATAATGAATTAACACAATTCCTCCATAAGTTCATCCAATTGATCTTTTGAGTAATGAGCACAATTGAATTCGTCAAAGTACTACATAGTAATATAACACAATATGCGATTTAGTTAAAACACTATGCCATTTTATGAGAAATATTAAAATAATTCCTAAGTTAGAAATTCATACCGTGGATGGAATCTCTATTCGGTCCAAAAGAAGTGTTTCTGTCATATAACTCAAGATGAAATAACCACAATTTATACCATTACATTGATGAGGACACTACACATGGAAATAAAATATAGATATATATCAGGATATTCCTCTTAACTTGTTTTATCAAGTATCATCACTAATATAATCAAAATTGTGAAAATATACCTGCACTCTGATCCACCTAATGTTATTGGCTCTACTCTTTGGTACTTGAATACCTCTTTGTGATCGAAAATCTTGTAGAACGTTATAATAAAATATAAACGACTATTTAGAACAGTCTCACATAGATAAATAAATATACACATGAATATTTAGAACAATCTCACTTACGTATCAATCATCTTCTTCAAATCTGGGTATGTTGTCTAATCATCGTATAACGAACCTAGATAGTATATAATTCCTCTTACAGGATTAATCGTAAGAAACAAACAATGTCCACTCTAAAATTAAATAAATGTTAGATGGAAAGTTACTACACAACATCAAAAAATGAAAAATTATAATAGATGAAGTTAGGATGAAAATATAACTCGTTGCCAGTATTATATGGTAAAAAGAATAAATTTTTTGTATCTTTGTTGGCCACAAATAAACCGAGTACATACGATATGACATCATCTGGTCCTGTTACGATTAACCCTGTGTTGACAGTGTTGGGAGCTAAGAAAGCGAATCTTTCTTCCAATCCACGCGGGCGCATGACTTTGTCATACAAAAACCTTAAATAAAATCATCATTAAAATTAGACTATATTCATTGAAATGAGTAAATAAATTGTTCATTGAATTAAACAAATTTGATCGGAGTATACCTGATGTATGTATCGATAACACTGAGGCCTAAAGTCAAATGTTTAAAAACTTTATCCATATCTTTTCTACCAATTGCTTCCATGTATTCATAACCAAAAATGCATGCCTTCATAGGTATAAGACGAGTACCGCCAATTGGAATATATGTTATTCCTATATATGTCCGAAGGCACGACCTATACTGAGAAATAGGTTTTTTGCTAGTCGTGGTCTCCTTACCCCTACTGACTGTTCAATCTCTTTCGCATGCATCTAAATATGATATAATTAGTTAGGTGAAGTATAAGATCATTCTATGCATAAATATCATATAATTGTGTTATACCTCTTTTTTTGATGCAACAGACTCGGTTTGCCGCATAATCCCTTTATCTTTTGAGTTGGGATTTGTAGGAGTCTAACATTACCATGTAAAAAAATGTACGTAAAATGCTCGTAAAAACATTGAATACTCAAGGGTTCATAATGGTTTTAAGCATACCTCATCATCTACGCGAATGACGCTTGACGACCATGCAACATACACACCTACTACCTCTCCCACCAATGTTGCATCTGAAACATCATCTGGTATTGGTAATAACACCCCCCCTCTAAAGCAATATCAATTGATACCTTCAAATATCCAGCAGGGAGCGGTTTATGGTGAAGTACTTCTCCCAAAGTATTATGCACTTCCCTGTTGCCAACCATCCGATAAATCAGTGACGATAAATAAAGTTGACACGGTGAAATGCCCTAAAACCTATAATAAATATGACATTGTTAATGTTATACTTACACATTTATCAAAAATTTGTTGAACCTCTTCTTTAACAACTCCATCCTTACCCACACGGGCAGCCTTACACAAAACATGTTCCAGAATAGATGTTTCAGAACTATTATCCTCTTTTAACTTCACATTAAGATAAAAAATAAGATCAATTATAACTCATGATGAACAAGTATATCATTGCAATTTATAGATACTTACTATTTTTTTCTAAGCATGCATATCCCTTACGCCCTTTTCTGTATCGATACACGGGACCTGATGCTGGTTGGCGATTTACGACACTCGTATTCTAAAATTTTATGGTTCTTCATTTGCCTTTAAAAGTGTCTCATTATTCCGGTGAAATCAAGTCTGCATATTTACTTGGACGCTTGACATCAACAAAATTATTTTCGGCATCTCTTAGATACTTGTTTGAAAATTAAGATCTAAACCCTCTATCTCTTTTTCCAGCAAATTGAAGATAATAATCTCTTCTGGTATCATCAATGTTGAAAGACCTCTATGAAAAACATACATAGAGTATGTTAGTATAAGTAATTAAAGATATAATCATAATAAAAAACAAATAACATCACATATGGTACCTGTATCTCACTCAAGATTTTGTCTTTAGCGGTATCCAACTTCTCGTTTCTCCAATTATCACAAGTAATTTAAACTTCTCTCCTTATAAGTCAACCAATGTAAATTATCAATTTAAAACCGTTAGGTTCAATTAGTTTCTCATTTGAATTCCAATGCACATCATATTATGTTCCTCTACTTCTATCATGAATGATTTTCTTCATAATAGTTATTCCTCTTCTAATTTCCCTTTCCTCTGCATTAACGGATTTCTTTCCATCATTAATAGAATCTTCATATGGGTGATCCTCGTTACTAGCCATCTAACCTGTAATAAAGAAAAACATAAGTATCTAATGACAAATATACAATTCCAAATATATAATTCTAAATATCTCACTCCATAATCAATTGAGTATATAAAATGACAAATATATAAGTTTATTGAATGACGGAATATATAACATTTTACTATATTACCTCTTTCTTTAAAATCTTTTTCATTTCTTGGTTGGATTGTGAATTACTTATCTCTTAAAAATGCGGACGGATGGATTGATCCAAATTCCCTCATTATGATCCTTTCTGATATATGATTCATCCGCTATAATATTCTCATCTCGATCGTTTCTAATATATGACTCATTCTCAACATTAATATCACCTTGATTTACACTTTTATCATCAATCACTTTTTAGATAAAAGCACTATAGATCATTTCGTACTCTTCGGGTCAGTGACGTAGAACACTTGTTTAGCTTGAGAGGCTAGAATAAAAGGCTCATCTTTGTACCCCATCCTATTAAGATCCACTTGCAAAAATCCCGACTTATCCATTAGTATGCCACTATTATGTACCCACTTGCAACCAAAGATAGGAATCTAAAACCTCTCGTAATCAAACACCCAAATGTGATCGATAACCCTAAAATATGATAGATTTTCATATTTGGGGTTTAAGGCCTTCATACTTGAAACGTGCATTGCTTCCGTTATCACGGTGACACCACTATTTTGCATTGTAATTTTATCATATTATTCTTTGGTATAAAATGTGTATCCATTAATTGCGTATGCGCTATGAGAAAACACATGCAAACTTGGAGTATGCCAAACATCTCAACCTTTCTGTTATTGAAGCGGGATCTGAATAAAACTTTGAATAAATATGATCCTTAAACCATTGTATAAAACTTTGATTATGCTCTCGTACTATCCAATTTTCATTTCCATGCCTTCTTCGACGTCTCAAGTTCATATATGATTAATAATGTCTTGGGCTGTGAAAAAGATCCAGTTTGCGAGTTGATTTAAAGTTGTTAGACCAAAAGTCAACGTTTGCCAATTTGAGTTCGAATGATCATAACATCCTTATTGTTCAATATTTTTGAGCGATTCTTATAGGATATGAATTTTCTTGACGTCATCTCCAACTTCTCTTTACAAGTCAGGAACTAATGATGTGAGAAACAACTTTGCTTCAGAAGGTTTCTCAAAATGACTTCAGATGTTGCACCCTAGATTTCTCCCCTATTTTTTTTAGTCGCACTTTCATATCATATTTTGTTATTTGGTCACAATCATTAATAAATATCTTCATTCTTCACATTTTGCATCATTAGTCGTATTTAAGTTGACTAAAAATCAGTTTAAATTGAATTTTGCATCATTTTGTAGTTGAAAATATATGATATTTCACTTCATGCATTTTTATCTCTTTACTCATTTCTTGCATCGCTCCAAGTTATTTATATGTCGATAATATTAATATTTCAGTTTTACAAACAGACTGTTAAAAGCAATTCGACACTATACAGATGATTAGCGAGAAAAATATTTCAAGTTTTCACCTTTTACTAATCATTTTACGAATCTGCGTTTCACGTAGATCATGACGGTATGCTCACTTCATTTTTTCGGTACAGTTTGAAGTCTCATTTTTAACCGTAAGCGTTTGTTCAACCTAATACTTTTATTCTCATTTTATTTCGATTTTGATCATTTGAATATTTTTTTCATTAATCTTTGTGACATGTAGTTTATTTTAATGTGTTCATTTTATTTTTTTGGATAGATTTATGTCCATTTTTTTAATCTTTTTTTGTCATTTTGGGTCTATTTTTTATTCAGAAAAAATAAAAAACAAATTTTAAATTGCATTAGTTTTTATACTTTCAGGTTTCTAAGTCATTTTTTTATTTTTAGAGGGCTTTTTGTTCATATAAAAATATTTGTTACACTATGCTTTGCTCTCATTGGTTGAAAGGGAAAGTTACGGATCGATAGAAAAAAAGAGCTAGTGGATATGCAGAAACAAAATTGAATTTTCTTTTCATTCTTTCTATATAAAGGGCTTCATTTATTCTTTCTAAAACACAAAAAAAACTAACAACTAACAACTCAGCATACAAATCCCTCCTCTCTTCAATCCTAACATACTTCCTCTCTAGCTCGCCATTGTTAACGCCTTCCACTCCAACCATCATCTTCATCCAACTTTCTGCACAACAAACAATAACAACCCAGTTGCTCACCTCACTCATCATTATCGTTCATCCCTCCTCTCAACTTCCATTACAACACTACCAACATTCAGCCCACCCTCGTGGTACCTATTGTACCCAAAAAATTTCCCTCTCATTTATCAAGTATTTTCTCACAAGATCTCCTTTGGTTCAAGATTGTACAAGGATTGATCAGCTCAAGACACCTCCTTAAGCACTGATGACTGAAATTAGGGTTTGAGATTGCACAAGGATAATTGAAATTTTAATGAATCGTATGACTTTCATGGATTATTATGGACCCTAAAGATTGCTCATGTCAAGTTTCAAGTCTTGGATCACATTTTTGCTCAGTCAATTGAGCAGTTGACCTAAAATCAGTTGTATTGGGGAAAAAAGTCAAATGTGGTCAATTTACAGTCAAACTTCATAATTTTTTATCCATATCAACATTGTGAACTCCTATATGTCATTTAATCAAGTTTGGACCATAATTCCTCAAGAAATTTGATCAGACCATCAAAAGGGCAAAATGGTCAAAATTAGGGTTTTTGACTAAGAAAGGGCAATTTCTAATTTTTGACCTAGAAAATAGTTAATTGGTTTGAGACATGATCTCAAGGTTTCAATTTCATCATTTTGACCTAATGGCATGATTCAAAACATTGCTCAAGGTCATTTGATTGATAGTTGATTTTTCAGTCAATTGATCAAAAGTCAATTGTACACTGAAAAGTCAAACTTTGAATTTTTGATCAAAATCAAGTGTCAAAGATCACAATTCATCAAAACATATAAAAATATGAAACTTGTTCATCAAGAAATCAAAAATTCAAGATTTCATTTTGAAAAGTCCAAGTTTCCAAACTTAGAATTTTTTCTAAGTGTTGAAAACTTCATGTTTTTTCACAACTTTGAGCCATTTTTTCACCATGATACAAGATGATTCAAAAGAAACTTTCAACATGAAAGTTGTAGATCTCTATGATATCTAAAACATTCCTTTACACAACTTCTCCTAGAAATGTTGGGATCTCAAGTTATTAATCCATAAAGTCATGGTCATGAAACTAAAACACTTAGTGAAATTTTGAGCATTTTTGGTCATTATTTTGACCTAACTTCTGAGCCAAGTTTCACATAGTTCCATTTGGATTTTGCAAAAGTTATTAAAAGAGGGGTTGTAGAGCATATTACAATATTTTCAAAATGTCTAAGAACTCCTTGATATCATGTTTGAGCAAGGAGAATCGAAGGCATGAAGTTGGCATTTCATTTTTTAATTATAGGTCATTTTCATGATGAACAATAATACAATTTCAATGTTAGGCTGCATAATCTTGCTTTGCAGGCCTTCTTACTTGTGTATCTATCCACCATCAATGGATTACACAAACTTTTGAGCTATAATCCAAGTGGTTTAAGCTTTATCCAATTCACATTGCCATTTTGGGAAGAAAGTGAAAAATACCATTCTTGAAAAGCAAGCTTTATTCACAAAGTCAATTCTTGAGCTTCTAACTTGTTCCCTCTGATCACACTCCATCTATAAAGTCAGAAGCAAGTGTGCTTAAAGCATAACCACTCTATCTTAGCAAGTACACAAGACTTTGAAACTCAGATTTCTCAAAAATCACATATTATGCTTAAACTTGTGATTTTGAATTCAAATCAACAAAAAGCTTCCAAACTTGTTGCTTATAAATAGAGGAACTATTTGTGAACTAGAGCACGAGCTTAAGCACCCTGAAACATACCAAAACTGCCTCAAGCCATAATTTGTACAAGAAACTCCATTGATGCACAGTTCTGACCTTAAACTTATATCTCTCATTTCCCTCGTGCGTTTTCCTTCCTAATCAATCAAAAAGCTTCTAAACATCAAATATAACTCATCCCTGACCCTGTTTCATAATTGTAACTCCATCTTCATCAACCTCTATAACCAAAAACAGAGCTCTGCAAGTTGACTTCTCTAGACCATTTCAGCCATCCATTGCTCAAGCTAATCATTGCATTAGCTTCCTGGGAACTTGAGGAAGCTAACCTGATCATTGTAGCACCTTGAATCAAGCTCATTTGCATTTCACGATTTCCAATTTTGAGGTGTTTTTCTTGAACTTCTATCTCATTACTTAGGCATTGTTAGGCTTGCATTTGTGAAGATAAAATGTAGACAGCAATGTCCTGAAACTGTACATATCCATTATATTGATTGAGCTTAGAGAATTTTAGGTTTGAATCTCTGAAAATATTTAGGTCAGAATTTGATACTTTTAGAAATTCTCATTCTTCTTTGATTTATTGCTCATTGATCAGTGCATTTTGATGCACATCCTTCCACGATTGTACTAATTCATTTATTTAGTTTATTGTGTTTATTTTTATGTTTTAATATGTTTTGCTAATTTATTTTATTTTTGCATTTAATTAATTTTCGTATTTTATTTTCAGCAACTGCAGCTTTCATGGAAAAATTCATAACTGAAGCTAAGAGAATCGGATTGAGGCGTTCTAATATTGGTTGGAAAGCTAAGAAAAAGACCTACAACTTCCTAGTTGTGGCCAGATGCTGATTCGGGCTGTAGCAAGGTTGAAAAAGTCGTTGAAGTTGCAGAATTTTATATTTAAGTTTGGGTCATTTGTTTTGGGCCTGAGTTTTGTATCCGACCCAGTTGGGTTGTTTCTTTTTAGTTTTTACCTAGATGCTACAGGAATTTTTGGATCCCATTCATTGTTCACGAAAAATAAAAAGCTTTCTACGAATCAACGGAGAACTAAAACCTTTCTGACGGATTTACTGTACTCAGGTTCCAACTTTGAGATTGTTATAGCATTTGCAATTTAATTTCGATTCCTTTCAACTATGTTATGAGATTGTTGTTTGCTTAATTCGATTTTCATATAAAATTGTTGATTTAATTTGATTGATAAATGTTCCCAAATTTTAATCGCGATTGACTTTGCTTAATTGTTAATTTGCGTCACTTTTAACCGTATGCTTAATCCGGCCATAGGAACATGTATCTCATAGTGTCAATCGCGCTTGTTAATTGATACTGTAATCAAATAGGATAGGAACTTTGCTTAGGAGATTGTAATGTTAGCAGTCGATGATAGGTACGAACCGAGGCAGTGAATCTGTTTGTTATAATCACTCATATAAAAAATAACTTATTTTATAATCACTTTTCATAATCAGCTTATTTGCCTAAAATCGAACCAAACCCCCCCTTTAATTCGATTGCAGTTAGTTAATAATATTTCAAGAATCCTTGAGAACGATATTCGAGCCATTTGTCATTAAATACTACAGTTTTGAAACTGTTTCGTAAAAACACTCGTTTTAATCCGCGCGCGACAGCGGATCAAATTGGCGGTGTTGTTGGGGATTATTGATACTATTAACTAATTTTTGAGTCTTAGGTTTAGTGTTCTCGTTTCTAGGTCCTAGTTTGCTTTCGGTTTAAGCCAATTCGCGTTTTGAGTCAATATAGTAAAAAAAATCGATTTTTTTGAAAATTGAGTCCGATTTGAAATCTACTCTGACCAGTTTATGCCAAAAAAATCACTGATCATTTGTCCCATACTACGGAGTAGTTACGGGACTTTGGTCTCAATTTCCCAAATTCATCATTTTCCTATTTTTTATGATTTAGGAGAGTCCAAGTTAACACTAGTCCACCACCCACAATTGAGTTTGAGTCTGAGTCTGATTCTGATTACTTGCACTATCTGTTTGATTCTGATTCTGAAGTTGTTATTGATATGGCTGACCAAAGAACCTTAAGGCAATTGGCTGCCCCTGATGTAAATTATAATGGCATGTGTATTGATTATGATGATGTTGCTGCTCCTTTTGAATTAAAATCAGGTTTAATACACTTGTTGCCCAAGTTTAGTGGTCTTGCAGGTGAGGATCCGCACAAACATTTGAAAGAGTTTCAGGTGTATGCCCTACACCATCGAAGCCTGAAGGTATCACTGAAGATCACATTAAACTTCGAGCTTTACCTTTTTCATTGCAGGGTGCAGCAAAGGATTGGTTATACTACCTCGAGCCAAATTCAATTGCAAGCTGGAATGCGCTGAAAAAGGTGTTTTTGGAGCGATATTTTCCTGCCTCTAGAGCTGCCTCAATAAGAAAGGAAATTTGCGGTATCATACAAGGTAATGAGTCACTCACTGAGTATTGGGAGAGGTTCAAGCATTTGGTATCCAACTGTCCTCAACATCAGCTCACCGAGCAATTACTCATCCAGTACTTTTATGAGGGGTTGATACTGATGAACCGAAATATTCTTGATGCCGCTAGTGGTGGAGCACTTATTGATAAAACTCCAGCTGCTGCCAAAGCTCTAATAGAGAATATGTATCTTAATTCTCAGCAATTTACCAGTAGAGACAATTCTGCACAAAGCAAGGGAGTGAATCAAATTCAAGCTTCTTCTTTCAACAAAGCTTTAAAGACCATAATTGATGAGCTCACAGCATTAGTCAAACACCTAGCAGTAGTAAAAACTCAAACATCAACTCTGTGTGGTATTTGTACTTCCCCTGAGCACCCGATTGATACATGTCCCATTCTGAGAGATGAATCTATCACCGAGCTTCCCCAAGTTTATGCAGCCAACCTTTACAACCAAAACAGGTACAATAACATCCCTGACCTTTCCACCAACAAATATCATCCGAATTGGAGGAATCATCCCAACCTTCGATATGGAAATCCACAAACCAGCCAACAACAGAACCTACCTCAACCGGCTGACCCCGCACCTTCCTGACCATCCCTAGAGGATCTTGTTAAACAAATGGCTGTCAACAACCTTCAGTTCCAACAAAGGACCGATTCTAGCATTCAGATCTTGAACACGCAAATGGGACAGCTTGCTACTCAAATAAATAACATGCAAGCCCAAGGTTCGAACCAACTTCCAGCCCAAATGGTTGTCAACCGGAAAGGTCCAAATTCCAATGTAAGTGCAATTTCTTTTCAATCTGGTAAGGTTACAGGATCATCCCCTGAGGTAACATCTGAACCTTCTCTTTCTTTTCCTCCTTCTCCATCTTCTGTCCCTTCTTCTTTTATTATGAATGAAACTGAAAAAATAAAGAAAGAGACTATGTTCCACCAGTCCCCTTCCCACACAGAGTTTTAAAAAATAAAAAAGTTGATGAGGGGGACAACGAGATTTTAGATGTATTTAGAAAGGTTGTTGTGAATATTCCTCTTCTTGATGTGATTAAGCAGGTACCAAAGTATGCGAAGTTTCTGAAAGACTTGTGTACAAACAAGAGGCGGATGAAAGGAAGTGAGCGAGTAAACTTGGGACGAAATATTTCTGCATTTATTCAGCCCAAGCCTTCATCCGAAAAGGTTGTAGGCGAGCAAAATGTCTTAGCCCTCACTACTCAGCTGTTGCCACAAAAGCAGAAGGATCCAGGAACATTGGCTATCCCTTGTACCATTGGGGATAAGCAATTTGATAATTGTATGCTTGATTTAGGAGTGGGCATTAATGTGATGCCCACTTCTATTTATAATAACCTTTGTCTTGATCCTTTGCAGCATACAGGTATAATCATTCAGTTGGCGAACAGGAGTAACGCCCGCCCTGCCGGTGTAGTCGAAGATGTCCTTGTTCAAGTTAATGATTTGATTTTTCCTGCAGATTTTTACATTCTGGACATGGAAGGAGAAATAAAGTCCAACAAAGCTCCCATCATTTTAGGCAGACCATTCATGAAAACGGAAATAACAAAGATTGATGTTGACGATGGAACCATGTCCATGGAATTTGGTGACATTGTCGTAAAATTTAACATTTTTGATGCCATGAAACATCCATTGGAGGAGCATTCCGTTTTTCATATTGAATTAATCTCTGATTTGGTGGATGAAACTTGTTCTGAATTGTTTTCATTAGATTTTCCATCTTTATCTGCATTTGATGATGTTTATTCGTGTTCTGATTGTACTAACACTAACATATGTGTTGTATGTGCTGAGATTGATGCTGCCTTGCAGGCTGATGTGTTTTCTACAGGTGATGTTGTTGTCAATGAAGTTAATTATGCAGCGGAAGCTCTTGACATCCCGGCTGCCCCAATCACTCCATCCATTGAGCAGACCCCATCCTTAGAGCTGAAACAACTCCCGGATAATCTGAAATATGCTTATTTGGAGAGTGATGAAAAATTACCTGTCATTATTTCTTCTAACCTTGATTTTGAACAGGAAAATAGGCTTTTGCAGGTTCTGAAGAAACACAAGAAGGAAATCGGATGGACATTAGCCGACCTCCCTGGTATTAGTCCATCGATATGCATGCACATGATTTTACTTGAGGATGGAGCAAAAACAGTAAGGCAGCCCCAAAGGAGGCTTAATCCTTTGATTCTTGATGTTGTGAAGAAAGAGGTAACCAAACTCTTGCAAGCAGGTATCATTTATCCTATCTCTGACAGTAAATGGGTAAGTCCAGTGCAGGTTGTTCCTAAGAAGTCTGGACTCACAGTGGTGAAAAATAAGAAGAATTAACTTGTTCCCACTAGAGTTCAGAACAGTTGGAGAGTTTTTATTGATTATAGGAGATTGAACCAAGCGACTAGAAAGGATCACTTTCCTTTGCCGTTCATTGACCAAATGCTTGAACGACTAACTGGTAAATCACATTACTATTTTCTTGATGGTTTTTCAGGTTACTTTCAGATCCATATTGCATCGGAAGATCAAGAGAAGACCACTTTCACTTATCCCTTTGGTACTTTTCCTTACAGGAGGATGCCCTTTGGTCTTTGCAACGCTCCTGGCACTTTCCAGCGATGCATGATTAGTATTTTCTCTGAATTTATCGAAAATTGCATGGAAGTGTTTATGGATGATTTCACTGTTTATGGTTCTTCTTTTGATGCATGTTTGAATAGTTTGAACTTAGTTTTGCAGAGATGCATTGAGACTGACCTTGTTTTAAATTATGAAAAATGCCATTTTATGGTTGAGCAGGGAATTGTACTTGGTCACATAATTTCTAAAAAAGGAATTTCTGTTGACCCTGCTAAGATTGATGTTATTTCCACACTGTCTTACCCTTCTTGCGTTCGCGAGATTCGTTCTTTTCTTGGTCATGCAGGTTTTTACAGGCGTTTCATCAAGGATTTCAGCAAGATAGCTCTCCTGCTCTCAAACTTGTTGAAGAATGACGTCACTTTCAGCTTTGGTGACAAATGCAAACAAGCGTTTGACTTCTTGAAGAAAGCATTGATCTCTGCTCCCATCATCCAGCCTCCTGACTGGACCCTCCCTTTTGAGATCATGTGTGATGCCTCTAATTATGTTGTTGGGGCTGTCCTTGGACAAAGAGTTGGCAAGGCTGCCCATGTTATTTACTATGCTTCTAGGACTTTAGATTCTGCACAGTCAAATTACACTACCACTGAAAAAGAACTTCTAGCTATTGTTTTTTCTCTTAATAAATTCATATCATATTTGCTAGGTTCCAAGGTTGTTGTTTTTACTGACCATGCAGCTTTGAAGTACTTGTTGAAGAAGCCAAATGCAAAACCGAGATTGATTCGGTGGATGTTGTTGCTCCAAGAGTTTAATGTAGAGATTAAAGACAAAAGTGGAGCTGAGAACTTAGTAGCTGATCACTTGAGTAGAATAGAGCGAGATAAAGATCCTTTTCCCATCCAGGATGACTTTCCTGATGATCAACTTTTACTTGTGCATGGTATTACTCCTTGATTTGCTGATATTATTAATTATCTTGTTGCTGGTGTTTTTCCTACAGGTGCATCCAGGTCACAGATTCACAAACTCAAGAGTAATGCCAAATATTATGTTTGGGATGATCCATATATTTGGAAGTTTGGTAGTGATCAGGTAATTAGGAGATGTGTCCCTGACTATGAGATTGAATCTATTTTGGATTTTGCTCATTCATCTCAAGTCGGGGGACACTTTGGCCCTCAAAGGACTGCAAGGAAGGTCCTAGAATCAGGTTTCTTTTGGCCCACTATTTTTAAGGATGCTTTTGAGACTTTCCGCACTTGTAAAGAGTGCCAGATAGTAAGTACAAACATTACTCGAAAGAGTGAAATGCCTCAACAACCGATGCTTTTTTGTGAAGTATTTGATGTACGGGGAATCGACTTCATGGGTCCCTTCTTTGTATCATTTGGTTTTCTATATATTTTACTTGTTGTTGATTATGTTTCAAAGTGGGTGGAAGCTATCCCCACTAGGACTAATGATTCTAGAGTTGTTGCAGACTTTGTCAGGTCTAATATCTTTTGCAGGTTTGGAATCCTGCGAGCTATCGTAAGTGACCAAGGCACTCATTTCTGTAACCGCACTGTGATACAGTGGGAGAACTGACCTTAGGTTTGGCGTTTGTGTTCGCAAATGTTTCGGTTTAGAAAGGGTCTCCACCGACTTTTATTTTATCCTAAGGAAAGGTCAAAAAGAACAGGAAAGACCTTTGAGATGTTTTATTGGGTTCGGGGAGTAGATTATGAAAAGGGAAGGTATTAGCACCCTTTTCATCCATGGTTTTCCATGGGCTCTTAGTTACTTGTTTAGATCACTTGCTTTGCTTTTCAATTGTTTGAAATGGTGCTTTGTGTGTGGTTTTGAAAGATGTTTTGAAAAGAGGCCATCGTTGTGGCAACCTTTGTAATGATTCTTGTTTGAATGTATACAAAGGTGTTTTTGTCTTTTGAAAAGTTTTCAATGTTTGAAAGTTTGATGTGAAATTGTGTTGTGAAGTGTGTTTGAAAATAGCAAGGATGTTTTGCAAGCTTTTGATCAAGTAACTAAGAGCTATCTACCCTATCTTACTCAAAGATCTTTCTTATGTTTTTAACCCTTTTAACAGTGTTGTTTCACCATTGTATTTTGTGAACAACCTTGTGTTAGGATGTTAAACGGGACAGGCGCGGGTCATCGTATAGACCATGATAGCAATTGTGCTAAGTATTTTTGGCAATTTTCTTAAGGGACTTGATCATTTTTGTTTAGGCAACCAAGATAGCGTCACCGAGGGACTATGATCTTTTGTTTTGTTTTTGTTTTGCCAAAGTACCCAACAGGCATATCATGGCCCATTTTTGAAGGCAACAAGTGGATTGTAACCCTAGGGGTGCAAGTGTGCATTGTGTTTGATTTTCATGCATTTTTGTCTTTGATTAGGTCAAACTATTTGTTAATTGGATTTTGCATACAAACTCTAATTCTCTAATCATGGCATAATTGAAAGCGTAAAAGGTGCAAGAATTTAAATTCTAAACTATTACAACATGATTATGGGGATGGGGGTACAATTTTTGAATAGGGGGGGCATTTGACAAGAAATGTAAACCCTAGTTATTATTACATCCAAATTGAATTTCAAATGCATCAATATTTAAATATAAAATATTCAAATAAACCAAATAAATAAATATTAAATAAAATGTGTTATGCAAAAAGAATTTTTATTTGTTTATGTATGTAAAGTATTTTTAATGTGAAGAATATAAAGAAATAAAAAATAAAAAGATTAATTTTATTGTTTAAGGGATGAAACCCTAATTTATTTTAAGAAAATAAATATTATATATTATTTATATACAAAAAATATATTAATATGTACAAAAATAAAATATATTGAAAAAAAGTGTTTTTTAGTATAAATAATAATAAAAATAAAAATGTAATATTTTTGTATTTTTATTCTAAGTATTTAATAAAATACAAATATATATATATATATATATATATATATATATATATATATATATATATATATATATATATATATATATATATATATATATATATATATATATATATATATATATATATATATATATATATATATATATATATATATATATATATATATATATATATATATATATATATATATATATATATATATATATATATATATATATATATATATATATATATATATATATATATATATATATATATATATATATATATATATATTAAGTATGTATAAAATAAAATAAAATATTTATAAAAATAAAATATATTTTATAATAATATTTCCAGTATGGATGAAATAAGGAATAAAAGTAAAAAGTATATATTTACATATTTTTCAAGTCTTAATAATATAAAAAGAGTATTTAATATGTTTTCTATATTAGAAAAAATAAAATAAATTGCCAAATAAATGTAAAAAATTATGAAAATATTTTTGGAGCATTTTTTATATTTGGGAATAAATAAATAAAATCAGAAATGAAATTAAAATACAAAAATAACAAAATATAAAGAAAATGGGCCAGGGGGTGCAAAAAGAAAAGAGGGGGTGCAAAAAGAACAAAGCCCAAGCACCAGGCCCAGCTAGCTTCGTCCTTGTCCTCTGAACACGCGCGCGCGCCTCTGCAACACAAATCCTGTTCTCTCTTGTTCTTGCGTGAAATCAAAAACTCAAAACATGAAACTTGTAGAGCATTAAACTACGATTCTAACCATATAAAAAAATTAATCTAACTCTCAAAGACCAGAGAGAATTTCTCTGGCCCTAAAATCTGACCTAGTTTTTTCAGCATGTTCATGGATGAAATTCTCTTAGCACACTTAATATAAATGAAAACTGAGCATATGTATGGCTTCATGGCAATGAGTTCTACATCTTTTATTCACAAACCTAAAGCTAAATGTTCCTAAATAGAGAGATAAGAAGTGAGAAAAAACATGTTTCAGTTGGATTCGAGTAGGACAATGCAGAGCTTCTCAACAAGTTTTGAGGTGTCTGGTAGCTTTCTTGGACTTCACTTGATCTTTTCCAATAGCTGGCTTGCCTTGAATGTCCCTGAATCAGCTCCTAGAACTCAACCTGCACAAGCTTGAAATGAAAATGGTGAACACTATAAATGGAGTTACAGTTGGAAATGGAGGTTTGGGATATCTTGAGTGAGTTGAATGGAAGGTGTTTGAAGTGGAAAGGGGCAAAACGCACGAGTGGTTTTTGTTTTGGAACTGAAACTGCAGGGGGTGCCCTGTTTTGTAAGTTTTTGGTGTTTTGGTGCTCAAGAGTGTTTGAGGGATGATTGGCTCGTGTTTCTGGCTCCAAGGTATGTGCAAAACTTGTTTGGAATGCTTACAAACTTTGGTTATATCAGATACCCAAGATATGTCCTTTTGGCAAGTTGACTTGTTTTGAAAGAAAAGTGTGAAGTGATATGAGGTAGGCCTGTACAGGCTATCTCCAAGCATGCACAAGTTTCTTGTACCTTTGCCCGAGTTTGTGGAACTTGTTTGCTGCAAAGAGAGATGTCCAAGGCTCAAGAAATACAAAATTGCAAAAAGTATGCTTTATGGAAATGGTATTGCAACCTTTATGCCATAAATGGATTTATTCATTGTGCCAAGCTCCATTGATCAGAATAAGACCAATGTCCATTGTATTTGCATTTAATTTTTGAGTGTGAATTGGTTTAGAGACCTGTAATCAAGTACAAAGCAAGTTTGGACAGACTTTGCAACTTGTGTCAACATGAAAATGCCATGGATCAAAGTGAGTTTTTGCCAAATTCAAATCTTCGATTCTCCCTAACCACAAATGTGTTTGAGGAGTTCTTGGACAATTTGGAAAGCTTGCAACATGCACTATAATCCATATTTGAAATGCAACTTGAGACTCCAAGTGTAACTATGTGAAAAATGGCCAAGAAGATGGGTCAAAATCCTGCCTAAACTAGGGCAAAATTTCTCTAAGTTAAAAGTTTTAGGGACCCTTGTTCCAAAAATCATAACTTGAGATCCAAGAATCTTTTGAGAAAACTTTGTGAATAAAAGTTGTATAATTTATGGAGGACTAAAACTTTCATGTTTTAAGTTTTGTTTGAATCCATTTGCATCTTGGTGAAAATGTGGGGCAAATTTAGGAAAAATTAAGAAAATTTCATAAGTTAGAAAAATTCTAAGTTATGAAAAATTTCAATTTCAAACCCTAATTTGCAATTTTGGGTTTCTTGATGAACAAGTTTCATAATTTGACATATCTTGATGAAAAATGACCCTTGGCACTTGATTTTGACCAAAAAGTCAAAGTTTGACTTTTCAGTGTACAATCAAATTTTGATCAGTTGACTGAAAAATTCATCTGTCAATCCAATGCATTTGAGATCTTTTGAACTTGTTGAATAAGTCAAGATGATGGTATTGGGTCCTTGAGTCCATGGTTGAGCTTAATTTGCCATTGGCTAGGTCAAACAGTCAAAAATTGCCTTTGTTCAATCAAAACCCTAAAAATGACCATTTTGCCCTTTTGGTGATCTGCTCAAATTTCTTGTGAAATTGTGGTCCAAAATTGATCAAATGGTTCATATGATTTCATAATGTTGATGTGGGTCAAAATTCATGAGGTTTGACTGTAAATTGGCCACAATTGACTTTTCCCCAATACAGCTGATTTCTAGGTCAACTGTCCAATTGACTGGGCAAAAATTTGATTCAAGGCTTGAAACTTGGTATGGACCAACTTATGAGTCCAACATGAAGTATGAAAGTCACTTTGGGAATTGTAGGTCAAAATATCCCTGTGCAAACTCAAACCCTAGTTTAGGTCCACAGTGCAAAGAGGTGTCTTAAGCAGAGAAAACCCTAGCTTGATCTTAAATTCCAAGAGCCTTGTGATGAGAAATGTTGATAAAATGAGAGAGAAAATTTTGGGGTACAACAGTTTCCCCTGTTCAATCTTCTTGAACCTGAAGAGTTAGATTGGCAAGTTTGCCTTTCGTGACTCGAAGGTAAAAGAGGATTGGACACTAGAGTGCCCGTAAATTTGCACTCGTCAAAATGTAGTTGAGGAAATGGGCTTAAAGATGCCATTTGGAGATGGTAGAATCTTGCTGGAGATGGGCTTAAAGATTCCATCCAAGATTGTTGGTTGAAAATCAGTAGAATGAACATCAGAATGGTATCCGTATTTGGAATGTATCTGAGCTATATCTGGAGACTGGGTTTGTATGAGCAAAAGAATGGTGTCTGTGTCTAGAGCATATCCGAGTTATAATTGTATTTGATTCTTGAATGAATATCAGAATGACTGTCGTGTCTGAAGTGTATCTGTATTCTGAATAGGTAACAGAGAAACATCTGTGTATGGGGCCTCTCTGGGCTAGAGATAAATTCTGAATGAGTGACAGAATGGCAACCGTGTCTAGAGCGTATCTGGACTGTATCTGAAGTTGAGATCTGTATGAGTAGCTGTTGTACCCCAAAATTTTCCCTCCCATATTTCTCAAGACATGTCAAGAATCATCTCCAAGTTGTTCAAGATGGCTCAAGAGTTAGACAGTCAAGTCACCTCCTAAGGCAGTCAATTCAAAATTAGGGTTTTGTGTTGCATCAAAGTACTCATATCCAAATGGTCTCCAATTCTCCCCAATGTCCTAATATGTTCTCAAGTTCATCCATGACAAATTTCAAACCTTGTAGAGAAAGTTTGGTCAGTCAATTGCTCAAGAGGTCCAAAAATCGATTGTGCTAGGGCAAAAGTCAACTGTGACCCAAATACAGTCAAACCTCAAGATTTTTTGTCAAAATTCTCATTTTGAAGGTTAACTCATCATTTTATCAAGGGTTGATCATGATTCATCAAGGATTGCTCAAGATTCATCAAGATTCAAAAGTTGCTAAATTAGGGTTTTGCAAGAAAAGTCAACTCAACTTTGACCAAACATAACTTTCTCATACTTTATGAGAAATGACCCATCCAAATCTAATTTTGAAGAGGATGAAATTTCCTAAAATCCATCTTCACACCCCAAGATCAAGAAATGTTCTCACAAGAAGGTACAAATTTGGACATTATATGTCATTTTTGAAAGTCAACAAAAACACCTTTTTTGTAAAAGCTTATAACTTGAACATGGAATATCCAAATGAGATTAGACCAAAAGGGTTGGTTATAGGACATCTAAAGGTTTCTAAAAAGTCCAAGAACACTTCCAAAAGTTCAAAATTGAAGAAGTTATGCATTAGTGAAGTTGGGCATTTTTCCAAAATTGCCAAAAGTCAACTATCCTCAAAACTCCAATTTTTGACAAAAGGCCCCACTTTTTTCCACTTGATTTGGTCTTATCACACCACACACGTGTCCCATCTTTAATTTCATGACCAAACATTTATTTTTCTATTTTATTTAATTTTTATTGATTTAATTCATTTTAAATTAATATTAATTCAAATAAAATCCAAAAATTAATGGAATGAGATTCTTGTGATCATTACAGCTTGAAAATATCATGAGATACTCAACCAAACTCGTGCCAAGTCAAAACATGCACACAATCCCAGATTTGATACAAATATGGAAACTTGATAATGGTGATCAAATAAAATCTCCAATCTTCAATTCCTATGGATTCAAGCCCAAATTTTAACCTAAATGCATTCCAATATACATACACAAGTGAGGCATAGCAAGAATACACCCGAAGCATTGCAGAAACGGACAACTCAGAATTGAAAAAAAGTGTGAAAAAGTGAGAGATCGAATTCTTGTTTGGAGGCGTTTTCAAGGCAAAATCTTCACATAGCTCCCTTGCTGGCAATCCCCTGAAGCGAAAGCAATCAGAACCAAGCCTTCTCACCTCCTGAATCGCCCTGTAAGTCATCACGAACATGGCTCTGAACAAGGCATCGTAAATCCATTCTCTTGCATCTTTTTTCCAATTTTCTTGTACATTCATACTTGCCATTCAATTTCCAATGATTCTGTATTATTTAATTTCGTTTTCATGGCCTGTAACATAGCGCTCGAATCTAGGGTTCTTGTTCTTGTTTTTTTAGGAATTTTGGATACAGGAAAAATCAAAGCAGATAAATGGTACAGGGATGCTCAGGGAGGAGAGACGAACACGTTGGTGTTCTTGGATTGCATTTCTTTGGCCTAGGGTGAATTTTAGAACGATCCCACGGATCTTCCTGCGGATAAAAATCCGCAGGTAAATAACCAGGGATATTTGGAGAAGATGATACCGTGGCTGGGCTTCATTGGCCAGTTCAAATATTGTTTAGCGCGTTTTTTAATTCCCAGGCATAATTAATTGTTTACAATATTTTATTTGTTTTGCATTACATTACCAAATATGCAGCGTGGTTGAGTTGGCAACGAAGGCGTGTCAAAGTCCATTGGGACCTGGGTTCGAATCCCAGGTCCCCAAAACACTTATTTGACTTTTTCTTCAGGTGATTGCATGTACTCTCCAAGGCGTTGGTCCACCACATGCCTCAAAGATCAACGTGCCAGATGGCCTTCAGGCCAAATCTGGTGGCAAAGATTGAAGGTTCACCATGAACCCTGGTCAACAAGCACGCATTGGATGGAAAAGTCAAACAGGCTGGGACGTTTTTGGGCCTGGAAATTGCCAAACATACATCCAGATTCAGGCCCACACCCCCCTTTGGTTATTTCTTTTCTTTTAACATTTTATTTATTTACTTGATTTATTTTTATTCTTAATTAATTACTAACCAAAATAATTAATATTTTTTCTCATAAAATCAGAAAACATAAAAAATATTATTTTCATTATTTATTTTTGTAAATAAACACTAATTGATTTATTTAGTTTAAATAGGTTTAACATTAATATTTTTACAATAAATTAAAATTAATGTAGAATTAGGCTTTTTAACAATTTTAATCATTTTATTTTTATTTCCTTAAATATTAAAAAATCCAAAAATATCTCTTTTTATTAATTAATTAATTAACTTAGATTTAATTTCCATTTTAATTCAAAATAACCAAAAAATATGCTTTCTTTAATAAAAAAGGGTCAAAACCCTAAAAATACGCCGATTTAATTTTCTCGCACGCGTTTCATCTTTTATCCAATATTGTAATTGCTTCAGGAATGTAATAGTTTCAATAGGACTTTTAATTATTTATCTCTTTTATTTAATTTCCGCAATTTAAATTAAAGGGTTTGTTTTTGGCGATGTAAATACCCGACGCCTTGTAATAGCTTAGATTCAATTTTCCGCAATTTAATTTCCGTACAATATTAACTGTTAGATGTTTGATAACTAGGCAATGAATGACAAGATCTATTTTTAATTTAAAATCAACAATAGCTCACCCATGACATGTACAGATAAAATTAACCGAACTAACACACTTGCACATGCCACTCTTAGGGTACACCTCACTTGGTTGCCTCGAACGTGGTCATTGAGTATAGGAAGTTTTAGAGGTCGCCCTCTTGTCCAAAGATCATAGTTGCCTCGAAATGGTTGCCTCAGAAAAATGATCTAAGACATTAGGGTTACCACTAAGGTGTCCTAACATTGCTTTAGTGACCACACGTCCCTTAATCGAATTGACCCGAAAACTCCAACGACGATGCTACCTACTCCTCAATAGTGGGATAGCATTGTCTAAAGGACATTTGTACAGTTTAATTCCTTTTTGAGTAGGTAGATTGTTCTTAAGTACTTGCTCCTTTTAAAACAAAACAAAACTTTTCGCACTTACACCCCTTTCAAAACAAAAACTATTTTTAAACCCACAATCACAAAGAAAAGCAAACTTTTGAAAACATAATGAGCAAGTACCTAAGGGCCTGTGGATAACCACGGATTGAAAGGGTGCTAACACCTTCCCTTTCTATAATCTACCTCCCGAACCCGAGAAATATCTCAAAAAGAAATTTTTCTGTGCTTTTGTCCTTTCCTTGTTGGATAAAATAAAAGACGGTGGCGACTCTTGCTTACCGCGACATTTTGAGAAAACAAACACAAACGCGAACCAGCATTCAAAAATAGTCATTTCTCATTCCCACCGATCACAGAACTGGCGACTCTGCTGGGGATGCTTATAAGTAAGGTGTACCTTAGAATTAGATCAATGTGTTTTCAATTGTTTGCTTTGTATGCTTTAATTTTGTGGGCTTGTATCAGAGTTCTATATATCCTAACTCGGATCTGGGGATACCCTTTAGGTAAGTAGCAATAAACTGTGAGGGATCTGTACGGAGTAGACCGATACAGATGAAGCAGTAGCTACATTGGTGTGGCACTTTAGTCTACACCAATATCCCCTGTGTTGGAACGAGGAGAATATGGGTCTTCTAAGGGGTCATTAAGCACCAACTGACCTTAGAACCTTAAATTGACCAACTTGGCCATAGAACAGTAGCAGTATGCTACACTCATTGAGACTAAACTCTCATGATGATTCCGGCCGCAAGAAAAGGTTACTAAACTGGAATTATGACCGATTGAGGGTAGTCAGTGATATTGAGATCCTTTAGAACCCGGTTACTATTTTTTAGGACAGGTTTAAACCAACTGAACTGAAAGAGGGTAGTACCTAAGCTCCATGCCAGCCTGAAATCTAAGGGCTCTCAGTGTGACTTGTGTGCCTTTACCATGTTTGCCTTTTGTGGATATTTGTGGTGTGCCTTTATCATGACATCATGACATCATAACATTGCATGCATCTTGCATAAGGACTAACCTATTTCAAAGACAAGAGGGTTTCATCTTTGCTCTGTTTTTTAGGTCATCATGATGCCCATGCGTAAGAATACTATCCGGATCAACTTTGTCCAAGTCCCTACCTTGCTTAAAGAGTTGGTTGTCAGGATGCCAGACACTACTTCCTTCATCAGGAGGCATGGTTCTCTTTTCAGTTTGGTCACCTCCAAATTGGACGAACAAATGATGAGTGTCCTGGTCCAGTTTTATGATCCGTTGTACCATTGCTTCACTTTTCAAGACTATCAGCTGGTTCCTACCCTAGAAGAGTTCTCTGAGCTGCTCGGTATCTCTGTTCTGGAGCAGACCCCGTTTACTGGTTGGGAAAAGACTCTTAGGCCTGAAGAAATTGCTGCAGCCCTTCATTTGACCAAAGAGGAGGTAATGGCTAATTGGGAGACTAGAAGTGGAGCTAAGGGTTTTCTGACTAAGTTCTTAGTTGACAAGGCTAACTACTTCTGGGATAGCCTAGATTTTAAGGCATTCGAGGATATTCTGGTTCTCTTGATTTATGGCTTGGTATTGTTTTCGAATCCTGACACTTTTGTTGATGTTAATGCCATAAAGATCTTCATCTCTCAGAACCCGGTACCCACTCTCTTGGGTGACATTCTTCATCAGCTCTATGCTCGTACTGCCCGAAAGCGGGGAACTTTGATGTGTTGTGCTCCTTTATTATCGAGGTGGTTTATTTCGCACCTCCATAAGTCAGTGTTGAAGAACAAAGAAGGAATGGGCTGGGCTTATAGGGTGATGTCTCTTTCTCATAATGAAATTATCTGGACTCTCAAAGGTATGGATGAGGTGACTGTCATTGATCGCTGTGGGGAGTATCCAAATGTTCCATTAATAGGAACCCATGGAGGAATTTCTTACAACCCATGCTTAGCTCTCCGTCAGTTTGGAAGAGCCAGAAGAGAAGGGCCTCATGAGATGTTGATGCCTCATATCATCTTTGATTTTCAGGGAGATAGCGATGAGCTACGTCGTAGATTCATAAGGGCTTGGGACAGAGTTCACCAATCAGATCCACACGAGCTGGGCCCAAAGACTTCTCTGCCAATGGAGCCATATCTTAGATGGGTCCGCATCCGTGCCCAGAAGCTACGTATGCCATATGAAGCTGTCCGGCCTGTCACTCTTGAAGTTGCTAATGAAGACGGGGTTCTTCCAACCATTCTCCACCCTTATATTCCCACTGATATTGGGGCACTGAAGAGGTCTTGGATGCAGTTGAGGGATGAACGGGATTCTTACTGAGAGAAGTTCAACGAGCAAGAGCAGAAGATCCAGAAGCTGACTAGGCAACTGGAGAACGAGTGGATCCTGAATGATTATGTCCGCACTGAGAAGAAGAGACCATGGGAGCATTGATGGACCTTTGATGATTTCCTTTACAGTTTTTATTTACTTTTCAGTATTTCCATTCTTGTAATGCCTTAAGGGAAATTTGTTGAACAATTTAAATTTTGAAGTTTAAATCTAATAAAGTGTGTTTCTTTTCTTGTTTACAAATTTGAATCCCAATTGTCTTTGAAATCATAAATCATACGTATTTCATCCCATGCACTTCATAAACAGGTACCCTTTTACATGTCTCTTATCTTCTTCGCTGTTTATTTCAACGCTTATCATGTCTACAGAACCTTCAACTGAGCAAGCTATCAAGGCCCTCCAGGCCCAGAATGTCCAATTTCAAGAGTTTCTCATGAGCCTAGCTAAGGGTCAGCAGGACCTAAAGACCTTGATTCTGAAGGAGAAAAAGAAGAAGAAGAATAGGACAGTGCTGTTCAACACTGGTCCTAGGTTTGGAAATAGGTTACGGGATGAAGTTGATCTGACCACCTCATATGGAGGGAAAGATAGTCCACAAGAAAGGAGGGCTCATAGCCCTGTGGTCTCCGACAACAAGATGGACTACGATGAAGAACAATATCCTCCTGCTGAGGATAAGTACAAACAACTGGAAGACCATTTGAGCGCTATGGAAATTCAGAAGGTGCCCGATCTGGACTTCGGAGATCTAGGTCTATCATTTGGGGTGGTGATTCCCCATAAGTTCAAGGCACCTGCCTTTGCCAAGTATGACGGAGTTTCCTGTCCGAAGCTGCACCTCCGGTCATATGTGAGGAAGATCCAACCTTACACTGCTGATAAGAACTTATGGATCCATTTCTTTCAAGACAGTCTCTCAGGGACTCAGCTTGAGTGGTTCTATCAGTTAGACGGAGCCAGTATCCGCAACTGGGAGGATTTGGCTATTGCATTCTACAGGCAGTATCAGTACAACTCCGACCTCGCTCTTACGCATACCAAACTCCAGGGTATGTCAATGGGAATGGGTGAAGGATTTAAAGATTATGCTCAGAAATGGAGAGACCTCGCCGGAAGGGTACAACCTCCCTTAGCTGATCGGGAGCTTGTTGACATGTTTCTGGGGACCCTGTCTGGTCCATTCTTTAACCATATGATTGGAAGATCTTCATCTGGGTTTACAGATCTTATTTTGACCGGTGAGAGGATTGAAGCTGGTATTAAGGCTGGGAAGATACAGAAGGGTGCTTCATCGAGCGCCGAGAAGAAGCCGTTTAAGAAAGAGTCCAGTGCTGTCTATAGTGCAAGAAGACATAATAGACCTGAACACCGCCAAGCTGTCAATGCGGCTGTTATTTCAAAATCTGCTGGTGCTCCTCAGTACAACAACCAACAAAAGGACGAGAGGCCTAAAAGGCAATTCACTCGTCTCAGCATGACCTTATCTCAGATTCTGCCACAATTGCTGAAGACTAATCTGGTGACTCTAAGGGAACCCCCAAAGAATTCAAATACAATGTCACCAAAGTATAACCCCAATGCCCGCTGTGCTTTTCACTCTGATAGTCTGGGGCATAATACGGATGATTGTTGGGCTTTGAAGAACAGGGTCTAAGACTTGATTGATGTGAAGGAGATCGAGTTCGGAGCACCAGAGAAGCCTAAACAAGATACAGGGGTGAATTCTATCAAGGATGACAATGATGAAGATTTTGATATCGACAGTTGGATCTACCCTACGACCAACGGTAGATTAAGCAACTGGACAGCGAAGGATTCTGTGCCCGTTTCAGTTATCACCCAGTAATGAACTTTTGTTTTGAATTTGTAATAGACAATGTTTTGAAACTTTATGGCCCGGTGTCTTACCCGGGGCACTGTGGCTTCATTTGTGATGGCTTTTGTGTGTCATTTTCATATATCATTAATAAAAGCATTGGACGTTCTTGCATTTCAAATCTTGCGCTCCTTGTGTTTCTTTATTATATATTGCAAAACAGCTATTTTACACACACTCACATATACAGGTCCACATCGACTCTGGATCTCACTGGTAACGACTCTGCTACTGCCAGTTATGACTTCGAAAATTCGATTAACTTAGCCGAAGACGAAGGTGAAGATGATTACGAAGTGCCTGGTGAACTTGCAAGACTGTTACTCCAAGAAGAAAGGGCCATTCAGCCGCATGAAGAGCCGGTAGAATCAGTGAATCTGGGTACTGAGACAGACAAGAAAGAAGTCAAGGTTGGGGCCAATATGGAGCTTAGTGTGAAACAACGGTTAATTCAGATGTTGCGTGACTACGTTGAGATATTTTCCTGGTCTTACAAAGATATGCCTGGGTTAGATACTGACATTGTGGTTCATCGCCTGCCTACCAAGGAAGACTGTCCTCCGGTAAAATAGAAGGTTCGCCGTATGCGCCCAGAGATGTCTGAGAAAATCAAGGCTGAGGTTATGAAACAATTTGACGCCGATTTTCTAGCAGTTACTTCTTACCCTCAGTGGGTGGCCAACGTGGTTCCTGTACCAAAGAAAGATGGTAAGGTCCGAATGTGTGTTGACTACAGGGATTTGAACAGGGCGAGCCCTAAGGATGACTTCCCTCTACCTCACATCGACGTTCTGGTTGACAATACTGCTCAGCACAAGGTATTCTCCTTTATGGATGGTTTCTCCGGATATAATCAAATTAAGATGGCTCCCGAAGATATGGAGAAGACCACTTTTGTTACTCAGTGGGGTACCTTTTGCTACAAGGTCATGCCTTTTGGGTTGAAAAATGCTGGCGCAACATATCAGCGTGCCATGGTTGCTTTGTTTCATGACATGATCCATCATGAGATAGAAGTATACATCGACGATATGATTACATGGTCCCATACTGAGGAAGAGCACCTTGACCATCTGTAGAAGTTGTTTGACAGGTCGAAGTTGTACAAACTGAGATTGAACCCAAACAAGTGCACCTTTGGGGTGAGATCTGGTAAACTGCTAGGTTTCGTTGTAAGTGACCAGGGTATTCAAGTGGATCCGGCAAAAGTGAAAGCTATACAAGAGATGCCAACTCCCAGAACAGAGAAAGAAGTCAGAGGCTTTCTGGGACGACTAAATGATGATACACAAATATGTGATATTTCTGGCTTGATATACACCAAATATTTCTCATTCTTTAGTTTGAATTAAATTATTTTATAAATATTATGCAGATATTTTTCTATTTTTGCAGATATGCACTGAGCCGAACACTTTTGAAGAAATGAAGAAAAAAAGGGTGCAAAAAGTAGTAAAAGAGCCTAAGAAGAAGAAACCAGCCCAAAAGCCCATTACACATGTGAGCACGTGGCCCACATGCAAACAAGCCCTGACGACCGTCAAGGGGTTGTGACGAACGTCACGCTCCATGAAGACCAAGTGACGATAGTCACTTGCGTGTGACGAACGTCACAGCTTACAACTCCACTTTTTCCTCATCCAATGGACATAAACAATTTCAAAGCACAATCCAACGAGTTCCTACATTCTCTCACCCACTCAGTCAAAAGAGCAAGGAACGTGACAAGTTAATGGCCCTATTATTTCTCAAACGAAGAATTCAACTGTTCCTACATTTTCGAAAGCAAGGAATCAAGCAAGCACTATAAATAGAGCAAGAGACCACAGTAGAAAGAGTTCTTCTTTTTGGCGAGAAAGTTTAGAGATTTCATTAAGCAAATATTATTTTCAGCATTATTTATTTTCAGCATTATTTCTTTTCCTAGTTATTCCTTTCCAGCATTATTCTTCCAGCATTATTTTCTTCTGTACGGTTAAATATATTCTCCGATCAAAGCAAAGCCTACAATTTGTGCAGGAGTGCTTCTATCTTCAGAGTTATTACCAGGTTTATGTTTACAAATTCTTATTGCTTATTAATTAATATAATTATGTTTATCTGTGTTTGTCCTTTATATTATTCTGCGATTTGGTTTAATATTATGTCAGGATAGAAATATTATACCGGTATGTAAAGTCAATCAACCGAGGGAACGAGTATCTTAGTCGGGACTATTTTTACTACGAAACTTTCTTTTCTGGCCTAAGTTACTATTTTTTAAATCATTAAATTGTTTTGTTACGGAAGTAAAAAAAACAGATAGAGGTTAGGGTCAACAAAGTAGAAGTTTGAGATCTTTTAACTGGACATTAGTAATTAGGCATTGGCTTAAAATACAGCGGAAGCACTTTAAAGTTAATTAAGATTTTGTTTAGTTTCCAAAAAGTGTTTTTCACTCCTGCGGGATGGCGGAAGCGTACGTTAGGACTTAACTGCATAGCCTAGATCAACCAAACGACAGTGTGAGACGAGGGTTTTTAAACTAGATAGGTTTTACTGAAAACAGTTTTGAAAATATAAAGACGCCCGACAGGTCGCTAGTTCCCGAGGTAAGACTAATGCATACTGGTAATTTTGTTCATTGATTATTAAAATACAACTTAATTTAGTGATTAGTTTCCCTACAACCCAAATCAAATATTCATTAGCTTTAGATTTACATAGTAACAATAGAAAACGGTAGATCGATTCATCAGTCTCTGTGGTTCGATATCTTTTAAAACTACTCGACAAGACTGTGCACTTGCAGTCCGAATCATTGGATACATAAGTACAAATCCCCCGATCAAGTTTTTGGCGCCGTTGCCGGGGACTGATTTAAGTCGATATCGCTACTCTTTTGTTACGCAGTAGAGACTAGAGCAAAAACTTCTTTCTTTTCTATCTCTATTTCTTTTCTTTTCTTTTCTAATTTTGTATGCCAAACACTCGTTCGCAAGACGAGCCGTTATACATACAAATCAACGATATCGAGCTTTATCTCAGACTTAGACGCCACATTCAAGAGTACCATCTCTTGCATAACACTCAACCTCGTCAATTACTCGAACCTCCTGTTTCTCCACCAACCGAAGAAATGGCTGCAAATCCTGCTCCGCGCCCACTCAAATCCTATGCCATACCCTCACAAGATGAACCACATAATAGCATTGCTGCACCTCCGATCGAGGCTAACAACTTTGAACTAAAACCCTCTTTGTTATCCGCTGTGCAACAAAACCAGTTCTCTGGTGGGTCGATGGAGGACCCTAATCTTCATCTATCAATATTTCTACAGTATGCAGATACAATCAAGAACAATGGGGTCAGTCAAGAAGCAATAAGACTTCGTCTTTTCCCTTTCTCTCTAAGAGACAGAGCAAGAGCTTGGCTCCAATCTCTACCCGCAAACTCGGTCACTACATGGGTGGAGCTGAAGAAAGTCTTTCTTGCAAGATATTTTCCACCAAGCAAAACAGCTATGCTAAGATCTCAGATAAGCGATTTTAGACAAAAGGAGAACGAATCCCTTTTCGATGCTTGGGAAAGATACAAAGATCTGATGAGACTATGCCCACATCATGGCCTGGAAGAATGGTTGATAATCCACACCTTCTATAATGGTCTCCTCTACAATACAAGATTAACAATAGACGCTGCCGCAGGTGGTGCACTTATGGACAAATCCTACACCACTGCCTATGCTCTAATTGAAAGTATGGCCCAAAACCACTATCAGTGGGGAAGTGAAAGAGGACACACAGACAAAGGTACTACAGAGAAAGCACCGACAAAAGGAGGAATGTATGAGATAAGCGACCTAGACAGTGTCCATGCTAAGGTAGATTCCCTCACCCTAAAGATTGATAATTTGACCGCAATACCTCCAGCCACCGTGGCTGCTATAACTCCCAATTGTGAAATATGCAGAGTACCTGGACATCTAGTCACAGAATGTAAGATCTTGGCAGGAACTCCAGCTGACCAAGTGAATTATGCTCAAGGAAACCCTTACTCAAACACGTACAACCCTGGATAGAAAAATCACCCAAATTTCTCATATAAAAACC
Source organism: Vicia faba (assembly GCA_948472305.1). NCBI lineage: Eukaryota > Viridiplantae > Streptophyta > Magnoliopsida > Fabales > Fabaceae > Vicia > Vicia faba. The sequence continues at coordinate 1,745,243,458 of OX451736.1, read as the reverse complement.
CCAATGCGTTGTATGCTCCAAAACAAGCACCTGCCGTACCACCTGGATATTAGAAAGCCCCTGCAAATGCTCCTAGTGAACCTAAAAAATCAAGCTTAGAACTGATGATGGAGAACTTCATAGCTACTCAAGCGCAAACAAATAAAGATGTCCAAAATCAAAACATACACACTAATGAGCAGATAAAACAATTAGCAAACAAAATAGATGCTTTGGCCACCCACAATAAAATGTTAGAAACTCAAATATCTCAAGTGGCTCAACAACAAGCACCTACAGCCGCACCGGCCGATACGTTTCCTGGTCAACCACAACCTAACCCAAAGGGGCATGCTCATGCCATCATATTAAGAAGTGGAACCGAGTTAGATGGACCGCCTGACCCAAGACTATCAAATCAAAGTATGTATCAAAAGGCTGAAACGTCAACTGAGAAGGAGAATCAATCAGAGAAACCAGAGGTAGACGAAAAAGATAAAGGAGGAGATGCCAAAGAAAAAGAAAAATCCTATGTGCCTCCACCGCCTTATAAACCCCAAATCCCTTTTCCTGGTAGATTAGCCAAACCCAAGAACGTAGGGCAATTTAAAAAATTTGTAGAACTTCTGAAATAACTCAATATAACAATTCCTTTCACAAAAGCTATAACTCAAATGCCCTCATATGCGAAATTTCTCAAGGAAATCTTATCTAACAAGAAAAAGCTAGAAGATAATGAAACGGTAACGCTTACTGCAGAATGTAGCGCGATTATCCAGAACAAGATGCCTCCTAAGATGAAAGACCCTGGAAGTTTCTCTATACCATGCCATATTGGTAAGTTTGTCATAGACAAAGCCCTGTGTGATCTAGGCGCTAGTATTAGCGTTATGCCTCTATCCATATGCAATAAACTGGAAATGGGTGAACTAAGACCGACAAAGATGTCAGTTCAATTAGCGGATTGCCCCGTCAAATACCCAGTAGGAATTTAGAAAATGTTCCTGTACGAATAGGCCAATTCTACATCCCTACGAATTTCATAATCATGGACATTAGAGAAGACGAAAGCAAACCTATCATCTTAGGAAGACCATTCTTAGCCACAGCTGGAGCTATCATAGATGTAAAAAAGGGCAAACTAACCTTTGAAGTAGGTGAAGAGAAAGTCGAGTTTATTCTAACACAATTCTTACAAGTGCCCGCCATAGATGACACATGTTATCTGGTGGACATCGTTGACGAATGCGTAAGAGAAATTGAATGGGAACCAATACCTTGTTCCGAAACCATGAAGATTCCCACACCTCTTATATTTGAAGATAACGAATGGTGTCCTGAATACCGAGACGACAATCTGAGTGAATGCTTAGCTCTGACACCCGATCACATGCCTTGTCCAAGAAAACCAGCATTGGATCTTAAGCCATTACCTAAGACCCTCAGATATGAATTCCTTGACACCGAGTTAAAGCGACCTGTAATTGTCAACGCGGACTTAGGACAACATGAAACAGACAAATTATTACAAGTCCTAAGAAAATATCCCTCCGCCTTAGGATACGACATTACAGATCTCAAAGGAATAAGCCCTTCCATATGCATGCATCGTATTATGCTGGAGAACGACTGCAAATCTTCTAGAGAACATCAACGAAGAATTAACCCAATATGGAGCACCGTAGTTAAGGATGAAGTTAAAAAACTTTTGAACACTGGAATCATATACCCCATCTCTGATAGTCAATGGGTAAGCCCAGTCCACTGTGTACCAAAGAAAGGTGGTATAACGGTAACAACAAACAAAGCAGGCGAAGCTGTAGCAGAACGAACTATAAGTGGAGCTAGAATGTGTATTGACTATAGGAAGCTAAACAAGGACACCCGAAAGGACCATTTCCCTCTACCATTCATCGATCAAATTCTTGAATGACTAGCTAAGCACTCACATTACTGTTATCTAGATGGTTACTTCGGATTCTTTCAAATCCCTATTCACCCCGATGACCAAGAGAAAACAACATTCACATGTCCTTATGGAACTTTCGCCTACCGACGAATGCCGTTTGGGTTATGTAATGCTCCCGCCACGTTTCAGAGATGCATGATGGAAATCTTTGCTGATTTCATAGACAACATTATGGAGGTCTTTATGGACGACTTCTCTGTATGTGGAGAGAGTTTTGAAGATTGTCTGGTGAATTTGGAGAAAGTTTTGGAGAGATGCATAAAATTTAACCTTGTTCTGAATTGGGAAAAGTGCCACTTTATGGTCAAACAAGGAATCGTACTAGGACACGTTGTGTACGAAAAGGGGATTGAAGTCGATAAAGCTAAGATCGAAGTCATAGAAAACTTGCAACCCCCTAAAACAGTAAGAGAAATACGCAGTTTCTTAGGACACGCCGGTTTCTACCGACGATTCATCAAAGATTTCTCGCAAATATCAAAACCTCTAACCACCCTCCTTATGAAAGACGTTGAATTTGATTTTGATGACAAATGCCTAAATGCATTTAACCAACTAAAAACAACCCTTGTATCCGCACCAATCATGCAACCACCCGATTGGAGACTTTCATTTGAAATCATGTGTGATGCAAGTGATTACGCCGTAGGTGCAGTCCTGGGACAACGAAGAGATAAGAAGCTTCATGCGATATATTATGCTAGTAGAACCTTGGACCCTGCACAGATGAATTATGCAACAACAGAAAAAGAACTTTTAGCCGTAGTCTTCGCACTAGACAAATTTCGCTCCTACCTCGTAGGCGCAAAAATAATCATCTATACAGACCACGCGGCTATTAGATATCTCTTAACCAAGTAAGACTCAAAGCCGATACTTTTGAGATGGATTCTGCTTCTACAAGAGTTTGATCTAGAAATTAAAGACAAAAAAGGTACCGAAAACGTAGTAGCCGACCATTTATCTCGAATGGAACAGCTGACACCAGAAGAAGTACCTATTAACGATGACTTCCCGTATGAACGTCTGATGGCTCAGATGGACGTAGGAGAAGCCAGAAAAGAACAGCCTGAACCAAATCCAAATCAACTGCTCTTAGGACTTGACATGCAAGCTGCTAACAGCGATTCACGAGAAAGCCAAGACCAAATAAATAACCATATACAAGAAGCCGTGGTCTCTATCCAAACCATACCATGGTATGCGGACATAGCAAATTACTTAGCTGCCAAAATCCTACCCCCTGATATGACTTATCAACAGAAGAAGAAATTCTTTCACGATTTGAAACATTACTTTTGGGATGAACCTTTACTATTCAAGAGGAGTGCAGACGGTATTTTCCGAAGATGCGTCCCGGAAAACGAAATAGAAAGCATTATTTCTCATTGTCATGATGCCCCTTACGGAGGTCATGCAAACACATCAAAGACATGCGCCAAAATTTTGCAGTCTGGCTTCTACTGGCCAAATTTGTGGAAAGATGTGCACATAGCCATCCTAAACTGCGACCGATGCCAATGCACCAGAAATATATCCAGACGAGATGAGATGCCTCAGACTGGCATCCTACAAGTGGAAGTCTTTGATGTATGGGGAATCGACTTCATGGGACCATTTCCATCCTCCTTCGGAAATAAATATATACTCGTGGCTGTAGATTATGTTTCAAAATGAATTGAAGCAATAGCTTCTCCAACAAACGATACTAGAGTCGTGATTAAACTCTTAAAAACCATCATATTCCCAAGGTTTGGTGTACCCAAACAAGTTATTAGCGACGGTGGCTCCCACTTCATATCACGAATCTTTGATAAACTCCTAAACAAATATGGGGTGAGGCACCGCGTCGCAACACCGTACCACCCCCAAACAAGCGGACAGGTGGAAGTCTCAAATCGAGAAATAAAACAAATACTGGAAAAAACTATTGCCACCTCAAGGAAGGATTGGTCGGCTAAGTTACCTGACGCATTATGGGCCTACAGAACGACATTCAAGACACCAATAGGTACAACACCCTTTAAACTCATATATGGAAAATCATGCCACCTGCCAGTGGAAATTGAACACAAAGCTTACTGGGCGATTAAAACTTTAAACCTAAGCTACACTACGGCAGGAGAGAAAAGGATCCTCGACATAAATGAATTAAAAGAACTAAGATTAGATGCATATGAAAATGCAAGGATCTATAAAGAAAGGACGAAAAATGGCATGACAAACGTATCTCAAGGAAAGAATTCAATGAAGGAGATGTCGTACTCCTATTCAACTCTCGTCTGAAACTGTTCCCTGGAAAACTCCGTTCACGATGGTCTGGACCATTCGAAGTAACCAAAGTTTTCCCCAGTGGTGCCATAGAAATCAAAGGAAAATCCATGAATCCATTCTTAGTGAATGGCCAACGCCTAAAGCATTATTACAGTGTCGGAAATAAGGATTACACCGCGAGCTTAACGCTATTAGAGTTACCGCACCAACTTGAAAACTAATTCACGTCTAACAACTTTGTCAAGCTAACGACATTAAACAAGCGCTGTGTGGGAGGCAACCCACAATTTTTTATTTTTTCATATTTTATTTATTAATCTCTCAAATATCTTTATCTTTTATTTTTACTTTTATTTTTTGTCATTTATGCATTCTAATTTTTACTTTCCGATTTTTTTTCCTCTTCTTTCTTTCTCCCACAACATATTTTACTTATTTGCATTTTTATTTTCCAAATTTTAGTACCGATTCACAGGAACCTACAAGATAAAATTCATGGATACTATCATTTTTGCCTCGGAGACTCAGCAGAGACGATATGAGATTCTGGCTCAGCGCCAGATGAGTATGACCACGTATGTGCATGATCCCACCATGACAGCCTTAGGAATCAGGGAAAGTGTCTATTTCATGTTTAACCAGATAGGATGGGAGGGGTTCCTAGCCCATAAACACCCTACACACCAACGCCTCACCTTGGAGTTCTTGAGCTCCCTCATCTATAAACCCAAACAAGGCTTAGGGTGTAGTAGAGGTCAGATGTCCTTTAGATTGTTCGGTTTCTCCCACCAGTTTATAGTTCACAGTCTAGCTCAACTGCTAGGATTCCCTAGCTCTTTAGACGCCCACATGGAAACCCAGGCGGATGAGTACCTCAACTTTGAGCTTAATCACTTTTGGAGAGACATAGCGGGCCAATATCCCGAGGACCCCGACCACCTTGATGCCACCGAGATTCATTACCCGACTATTAGGTATTTCCATCACATTTTAGCTTTCACATTTTTTGGAAAACCTATTAATCAACTCTCGGTTTCTAGGGATGAGCTGTTTATCATTTATTGTGCTTTTCAGACCAGACCAGTCATTGGCGCATCATTCATGATAGCCAACATGTCAGCTATAGCTCAGTGTACCCATGGCCCCATCTGTGTCGGCGGGCTAGTCACTATGATAGCCGAGGCCCTATCCCTATGGTCATCTCTGTCGCACCTTACACCGTACGCCAGATATTATACCATGGACATCCCTTTTTGCTTTAACATTTCTTTGATTGGTAACCTCAACCCACCTCACTTTCAGCTGCTTGTCCAATGTAACCCTATCTATTGCTTCAAATTGCCTAGCCCCGAGCATACCAGTGTCTATACCAAGACAAATTGGCTATAACCCTTATAGAAGACAGACGAAAACGATCCTGAGAGGGAGGAGAGCGACCCATCTACACCCACAGGTTACCACGATTATACACCTTTGGATTACCCTATGCTACCCCTTGTTACTACCGCTGATGACATGCCCATACCTGATCATGCACATACGATCAAGACTCTGCAGACATATGTTACCACACTCTGCGGAGAGCACGACACTGTTAAAGAAAATGTCAGCACACTTCGGTGTGACTTCTTTCATTTCATGGACGTTGTCACAAAGCAGTTTGACCACATTTATCAACATCTGCACGCTTCTGCACCACCTCCCGGAGGCCCTCATGCTTGATAGTTTTTCTGTACCGCCCCAGTGAGGACATTGTTTGTTCTTAGTATGGGGGTTTTTTTCATTGTTTTTAATTATTATTATTCTCAAACTCATTATGGTTTTAATTATCTTCGAATAATATATTTCTTTTCGGTCCTAAAATTTTTATTCATATCCATTTTATTTATTTCTATTTACAAAGTATGCATTCATTTTTTGCAATTTCTGTTATTATTTTCATTTGTTCTTAATTTCTATTATAATTACTTTAGTGGAGCATGCGTTCAAAGCAGTCAAAGAGACATGACCTGACCCTGACGAACGTCAGAGTGCATGTGACGAACGTCAGGGAGTGTCTTTGACTCTGACGAACGTCAGAGGGAACGTGACGGGCGGCAGGCATTGTCCCCCACGCCTTTCAAAACCGTGACCATTGACCAGCATTGATGAAGGAAAAAAAATTTGTTTTAAAATCCCACCACCCCATTTACTCCACTCACCCATAACTTCCATAACCTCCCAAATTTCAAAATTCTCCCATAAACACCATTAAATTTCTTACTCCACAAACCATCTATATAAACCCTCCCCTTCCATCCTTAGTTTCATCACTACCACTTCCTTTCCATCTCTCTACCACATATACATTTTTTCTTCTTCTTCTTTCTATCAAGTTCAATACTCATGGCCAACCAACCCGAACCCGACATGCGACATCTCGTGCTCCGACAAGGAGAAGCCGGTGAGCTTCAAAAAGAGAGGTACATAAAATTCCATCACTGAGGGCTAACACCCACACGGTTCATCGACAACACTTGCTTACAAGAATTAGGCCTGCTACCTCATATGGAAGGCTTGCTGAATAAAGCTGGCCTAAGCTTTATTAGCACGATGAACACGCCAACTTACGAAGCTCTCACGTTGGAATTCTTGAGTTCCTACGCATATCACACCCGAGAAGATGCAGACGCATACCTAACGGGAGCCGCTCATTTTCGGATGTTCAACCGAGAGTACCAACTCAACCATGAGATTTTGAGCGACATATTTCATTTTCCCCGAGGAAATAATGTGCAATACCGCATACCCCCAGAATTGGGTTGGAATGGAAGTGCATACGCACTATGGGAGAGAATAACCGGCGAACCAAATGTCACGCCCGAAGCACGGTACGCCTCTCACATCCACAACCCGAACACCCGCTTCTTACACCGTGTTATGGCAAACACAATATTCGGAAGGGCAAACAACAACAAGGTAAACACTAAAGAATTATATGCTCTCCATTGTACCTTTTCGCAAAACATCCGTCTTAATCCCGTCACTTTAATGATGGCCCATATTCAAAACCTCGTTGCAAGAGAAGGGACCACACCTTTTTGCATCGGAGGCATCGTCACCGCCATCGCAGTTCACTTGAACTGGGGGGAAAGGATCCAACTCCTACCTCCGCTGCCAGCAGTTTTTATGGACATTGATAACTGTAGAGCTGGCTGCCTGATTAAAGTACGAGAAGCTGGAGGATACTATCTTATGGTTAAGAATGCAAGAGTTCGCAGTATGATAATGCCAAATCATAATCGTACTTACTTGGGTAATCCGGATAACTGGCTTTACAACCTGAACGCCCCTGAACCCGGAGAAAATGTGCAAGGAAATCAAGGTCAGGCTAACAACGCTGCTGCTGACGAAATCGAAGAAGAATTAGAGCAGCAAGGGCCCCAAAAAAAGCAAGCCAACAATCCCGCCACTATCGATGCAATATATGCCGCAATAATGCAACAAAACTAGCTGTCCACTCAACGCCACCAGAGTATCGAGACGCGCCAAATCGAGATGATGACTCTCATGCAACAAATGCAGAGAGATCAAAATGACTATGCTCGCAGGCACGATCAAAGTATGCTGGAATTCACCACAGGAATAACGGCAGATATGCGAGCCTTAACACTCCGTGTTGACGACTTGCATAATATCATATCCCAAAGAGATGGCGGCGAATCTTCCAGACATGATGGGCAAGCACGTCGAAGATCAAGGACACGTGGCCGATACCAAAGACAAGAGGAGGAAGAATGATTATGTTGTTATCTTTCCCCTTTCCCGCTTCTATCAATACATTGAGGACAATGTATGATTCAAGTATGGGGGAGGAAGTATTTTCCCTTTTCCTAGTAACTTTTATTTTCTTTGTAATTTCCCTTCTGTTCTGTTATCTTAAATTCAATAAATTTTTTTTTTTTTAATTTTCTCAAGTCATCTATTGCAGCAATTTGTGTTGTTCTTTTAGACTCCCCTCTCTTTTTGAGCCTATAAATTTTTTTTTCTCACTCGACAAGTAAATAGACTGCAAAATCTTTAATCATCAGGAATTGGGGCGAGATTGAGCGAAATTTATACCGTTTAGACACTCTATAACCCCAGAGTATGATAGATCAGTTCAAGTACCCGTTGTTTCCAACACCTTGAGTTTAGTCTTTATAGTAACCTTGAGTAGTTTATATTAGCAGTCAACACCGTCTTAAACACAAACTATGCAGGAAGTCGATGAATATAAGTGGATGATAGAATATTTCAGCAAAATATTGCAAGGAAAAACACTGATTAAATTGGACGATCCTCACCCGATCGCCTAATCCAAAGGATGTAAACCTTACAAAGTAACATGAAAATTCATTTGATGGATGGTTCAGGAGCATCTGGTACTGAACTCGGTAGGGCAGATTACGGTCTGATCCCCCACATCCAACATTTGAATTAAAGGTTGCCATATTAATGTGCCAGAAACCTCTAAAAGTTTAAAAGGATCATAACCACTAACCAACTGTTCTGCTATGTGCGTGTGAAGATAAAGGACTTAATGTGATTGCGCTAGAATGAAAAAGGCAAAACAATACGAATACTCGAGGTAGGCTATGATAGGACCTGTAACTAGTTTACGTAAAATAGGATTGTCTAGCGTCACCGACGTAGTTATGGAGCACGAATCAAACCACTGATTTTCTGACAAAAACACAACGCAGCTATGTATTAGTCGATCTGAGTCATAACCATGTTTAGAAAAACATCGTACTTAGCATTTGCTTGAGGACAAGCAAAGTTTAAGTATGGGGGAGTTTGATGACACACAAATATGTGATATTTCTGGCTTGATATACACCAAATATTTCTCATACTTTAGTTTGAATTAAATTATTTTATAAGTATTATGCAGGTATTTTTCTATTTTTGCAGATATGCACTGAGCCGAACACTTTTGAAGAAATGAAGAAAAAAAGGGTGCAAAAAGTAGTAAAAGAGCCTAAGAAGAAGAAACCAACCCAAAAGCCCATTACACATGTGAGCACGTGGCCCACATGCAAACAAGTCCTGACGACCGTCAAGGGGTTGTGACGAACGTCATGCTCCATGAAGACCAAGTGACGATAGTCACTTGCGTGTGACGAACGTCACAACTTACAACTCCACTTTTTCCTCATCCAACGGACAGAAAAACGTTCAAAGCACAATCCAACGAGTTCCTACATTCTCTCACCCACTCAGTCAAAAGAGCAAGGAACATGACAAGTTAATGGCCCTATTATTTCTGAAAGGAAGAATTCAACTGTTCCTACATTTTTGAAAGCAAGGAATCAAGCAAGCACTATAAATAGAGCAAGAGACCACAGTAGAAAGAGTTCTTCTTTTTGGCGAGAAAGTTTAGATATTTCATTAAGCAAATATTATTTTCAGCATTATTTCTTTTCCCAGTTATTCCTTTCCAGTATTATTCTTCCAGCATTATTTTCTTCTATACGGTTAAATATATTCTCCGATCGAAGCAAAGCCTACAATTTATGCAGGAGTGCTTCTATCTTCAGAGTTATTACCAGGTTTATGTTTACAAATTCTTATTGCTTATTAATTAATATAATTATGTTTATCTGTGTTTGTCCTTTATATTATTCTGCGATTTGGTTTAATATTATGTCAGGCTAGAAATATTATACTGGTATGTAAAGTCAATCAACCGAGGGAACGAGTAACTTAGTCGGGACTATTTTTACTACGAAACATTCTTTTCTGGCCTAAGTTACTATTTTTCAAATCATTAAATTGTTTTGTTACAGAAGTAAAAAAAACAAATAGAGGTTAGGGTCAACAAAGCGGAAGTTTGAGATCTTTTAACTGGACAGTAGTAATTAGGCATTGGCTTAAAATAAAACGGAAGCACTTTAAAGTTAATTAAGATTTTGTTTAGTTTCCAAAAAGTGTTTTTAACTCCCGCGGGATGGCGGAAGCGTACATTAGAACTTAACTGCATAGCCTAGATCAACAAAATGACAGTGTGAGACGAGGGTTTTCTAAACTAGATAGGTTTTACTGAAAACTGTTTTGAAAATATAAAGACGCCCGACAGGTCGCTAGTTCCCGAGGTAAGACTAATGCATACTGGTAACTTAGTTCATTGATTATTAAAATACAACTTAATTTAGTGATTAGTTTCCCTACAACCCAAATCAAATATTCATTAGCTTTAGATTTACATAGTAACAATAGAAAACGGTAGATCGATTCATCAGTCTCTGTGGTTTGATATCTTTTAAAACTACTCGACAAGACTGTGCACTTGCAGTCCGAATCATTGGATACATAAGTACAAATCCCACGATCACTAAACTACATTGCCCGATTCATCTCGCACCTAACTGCTACTTGTGAGCCAATCTTCAAGTTACTGAAGAAAGATCAGGTAGTACGTTGGAACAATGAGTGTCAGGCCGCTTTCGAAAGGATCAAAGAGTATATCCAAGAGCCACCCATCCTAATGCCACCAGTTGAAGGGAGACCTCTGATCTTATACTTGGCAGTACTTGACAACTCAATGGGGTGTGTGCTGGGGCAGCATGACGAGTCTGGCCGAAAAGAGCATGCTATTTATTACCTTAGCAAAAATTTTACTGACTGTGAGACCCGATACTCATTTCTTGAGAAAACTTGTTGCGCTTTGGTATGGGCTGCTCGCCGGCTGAGACAGTATATGCTGACTCACACTACTCTTTTGATTTCAAAGATGGATCCAATCAAGTATATCTTCGAAAAGCCTGCCTTGTCTGGAAGAATAGTGTTGTACCCCAAATTTTGACCTAAGATACCATCTCCCATCTGCATCATTACATTGCAAGCGTTTTGATCTATTGATTTTTAAAAATTCATAACTTTTTTAGGCCGAGAGCTGTTTATTTTTGAACGCTGAATTTATTAATCGATCAATGATCAAACAATGTTTATTAATTATTTATTATCTTAAATTTAAATAATTGGAATCTATTTTCAGTTATTATATAATTTAAAGATTTATGAATAATGAAATAAACATTTGGAAAGAGGTTTATTAATTGGTCAACAATGATTATTTAATTATTTATCATTTCTAAGTTAAATAATTGAAATTCCATTTTTAATTATTATAATTTAGAGAATTATGAATAATGAATTAAATAATTGGAGTTATTAATTGATCAATGATGTTTATTTATTTGTTTATTATTCTGAATTTAAGTAATTGAAATTGATTTTCAATTATTATACAATTTAAAGAATTATAGACGATAAATAAATAATTGGAAAGAAAAAGAATTGACTGGGAAAATAATAGAATTTTATTTCACTTTATTCTATTTTATTACAATTGTTATTTAAATATTGTATTATTTACAAAATATTTATAATGACAAATTACATAAAAAGTTTAAAGTAAAATAGAACTATTTTTCTAAGATTCTAATTCTAAATCTTCTATCCAATGCTTTTCCGTTTGCTCATTTAATTTCACCTGCAAAACAATTAAAAGAAAAAATTAGAAATAAATAAACAATTAAAAGCAGAAAATTAATCTTAAGCGTTCATCATTAAAAGCGAACGGCTGGAATCAGTTTACCCTTTTTTGCAAATCACGGGATTTCTCCCGGTTCACAAAAAAGGGAGGAATTTTTATAAATGAATGCACAATTATAAACATGCACAAATTCATTTTTATTTTCAAAACTGCATAATTAAAATCAATTGCATTTTAAAAAAGGCCAACTGCATATTTCAAATATGCATAATTTCTTTTGTCAAAAATGCATATTTCAAAAATATACACAGCATACAAAATCAACAGCATATGCAAGCTTCCCACCAAAAGCCAACGTAAACCTTGCCACAACATAGGAAGAGGCCAAAACAATAGGCTCCCACTGTGCCATTGCAAGTCAAAAGGAAATATGCAGTTCAAATCAAAATATGCAAGCAAGGTATATTTTCCTTTTTTTCTCATCATCTTCCAGCCTGCTTTTTCAGAACCAAATAAAGTACACATCATTTTGATATCAAATGGTACTTAAGAGAGAGAAGAGAGAAAGAAGTATGGTTTTACAAGTTTTGGTTTAGGCAGAAGTGGATACAAAACAAACTGCAGTAAGACAGTCAGTAAGAGGAAAGAAGCATGAATTAGAATACAAATAAACCATATGAAGCAGATGTGCATAATTGCCAAGAGAATATTGTAAAATATTCAAACCTAAGTCTGTAACGTAAACAAAGATGCCAAGCAAAATTGTATAACATAACAAGTAAACCCCTTTCAAGAGAGAGAGTTGAACCTGCCTAAAGTATTCAAAAAACTCAAATACTCCAAGCATAAACAAAATTTCCAGCAACCTTAAAAACCATTTCAAAAACCATTCCTACGGCATCATACAAAAAACCAGTACCATACATAACCATTATCAAAACCCTCCACCACCATAAAACATCAAACCAAAAAACTACAACATAAATCAAAACCATAGCCCACTGCATAAACCATGAGATAATATGGCCTAAAACCATCAACTTGTTCCATAACCTGTTAAACACAACATTGGCCTAAACCATATCAGAACCTAAAACCATAACCTGCTGTCCAGCCTAACCGAAACCAGAAAAGCATAAACCATGGCCTAAAGAACCATAACCTGTTGAAACCTGAACCAAAAGCCAAACCATAACCATTTTCAAGGCCTAAACCATATCATAACCTAAAACCATAACCTACTGTCAAATCTTTCCAACAAAAGCATACAGAAGTCAGAAAGAAGAAAAGGGCAAGCTAATCAAAACAATAGTATTCAAAAATGTTCAAGGCAACACAAAGGCATCAGTATATCATCATAGGCCATTAGAAAGCAACAATAGCGAGAAGAAGAAAGAAACAGTCCAGCATCAACACAGTAAAGAAGAAGATAGGAAAAGTTTTCAAGGCAACCAAGCATCAAATACACGGAAACAGAAGAAGAGAAGAAAGATAAATACAGAATACCAGGGTCTCCAAGCGCGCCTCCGCCGTTTTCCTTGCCGTCCGGCCTCCTACGCACTCAAAACCTCCCTCCTCCTTCTCCAGGTAGCTTTTCCACCCTCTTTTTCCTTTCATAATATCTCAATAATCACATAAACACGAAATTAGAATCAGAAATGGGTATAAAAATCAACACATGCAAAAATTGTAACAAACCCTAAAACGAATAGGAATTTGATCGTACCGTGAATCCATCGCCGTTTGCTTTGCTGGAGGGAAGAGGGAGATATGGAGTACCGGTGGCCTTTGGGACGAAGGAGAACTCAGAGAAGCAGAACGCGAACAAAGAAGAAAGTAAACGAAGAAGACGATGCAAGAAGTATGAGCGCCGTTCCCCCAATACCTTAACCCTAATTCAATTATCAAAACATGTTTAACCTTGAAACAAAATTATGAAACGTGCTTGGGCCTCAACCCTGTTACCTCCTCTAAGCCCAAACGTACTGCTTATACACCCCCTTCCCTATCTTTTCGTCTTGGGCCCTTCAGAACCCTTTTGGCCCATTTAATTGTTCATCTAATTTTTTTTCTAATACACCCTTTTCCTATTTATTCCTTTTTTTAGTTTTTAGAACTATTACTCATTTAGTAACTTAATCAAATAGGATAAATTTAATTAAACATTTTAATAAGGTGACCCATTTTATTAACCTTAGATTTATTTGGTAATTTTAAATATTCCCTTTTTTTTAATTAATTAGGTTTTAAGTTAGTAACTTTTAAGTATTCATTTAGTGTGATTATTTAATATTTCTTTAAAATAATGCCTTATATAGAACTCTAAAAAAATATATAAAAAATAGAAACTTAAAAAACTCAAAAAACATTTTTTATTTTCCTTAATTAATTCTCATTACTTTTATCCATATTAAAAATGCGTAAAAAATGAAAACTATTAAAACATTCTCTTTTCATTAATATTAAACAAAAAAATCATAAAAATGCACGTTCACACACTTAGTCTTTTATTTAATTGTTGTGTATCATTATCCGCATAATTTTTCTGTTTAATCATTTCATATTACATAATTATTCTGTTTACGTTTAAATCCAAGGGAAAAAACGATTAAATTTGTTGACTTCATGTCCTCAAGTCCGATCGCGCGAACATTCGCATTTCATCAAAACTTAGGATAATTTTTCCTCAAATATTCAATCTTTTCAAAACTTATACCTTTTAAGCAAAAACTTCGACATTAGGTCTTCGTCTCTTCAAAAACCCGTCCGTACCCCTTTTTCGGCCAAAACGATTCATTTTTCAATCAAACGAACAATTTTAATAAACATATATTTCAAAAGGTTCCTATAGAGTACTATAGATACATTGGGTGCTAATACCTTCCCATTGTATAACCAACCCCCGAACCATAGATCTCTTTTCAAAAACGCCTTGTATTTTTATTACTTTTAAAAGTATTATTTTACATTGCATATTTAGGGTTTTATTTCGCTCTTTTCCCTTTTCCCTTGGAAATAATAAAGCACGGTGGCGACTCTTGCTTTTGTGATACGAATTAATCAATAATTCGATCTCCGATTTACCCCTCTACATTTTTTATCGCTACAAATAGCAAGATGGCAGATGATCTTGACTGAGTATAACATCCAGTACACAACTCAAAAAGCAATCAAAGGAAGTGTATTGGCAGACCATTTGGCACATCAGGCAGTGGATGATTACAAGTCTATGAACTTTGAATTTCCGGACGAGAATATCATGTTGATAACTGATTGTGAGACACCTGGACCGGATGAAGGACCTGAAGAAGGATCCCGATGGTCTATGTACTTTGATGGAGCTTCGAACGCTTTGGGTAACGGCATTGGTGCCGTAATCATATCTCCTAAAGGCTCTCATACTCCATTTACCGCCCGACTATGTTTCAACTGCACCAACAACATGGCGGAGTATGAAGCGTGCATCATGGGTATTTGAGCTGCAATTGACCTAAGGATTAAGTTTCTAAGTGTCTTCGGAGATTCCTCTCTCGTGATCAGTCAGATCAAAGGCGAGTGGGATACGAAACACCCAAATCTTATTTCTTACAAGGAGTATGTATTGACGTTGCTTCCCCATTTCGAGGAGATCACCTTTGAACACTTCCCTAGAGAGGATAATCAGTTGGCGGACGCGCTAGCTACGATGTCTTCTATGTTCAAAGTCAATTGGGACAACGAGGCTCCCCGGATCATCATTGAAAGATTAGACAAACCTGCACATTGCTGTGATCTTGAGACTGAAGAAGTAACAGAAAAGCCCTGGTATCATGAGGTGAGGAGGTATCTTGAGGCTCAGGAATACCCCGAGGGTGCATCTGTTAATGACAAGAAGTTTCTGAGGAGGTTCGCGGCAAAGTTCTTCATCAGCAATGGTATTCTTTACAAGCGTAACCATGATTCAACCTTACTGCATTGTGTGGATAAGATTGAAGCAGAAAGGATCATGGCAGAGTTACATGAAGGTACCTTCGGAACCCATTCCAGTGGACATACCATGGCAAAGAAACTCCTTCGGGCAGGATACTACTAGTCCACAATGGAAGCTGACTGTTATCAGCATTCTCGAACATGTCACAAGTGCTAGGTCTATGCTGATAAGGTGCACATACCTCCAGTTCCTCTGAACGTCTTGACAGCGCCTTGGACTTTTGCAATGTGGGGCATTGATATGATCGGCGAGATCAGACCTACAACATCCAACAAGCATCATTTCATCCTCGTAGCAATTGATTACTTTACGAAGTGGGTTGAAGCAGCTTCCTTTGCTACTGTAACCAAGAACGTCGTGGCACGGTTCATTCGGCACAATTTGATTTGTCGATACGGTGCACCAGAGAGGATCATTACGGGCAATGGTACCAATCTTAACAACAAGATGATCACTGAGCTCTGCGAGCAATTCAAGATACAGCACCATAACTCTTCTCCCTACCGGCCGAAGATGAATGGGGTTGTCGAAGCGGTAAATAAGAACATCAAGAAGATTGTGCAGAAGATGACAGTAACATACAAAGATTGGCATGAGATGTTACCATTTGCTCTTCATGGGTACCGTACCTCAACACGAACGTCAACAGGGGAAACACCCTATTCCTTGGTTTATGGCATGGAGGCAGTCTTCCCTATTGAAGTTCAGATACCCTCTCTTCGGATCATGAAGGATGCATGTTTGAGAGAAGATGATTGGATCCAGACCCGACTTGATCAGCTAAACCTAATTGACGAAAAGAGACTCACTGCTATTTGTCATGGTCAGACATACCAAAAACGGATGATCAAGGCATTTAACAAGAAAGTCAGACGACAAGAGTATCAAGTTGGGGACCTTGTAATCAAACATATTATTCTACCTTAAGGTGATCCCAGGGGCAAATGGACCCCTACTTACGAAGGGCCATTTGTGGTTAAGAACATCTTCTCAGGCGGAGCTATGATCCTAACCACCATGGATGGTGACAACCTTCCTCACCCCGTCAATGCAGACATAGTAAAAAGATACTACGCATAATCAAAGACCCGCTAGGTTGACTGGCCTAGGCAAAAATAAGGGCTTCCTGGCGAACCAAAAGGGTTCGGGCAAAAATAAGGGATGAAAATATATAAAAAATATGTACACCCAGCGAGTCGAAAACCTAAAAAGGCGGCTTGGGAAAAAATGGGTATCCCGATGGACTGAAAACCCGAAAGGGCAGTCCAGGCAAAAGTTAGGGATTAAAGCGTAACACTATGTCTCATTGGATCACCTCGCATCCAGACATCGGTATTGACTATCAAGCTCGGACGACACTAATCAATCAGATTCATCTTCAACTAAGCAGCAAAGTGATGAGATGCTTGAAGATATAAAGACAATAGCAGAGTTGGAACCCAGTGCGATTATTCACATAGCTGTTTTTTTTCCTTTTCAAAAATTGTATAAATTCTATTTGTTCGGCGGCGTTCTCTTACTAGGACGTCAGCCTCTTGTACAAAAAATGCCTATTTTCAGGCAAACTTCAAAATCAATACAAATTCATTTTCAGACAAATTTCAAATTGTTTTTCCTTTACCTGTTTTGTTTTGCAAAGAACGTCCAATGTTCATTTTTGATATATGCATTTGACATTAACTGCTGATCATAAATATTTACACGCGAAACGAAAGATGAATTACTGGTAATATCAGAAATAGGGGCATAAGAAATGTCCAAGCTGTGTAGTAGTTTAGTCCACCAGGTACAAGGTAGATCCAGTTGAAGAATATGGCTAAGACACCTTCATTCCCCGCAGAATAAGACAATAATAGTAGCTCCCAGCTGAGACTTGCAACTATGAACAAATCAACAATACTCTCCCCAAGTAGAGTTCTTCCACCATCAGGGCTAAAAAGGTTTGGCATCCCTAGAAGGTCTTAATATTCTTCAACGGAGTATAAAGACATTCCCCAACAAGTATAAGAATACCCCCGACAGTCTTAATATTCCTCAACAGAGTATAAGAATGTTCCCCGGTGGAGTACAAGATATCCCCAGTGGAGCCATTTCCCCAGCGCAGTCTAAAAAAGTTTTCCCAACAGAGTTGAATCATCTTCCCCAGTAGACTTTGGAAGCTTATCCCCTGCAGAGTGCAAATAAATCTCCCCAGCCAAATTCAGAGGGTTATCCCCACAGGAGTCTAACTGGGTTATCCTCAGCAAGTTGCAACTGAAATATCATCCCCAGCAAAATTCTTTCTTTCCCCAAACAGGAGTTCAATCCTCAACCGATTATGTATCACCAGCAACAGTAATCCATCCCCAGCGGAGTTCATCATAAAAATCCCCAACAGAGCTTATCAACGGAATCTCCAGCAGAGGTTATCGTTAAAATCCTCAGCAGAATATCCCTTCCCCACAGAGTAATTCCCCTCAGAATAATCTCTTCATCAGTTTATTCCCCAACAGAGTTCTTTTCTCCTGCAGGTTTATCCTCACAATCATCTTCGTTCACCATCCCGGGCGGAAGCGAAGAATTCAACTCTATTCTCCAGCAGCTACGGGATTTATTTTCCCCAGCTAAAACATTACATGTCCATACATCATGATACATGCATATACGCATCATACCCTACAATCTCATTTATTTTGAGAACATCATTTCCTGATACATATCATGCATTACATACATCTAACCTTTACCTTTCAGGAAAGATACAATCAAAATTCAAGTTATGAAGCCCGGGTACAACCGAATAGTGTCTTGATTTCTACAACATGTTGTGAAGCCCGAATTACGATCGGATAACAATATCAGACTACCACGAAGCCTGGATTACGACCAAATAGTGATATCTCTCAAAAGTAAGCTATGAAGCCCGGAGAACGACTGAATAATAGTTTATTCCCCAGTGAGCCGTGAAGCCTGGATTACGACCGGATAGCAGCTCAACAAGCACCATAAAACCTGGATTCGACCAGATAGTGGTATATCATAAACACAAGTCGTGAAGCCCGGATCACGACCGGATAACAGCTCAACAAGTTATTGTGAAGCCTGGATTACGACCAGAAGGCAATACAAGACCATGAAGCTTGGATTACGACCAGATAATGGTAGAAGATGTTGTGAAGACTGGATTACAACCAGATAGCAACCAAGAGTACTACGAAGCCTGGATTTCGACCAGATAGTGGTATGATACATCGTGAAGCCTGGATTACGACCAGATAGCGTTAAGGGACACTGTGAAGCTTGGATTACAACCAGATAACAGTTTACCCAGCCAATTACTGTGAAGCCCAGATTCGACCCGATACTAGTAAACCCAACAATCAGAAGGAAGCCCGAATGCGACTGAATAACCACTTGATTTGTTCTGAAGCCTGGATTTCGACCAGATAAGAAGTGAGGTATTGTGAAGATTGGATTCGACCAGATAGCAGTACGTGACACCATGAAACCTGGATTCGACCAGATAATGGTATAACACATCGGGAAGCCTGGATTACGACCAGATAGCGGTACAAGGCACTATGAAGCTTGGATTCCGACTAAATATCAATTTACATAGACAATTACTAAGAAGCCCGGAGTCGGCCGAATATTAGTGTGCCCTAAATTCAAGTTGAAGCCTGGAGGCGACCGGATAACCACTTGATTTAATCTGAAGCCTGGATTTCTACCAGATAAGAAGTGAGGTATTGCAAAGCCTGGATTACGACCGGATAGCAAGTTTAATCTCATCTCCCTAGTAAGTCACTGTAAAACCTGGATTACGACTAGATAGCAGTCGGTCTTATCACTATGAAGCCTGGTTTACGAGCAGATAGTAGTTCACTCTCACCTCTTCAACAGAGACGGTTCCCCAGTAGAATAACGGACGACCGAAGCTCCTAAAGTTCTATTTCTCCTAAGATAAAGAACAACATTCCCCAGCGGAATCTCCCTCAACAACAGGTATACAAGCTCTCGCTAAGAAATCTCTTACGCGATTGACACTCCTTCGGATGGCATCTTTAAGCCCATATCCCATCATCAATATCCAAATGGCATCTGTAAGCCCATTCCTGACATCACCAGACAAATACTACTTCATGCGAGTGCAAATTTCTGGGCACTCGAGTGTTCAATCATCTTCCACCTTCGGATCACGAAAGGCCCGAACGATGATCTATATCATCAGGTTTAAGAAGATTGAACAGGGGAAACTGTTGTACCCTAAAATTTTCCCTCCCATATTTCTCAAGACATGTCAAGAATCATCTCCAAGTTGTTCAAGATGGCTCAAGAGTTGGACAGTCAAGTCACCTCCTAAGGCAGTCAATTCAAAATTAGGGTTTTGTGTTGCATCAAATTCCTCATATCCAAATGGTCTAAAATTCTCCCCAATGTCCTAATATGTTCTCAAGTTCATCCATGACAAATTTCAAACCTTGCTGAGAAAGTTTGGTTAGTCAATTGCTCAAAAGGTCCAAAAATCGATTGTGCTAGGGCAAAAGTCAACTGTGACCCAAATACAGTCAAACCTCAAGATTTTTTGTCAACATTCTCATTTTTAAGGTTAATTAATCATTTTATCAAGGGTTGATCATGATTCATCAAGGATTGCTCAAGATTCATCAAGATTCAAAAGTTGCTAAATTAGGGTTTTATAGGAAAAGTCAACTCAACTTTGACCAAGCACAACTTTCTCATACTTTATGAGAAATGACCCATCCAAAGCTCATTTTGAATAGGATGCAATTGCATACAATCCATATTCACACCCCAAGATCAAAAAATGTTCTCACAAGAAGTTACAAATTTGGACATTATAGGTCATTTTTGAAAGTCAACAAAAACACATTTTCTTCCAAAGCTTATAACTTGAGCATGGAATATTTAAATGAGATGAGACCAAAAGGGTTGATTAGATAACAACTCAAGGTTTCTAAAAAGTCCAAGAAAACTTCCAAAAGTTCAAAATTGAAGAAGTTATGCATTGGTGAAGTTGGGTATTTTTCCATAATTGCCAAAAGTCAACTATCCTCAAAACTCCAATTTTTGACAAAAGGGCCCACTTTTTTCCACTTGATTTGGTCTTATCACACTACACACGTGTCCCATATTTAATTTCATGACCAAACATTTATTTTTCTATTTTATTTAATTTTTATTGATTTAATTCATTTTAAATCAATATTAATTCAAATAAAATCCAAAAATTAATGGAATGAGATTCTTGTGATCATTACAGCTTGCAAATATCATGAGATACTCAACCAAACTCGTGCCAAGTCAAAACATGCACAAAATATCAGATTTGATACAAATATGGAAACTTGATAATGGTGATCAAATAAAATCTCCAATCTCCAATTCCTATGGGTTCAAGCCCAAATTTTAACCTAAATGCATTCCAATATACATACACAAGTGAGGCATAGCAAGAATACACCCGAAGCATTGCAGAAACAACCAACTCAGAATTGAAAAAAAGTGTGAAAAAGTGAGAGATCGAATTCTTGTTTGGAGGCGTTTTCAAGGCAAAATCTTCACATAGCTCCCTTGCTGGCAATCCCCTGAAGCGAAAGCAATCAGAACCAAGCCTTCTCACCTCCTGAATCGCATTGTAAGTCATCACGAACATGGATCTGAACATGGCATCGTAAATCCATTCTCTTGCATCTTTTTGCCAATTTTCTTTTACATTCTTACTTGCCATTCAATTTCCAATGATTATGTATTATTTAATTTCGTTTTCATGGCCTGTAACATAGCGCTCGAATCTAGGGTTCTTGTTCTAGTTTTTTTTAGGAATTTTGGATACAGGCAAAATCAAAGCAGATAAATGGCACAGGGATGCTCAGGGAGGAGAGACGAACACGTTGGTGTTCTTGGATTGCATTTCTATGGCCTAGGGTGAACTTTAGAATGATCCCACATATCTTCCCGCAGATAAAAATCCGCAGGTAAATAACCAGGGATATTTGGAGAAGATGATAACGTGGCTGGGATTCATTGGCCAATTCAAATATTGTTTAGCGCGTTTTTTAATTCCCAGGCATAATTAATTGTTTACAATATTTTATTTGTTTTGCATTACATTAACAAATATGTAGCGTGGTTGAGTTGGCAAGGAAGGCGTGTCAAAGTCCATTGGGACCTGGGTTCGAATCCCAGGTCCCCCAAAACACTTATTTGATTTTTTCTTCAGGTGATTGCATGTACTCTCCAAGGTGTTGGTCCACCATATTCCTCAAAGATCAACGTGCCAAATGGCCTTCAGGCCAAATCTGGTGGCTAAGATTGAAGGTTCACCATGAACCCTGGTCAACAAGCACGCATTGGATGGAAAAGTCAAACAGGATGGGACGTTTTTGGGCCCGGAAATTGCCAAACATACATCCAGATTCAGGCCCACACCCCCTTTGGTTATTTCTTTTCTTTTAACATTTTATTTATTTACTTGATTTATTTTTATTCTTAATTAATTACTAACCAAAATAATTAATATTTTTTCTCATAAAATCAAAAAACATAAAAAATATTATTTTCATTATTAATTTCATTATTTATTTTTGTAAATAAACACTAATTGATTTATTTAGTTTAAATAGGTTTAACATTAATATTTTTATAATAAATTAAAATTAATGTAGAATTAGGCTTTTTAACAATTTTAATCATTTTATTATTATTTCCTTAAATATTAAAAAATCCAAAAATATCTCTTTTTATTAATTAATTAATTAACTTAGATTTAGTTTCCATTTTAATTCAAAATAACCAAAAAATATGCTTTCTTTAATAAAAAAGGGTCAAAACCCTAAAAATACGCCGATTTAATTTTCTCGCACGCGTTTCATCTTTTATCCAATATTGTAATTGCTTTGGGAATGTAATAGTTTCAATAGGACTTTTAATTATTTATCGCTTTTATTTAATTTCCTCAATTTAAATTAAAGGGTTTGTTTTTGGCGATGTAAATACCCGACGCCTTGTAATAGCTTAGATTCAATTTTCCGCAATTTAATTTCCATACAATATTAACTGTTAGATGTTTGATAACTAGGCAATGCATGACAAGATCAATTTTTAATTTAAAATCAACAATAGCTCACCCATGACATGTACAGATAAAATTAACCGAACTAACACACTTGCACATGCCACTCTTAGGGTACACCTCACTTGGTTGCCTCGAACGTGGTCATTGAGTATAGGAATTTTTAGAGGTCGCCCTCTTGTCCAAAGATCATAGTTGCCTCGAAATGGTTGCCTCGGAAAAATGATCTAAGACATTAGGGTTACCACCAAGGCGTCCTAACATTGCTTTAGTGACCACACGTCCCTTAATCGAATTGACCCGAAAACTCCAACGATGATGCTACCTACTCCTCAATAATGGGATAGCATTGTCTAAAGGACATTTGTATAGTTTAATTCCTTTTTGAGTAGCTAGATGGTTCTTAAGTACTTGCTCCTTTTAAAATAAAACAAAACTTTTCGCACTTACACCCCTTTCAAAACAAAAACTCTTTTCAAACCCACAATCACAAAGAAAAGCAATCTTTTGAAAACATAATGAGCAAGTACCTAAGAGCCCGTGGATAACCACAGATAAAAAGGGTGCTAACACCTTCCCTTTCTATAATCTACCTCCCGAACTTGAGAAATATCTCAAAAAGGAATTTTTCAGTGCTTTTGTCCTTTCCTTGTTGGATAAAATAAAAGACGGTGGCGACTCTTGCTTACCGCGACATTTTGCGAAAACAAACACAAACGCGAACCAACATTCAAAAACAGTCAGTTCTCATTCCCACCGATCACAGTAGCAGAATGACTTCCGTGTCTGGAGTATATCCGTACTGTACCGGACAAGTGACAGAATGACTTCTGTGTCTGGAGTGTATCTGAACTTGATGGTTGAATCTGAATGAGCAATAGAATGGTTTCCGTGTCTGGAGTCTATCTAATCTGTATTGGATTGCTGAAGTCTGAATGAGTAGTAGAATGACCGCCATGTCTGGGGTGTATCCACATTGTATCTTGACTTGAAATTTTGAATGAGTAATAGAATGACAGCCGTGTTTGGGGTGTATCCATACTGTATCTGAAATCTCTGAATAGTTGTTGAACAATAACTTTTTAATCTTATCCTGAAAAGGGTAAAATGTTAGATAAAACACAAAGTTATGTTGCATGATATGTATGATGCAATGAAATGTATTCCATCAATGTTTATGATATATGAGTGTAATGGATGTGCATGTAAGCTGAGTAGCTGTCTTGCTGAGGAAAATAAATCCTTGATAAATGGAGATAATGAAATCCTTGACTGCTGCCGGGGAAAGTGAATCCTTGACCGATGCTGAGGATTCAAAAATCTTTGATTGTTGAAGATGAGAAATCCTTGATGACTGCTTGGGGATTAAAGATATTTGATGTTGAGAATGAGAAATCCTGGGACCATTGTTGGGGATTGAAAATCCTTGGTGACTTGTGGGGATTTAACAAGAGCTTTGACAACTTCTGTGGGGATGTGAGAATTCTTCATAACTTTCCTGGGAAATAAGGAAAACTCTGAAAATCTCTACTGGGGAATTAAAACCTGGGAGGCTTCGAATGGAGAAACAGGAACTAGAATCTTCGTTCTGTTGGGAGATAACTCTGTGGGAAGAGTGTTTATTCTGCTGGAGAAATCAGGAGCTTTGGGTCGTATGCCAAACTACTGGGGAATCATCCTAGTCGGGGATAAGACAAGGAAATTAACTGTTATCTGGTTGATTCTCAGACTTTTTAAGATAACATGCTGGGGAGGTTGGGGAAAGCTGAATGGTTTCCGCTGGGGATTGATAGTTAGAAATTTGACTGTGTTGGGGGAGAAGGTCTAGAGTATTCTAGCTCTGCTGGGGATATGTATTTCAATGTTTTCGGGCTCCACTGGGGATCGGGAATTTGGAGACTTAACTCTGATGGGAATTCTGAAACTTAACTCCGCTGGGGGGATAAAGTTTAGAATACTTTGGCTCCGCTGGGGATCTTGATATTTAACTCCGCCGGGGATATATACTCCAAGGTTTTAGCTTTGTTGAGGAGCTGAATGATGTACTGCAGGGTATTTCTTCTAGAATAGCACAAGGATATCTTCCTACACCTTCAACCTTTTAGTAATTATCCTTTCTCAATTTCATTTTATTTGCAAGCAGTGATTATATTCAAATGCATATGCTTATTTAACAAAACATTGGACGTTTTCAAATAAAACATAAGTGTAAAAAGAAATGAAAGGCAAGCAAATTTCTGCACTTTGAAGTATCTTTGTATTAACTTTTGCAAGTATCTTTGTACAAAGGAGACAGACATCCTAGTAAGTGAATGTTGTCGTAAAAATTGAAAAAATTTATACAAAAAGAAAGACGGCTATGTGTAACAATTCCATGGGGTTCCCATTCTGCTATAGCCTTCACAACTCTGAGTATTTTGTCCATTCGTTGCTTCGTCCACAGATGATTGGATTGATCAGAAGCTTGGAGTTTGGTCGTGAAGAGATTGTCTTTAAAGTGATCCGACGAGACATAGTCATACGCTTTAATTCCCTAATTTTTGCCTGGACCGCCCTTTCGGGTTTTCGATCCACCGGGAAACCCTTTTTTACCCAAGTCGCCCTTTCGAGTTTTCAACTTGCCGGGTCTACAGATTTTTTTTGTTTATCCCTAATTTTTTCCTGAACCGCCCTTTCGGGTTTTCGATTCACCGGGATGCCCATTTTTGCCCAAGTCGCCCTTTCGGATTTTCAACTTGTCGGGTCGTTTTATGCGTATTATCTTTTGACTATGTCTGCGTTCGCAGGGTGCGGCAAGTCGTCGCCATCCATGGTGGTTAGAATCATTGCCCCACCAGAAAAGATGTTCTTGATCACAAATGGTCCTTCGTAAGTAGGAGTCCACTTGCCCCTGGGATCACTTTGCGGCAAGATGATCTGCTTAATTACAAGATCTCCGACTTGATATACCTGACGTCTGACTTTCTTGTTGAAAGCCTTGATCATCCGTTTTTGATACGTCTGACCATGACAAACAGCAGTAAGTAGCTTCTCGTCGATCAAGTTAAGTTGATCAAGCCGGGTCTGAATCCAATCGTCTTCACTCAAACCGACATCCGTCATAATCCTTAAGGAAGGAATCTGAACTTCCATAGGTAAAACGGCTTCCATGCCATATACCAAAAAAAGAGGGTTGCCCCTGTTGAAGTACGCGCTGTGGTACGATATCCGTGTAAAGAAAACAGTAATATCTCGTGCCAGTCCTTGTAGGTGACTGCCATCTTTTGAATGATCTTCTTGATATTTTTGTTCGCGGCTTCAACAACATCGTTCATCTTTGGCTGATAGGGAGATGAATTGTAATGATAAATCTTGAACTGCTCGCCTAGAGCGGTGATCATAGTGTTGTTCAAATTTGTACCATTATCTGTGATGATCCTATCGGGGATACCATACCGGTATATGAGGTTCGCTTGATGAAGCGGGTAACCACATTCTTTGTAACAGTGGCGTAGGAAGCTGCTTCGACCCACTTAGTGAAGTAATCAATAGCCACCAGGATGAAGCGATGTCCATTGGATGCCGTAGGCTTGATCTCTCCAGTCATGTTGATGCCCCACATTGCGAATGGCCAAGGAGCTGTTAGAACATTGAGAGGAATATGAGGAATATGTACTTTGTCGGCGTACACTTGACATTTGTGACAAGTACGGGAATGTTGATGACAATCAGCTTCCATGGTAGACCAGTAGTAGCCTGCCCTTAGAATCTTCTTAGCCATCGTATGTCCACTCAAGTGGGTGCCAAATGTGCCACTATGTATTTTGGTCATGATCAACTCTGCTTTAACCTTGTCCACAAAACGAAGTAGAACACAATCATGGTTGCGCTTATAAAGGATACCATTGCTCAGGAAGAACTTGGCAGCAAATCTCCTTAAGAACTTTTTGTCATTGACGAAAGCTCTTTCAGGGTATTCTCGAGTCTGGAGATACCTTTTGATTTAATGAAACCAGGGTTGTTCCACTACTTCTTCGATATTAATCTCATGACAGTGCGCAGGTTCGTCCATTCACTCGATGGCGATTTGGGGAACCTCATTATGCCAGTTGAGTTTAAACATGGAAGACATTGTAACCAGAGCATCTGCTAGCTGATTTTCTTCTCGCGGGAAGTGCTCAAAGGTAATCTGCTCAAAATGAGGCAACAATGTCAGGACATGTTCTTTGTATGGGATAAGATTAGGATGTTTAGTGTCCCACTCTCCTTTGATTTGACTCATAACCAAAGCTGAGTCCCCAAATACGACCAAAGATTTGATTCCCAAGTCTATAGCAGCCTTGAGACCAAAGATGCAAGCTTCATATTCAGCCATGTTGTTGGTACAGCTGAAGCAAAGTCGGGCAGTGAAGGGTGTATGGAAACCTTCCGGAGAAATGAGTACCGCACCGATACCGTTGCCAAGTGCATTTGAAGCACCATCAAAGTACAGGGTCCATCGGGATCCTTGTTCAGGTCCGTCATACAGTCCGTTACCTTCAATGTTGTCCAATGTCATGATGTCTTCGTTAGGGAAGTCGAATCTCATAGATTGGTAATCTTCGACGGCTTGGTGAGCTAGATGGTCAGCTAGTACACTCCCTTTTATAGCTTTTTGGGTAGTATACTGGATATCATACTCAGTCAGGATCATTTGCCATCTAGCGATTCTTCCAGATAAAGCATGCTTCTCGAAGATATACTTAATCGGATCCATCTTGGAAATCAGCAAAGTGGTATCAGTCAACATATACTGCATTAGCCGGCGAGCAGCCCATACCAAAGCGCAACAAGTTTTCTCGAGCAGTGAGTAGCGAGTCTCATAGTCGGTAAACTTTTTTCTAAGGTAATAAATGGCATGCTCTTTTCGGCCAGACTCGTCATGTTGGCCCAATACACACCCCATTGAGTTATCCAAAATAGTCAGATACATGATTAACGACCTTCCTTCGACGGGTGGCATCAAGATAAGAGGTTCCAGTAAATACTCCTTGATCTTATCAAAAGAAGCTTGACAATCATTATTCCATTCAACTACCTGATCTTTCTTCAACAGCTTGAAGATTGGCTAACAGGTAGATGTTAGGTGAGAGATGAACCTCGCAATATAGTTTAGGCGTCCCAAGAAACCTCTAACCTCCTTTTCAGTGCGGGGGGCAGTCATTTCTTGTATGGCTTTGACTTTAGCAGGATCAACCTTAATGCCTTTGTTGCTGACGATAAATCCCAAAATTTTACCAGACCTGACTCCAAAAGTGCACTTGCTTGGGTTCAGTATGAGCTTATACTCCTTCAACCTGACAAACAACTTTTGGAGATGATCAAGGTGTTCTTCTTATGTCTGTGAACAAGCTATCATGTCGTCTACGTAGACTTCAATCTCATGATGTATCATGTCATGAAACAAAGCTACCATGGCGCGTTGATAGGTTGCCCCGACATTCTTCAGTCCGAACGACATCACTTTGTAGCAGAAGGTACCCCATTGCGTAACAAAAGTAGTCTTCTCCATGTCTTCGGGGGCCATTTTGATCTGGTTGTATCCCGAGAATCCATCCATGAAGGAAAATACCTTGTGTTGAGCTGTGTTGTCAACCAAGATGTCGATGTGTGGCAGTGGAAAATCATCTTTAGGGCTAGCCCTGTTTAAATCCCGATAGTCCACACACATTCTGACTTTGCCGTCCTTCTTAGGTACGGGCACAATGTTACCAACCCATTGTGGATAGGAAGTAACATCCAGAAAGCCAACATTGAATTGCTTCATTACCTCAGCTTTGATCTTCTCAGACATGTCAGGCCTCATTTGGCGGACCTTATGTTTGATCGGTGGACAGTCTTCTCTTGTACGGAGACGGTGAACCATAATATCTGTGTCTAATCCCGACATGTCATCATAGGACCAGGCGAAGATTTCAACATATTCATTCAACAACTGCACTAAGCACTCTTTGACACTTGGTTCCAGGTTGGCACCCATCTTAACCTCTTTCTTGTCTTCCTCTGTTCCCAAGTTGATGGTTTCTAGCAACTCTTCATGGGGAAGAATAGCCCTCTCATATTGTTGCAAAAGTCTGGCTAACTCTCCAGGCACTTCACAGTCTTCATCACCTTCGTACTCGGCATGATTGACCAAATCTTCAGAGTCACCGAAGGCTAAAGCAGAATAGTCACCCATGGAATCTGGAGTGGATGGGTACCTGCATTTTGTGAGTGTGGGTGTGTGTAAGGGATAGCCATCCTTAAACAAAACAAAATGTAAAAGGAAAGAAAATGAACACACCAGTTTATAGATGAAAATGTCCAATGATTCATTAAACATGGCATATGATAATGAAGAAAATCAAGCCCTTACAAATGGACCTATATGCCCCGGGAAAGGCATAAGGTGAAAATAGTGTACAAATTGTTTAGTTATTACAGACCAAAATAAGAAATTGTTCAAAGATAAATTACTGGTTGATGAAAGTGATGGGAACGAATTCCTTCGCTTCCCGGTTGCTTAATCCTCCTCCAACGGTTAGAAAGATCCAATCTTCAAAGTTGTCTTCTTCATCATCATATTCTAAGGCATTAATTCCATGGTGAGTGATTTTTACGGGTGGTCCTCCAGCCCTGGATCGACGCACAACTTTTTGGCCAGCAACAGTAAAACCTAGTCCAAACTTGTCTGTCTTGTGAGAAAAATCAGGCAGTTGCACCCACACTGTACTCCTTCCTTCTTTGATTACAGCCTCCGCATCCTTGAGGGATGCCATCCTAGACATAGACTTGGAAACGATAGGCACATCTGTCATTGTCTTTGCAACTGCGACTTCAGGAGAAACTTCCTCAAAATGTTGGAAATGCGTTTCTATGAATTCGCTATCCAACTCCACATAGCGGAAGGAGTTTAGGTGACTTATCATGTACTCTTCCTCACCGTGCACCGTGATGATCTTACCCTGAACATGATACTTTAGCATTTGGTGTAAAGAGGAGGTAACTGCCCCAGCATAGTGGATCCATGACCTTCCCAACAAACATGAATGTGAAGGACGGATGTCCATCACATAAAAGGTAGAGTTGAAAATTTATGTGCCCACTTTGATAGGACTGTCCACTTCTCCATGAACCATCCGCTTAGAACCGTCGAAGGCTCTAACAATGATGTTACTGGGTTTTAAAGTCAAACCTTCGCAGTCTAGCCTGTCCAACGCCTTTTTCGGGAGAACATTTAAAGATGAACCGGTGTCGACCAGAACATGGGCAAGTGTGGTTCCCATGCATTCTACTGAGACATGCAGCACATCGTTGTGCTTCCTTCCCTTAGGGGTCAAATCAGCATCGGAAAAACCAAGACCATTATCAGCAGTAAGGCTAGCCACGCACTCTTGAAACTGGTCAGTCGAAGTTTCTTGAGGCACGTGTGCCGTCTTTAAAAATTTGATTAAGGCCTTAGCATGAGCCTCGGAGCAGAGTAGGAGAGCCAACATGGAGATTTTGGAAGGGGTCTGCCCTAGCTGCTCCACGACATTGTAGTCGCTGCTCTTGATTATCTTTAAGATTTCTTCCATCTCTTTCTGGGTGGTCTCGGGGATTACCACAGTCTGAGCCTTCATCCTGACAGGCGCTTCTACTATCCCCTTACCTTTGGTAGTTGCATCAGAGGGTATAACTTCAGGTACATCAATTTCTTCAATTATCGGGCTTTTCACAGATGGCTTGACAGGCTCAGAAACTTTCAAGGGTCCAAAGACTGCTCGTGGGGGAGCAATCTCCGGAGAGAATATCCTTCCGCTGCGAGTTATCTTGCTTGTTCCCACAATATTCCCTATATCATGGGTTTCATCATCGGAATTCTCTTGGACTGATTCAAATTGTTTGATACCATGATAGAAGATTTCTCCTCCGTAGTTCCATGGTATCGTTTTGTTAGATTTATACGGGACAGGCCCTAACATGGTGATTTTTAACGGCACAAACTTAGGATCAGGCGTAATCTTGACAAGCCTTTTGCAGGTCTTGGGAAGATTGTCGGAGATTGTTATTATTGCAATGTCATTGATAGGAGTAACAAAGGTAGCAAGAGTAACAGGAGTGATGGTATCAACATGAGTCTTTTGGAAGAGGATCTCTTGGGTATCCATCAGGCGTTGGATGCCTGATTTCAACAGTGGGCAATCATCTTGCAAGTTTGAACAGAAGTAGCAGTCTTTTCCACAGCCTGGGAATATCCTGGCTCTCATTAAATTCACTTTAATCACTGGTAACAGAGTCAAAAGGTCAGCAACATTGGTAACATGAAGATCTTCCATAACGACATGAATATTATGACCGTGCTTGGGCATTGGGGAAGAAATCACATTTGGATTTTCGGGCGCATCGAATTCTACCTCCTTGGCGTCAATCAAGTCTTAGATTTTGTTCTTAAGAGCCCAACAGTTGTTGGTATCATGCCCTACATTGTCAGAGTGGTAAGCACACTTTGCATTGGAGTGGTAATAAGGAGAAGAGGTTTTAGGGTTCTTTGGCGCTTCTTTTAAACTGGTGAGATTCAGTTTTAACAGATGAGGGAGTACTTGAGCCGGTGTCATGTTGATTCGGGTGAATTGCTGTTGTGGCCTTTCTACCCTTTGCTGATTAGATCTTGGCTGATTTCTGCGAGGTTGATCGGTTGAAGAGTTTTGGATCATCACAGCCCCCACCGTTGGTCGGTGCTCGGTTCTTCCTTGGCTTTTCGGAGAATAAACAATAGAAGCTTCCTTCTTAGATGGGAAGGTCTTAATAGCAGTGGACGCGGAGGCATCTTTCTGAATCTTACCACTTTTAATGCCAGCCTCGACCCTTTCACCGGTCAGAATTAATTCGGTGAATCCTGCAGAGGGACTCCCAATTAAATGATTGAAGAAAGGGCCAGACAGGGTCCCTAAAAACATGTCAACCAGCTCTCTATCCGACAACGGTGGCTGCACCCTTCCGGCAGAATCCCGCTACTTTTGGGCATACTCTTTAAATCCCTCATTAGAAGCCATACCCATACTCTGTAGTTGAGTACGAGTAGGTGCTAAATCAGCGTTGTATTGGTATTGTCGGTAGAAAGCAACAGCTAAATCTTCCCAGTTATGAACCTCAGACCTCTCAAGTTGATAGAACCAGTCCAATATTGTGCCTGACAAACTATCTTGGAAAAAATGGACCCAAAGATCTTTATCAGAAGAGTGGGGTTGAATCTTTCTGACATAGGATCTCAGATGCATCTTTGGACAGGAAAAACCGTCATACTTAGCAAAAGTAGGTACTTTGAACTTGGGAGGAATGACGACCCCAACGACCAACCCTAGTTCTTCGAAATCTAAACCAGGTACCCTTTGCAACTCCATGGCTGCCAACCGATCCTCAAGATTTTTATACTTATCATCCGCCGGGGGATATTGCTGTTCGGAGTAATCTTCATCCTCTTCCTCTTCTTCTTCTTCAACTTCAGATTCAGAAGGCAACGCAAGTCCTTTTCCTTTACCAGCCCCTTCATCAGACGTCCAGGGGAACTCGAGAACTTTTCTAGCATGGCTTTAAAAACTTCTTCCCATAGTGGCCACACCAGGCCTTTTCTTCTTTTTCTCTTTATCTTTCTCCAACAGTGCTTTAAGGTCCTCTTGACCCTTTGCTAAGGTCATGAGGAGTTGCTGGAATTGCGAATTCTGCGCTTGTAGATCCTTAACCGTCTGCTCCAAATCCATCTTGCTGAAATAAACAACAGAAAGATAAGGAAACCTGGTGTGAAGACCTGTTTATGCATATGATGAATGATATGTTATTCATGTAATGCCTTCAAGGATTCAGAAATTCAAATTTGTTGCAAACAAAAAGAACACACGTCATATTAAGAAGAAATTTGTTAGTACATAAGTGCCCCATGGGCAAAATATTACAAAATTCTTAATGTAAAAATACATTGCGCATCCTCTTCGGTGTGATGTAAGTGTTGAGAGTCTCCTCTTCATGAAGTCGGAGGGTAAGTTCCAAAACCTTCTTCTTACTGGCATAAAAGCTGGCTTCAAAAGTATTTCGTTCTTCTTTGAGTTGGATCCAACTCTTTTGTAATTCTTCCAATGATGTTGACATGTCTGGATGTAGGAGGGTGTATGGAACCTCTCCTTCCACAACAGGCTCTTTGATCACGGGGAGAATGTGAGGGTATGGCATCATAAGATTCTGGGCGCGGGTTCGTACCCACTTGAGGTAAGGCTCAAGGGGTATGGAATTCTTGTGCCCCAGTGTCTTACTATCCACTTTGTTGGGCATCCTCCAAGCTCTGATGAACCTTTGTCGAAGTCCTTGCGCATCTTTGTCGAAGTCAAAAACTAGGTCAGGAATCAGAATATCATGAGGGCCATCTCTCCGGGCATACCCAAATCGCCTTAGAGCTAAACAGGGGTTGTAGGTGATGCCTCCCCTAATGCCAAGTAGTGGGACATTAGAGAACTCTCCACAATGATCAATGATGATGACATTTTCTTTGGACCGAGAACACCAATGAACATCAGAATGTGTTAAGGTCATCAATCGCTGTGACCACCTTAAACCCTGCTCATTCTTCAAAACTGACTGGGGAAGGTGAGAAATAAACCACCTTGCTAGAAGAGGAGTACATCACATGAGAACACCTCTTTTCCTCATTGTTCGTGTGTAAAATGAGTGTAGGATGTCCCCAAGCAATGTAGGCACAGGATTCCGAGATATGAAAATCTTGACAGCATTCACATCTATAAGTTGATCAGGGTTTGGGAACAAGACCAACCCATAGATGAGAAGTGCCACAATATCTTCAAAGGCTTGTAGATCTAAAGAATTCCAGCAGTCTTGTGCCTTCTCAAACAGAAACTTTGCCAAGAAACCCTTGACACCACTTCTGGTTTCCCAATGACCTTTGATATCAGATGGTTGCAAGTGTAATGCTTGAGCAACATCTTCAGGCTTTGGCTCTTTTTCCGTACCGTTGTAGGGTAGTTGATGAAGAATAGGAATTCTTAGGAGTTGAGGAAATTCCTCCAAAGTAGGTACTAGTTGGTAATCAGGGAATGTGAAACAATGGTGTAGGGGGTCAAAGAACTGGAAGAGAACTTTCACCATTTCTTCTTCAATGTTGGAGTTGACCAAGTTGAGAAGTCTACCATGTCTTTCACTGAAGAGAGAATTCTCTGGAATATTGGAAGTAAGCTCCTTGGGTTGAGGAGGGATTCTCACAAGGTTGACTTGAATTGTTTTCCTACGAAGAGATTCCATGGCCTACAAAACAAGAACAAATATGAAGATCCAAATCCTTGAAATGGTTAGTGGATGCATATGATGCTTTATGATGTTCATGATGTATGCACAAACACATGTACAAGCAAATCAAACAAGATCCTAGTTTCAGGCTTGCATGCGGTTTCATAGGTAAGTACCCTCTTGAAGTTAGTTGGCTTAAACCTGTCCTATAAATAGTAACCGGGTTCTAAGGAGCTCAATATCACTGGATTATTTTTTGTGTTCATTGTATTGGTTTAGCCACTTAACTGGCGACCAAAATATTCCAAGAAAACAACCCTCAATGAGTGTAGTATCGAGTATCTACCAACTTCGGACTGCACCAAAGCCGGACATCTCACTACCCCTTAAAAAGGCCAAGATGGTCAAGTAAGGTTCTAAGAGTTCATTAGTGCTTCATGACATCACTCAGCGGCCCCGTATTCTCTTTGATTGACTCAAAGGCTACCGGTACTCACAAATATGTCGCACTAATATAGCTATTGCTTCAACCATGTCGGTATACCCCTCACAGTTTCCACAGCGTATTGCTATTTACCTATGAATGTTTCCCAAATCCGAGTAGAGGATATCAAGCCCAAACAAGAGAATAAAATGTAAAGCAAACAAAGCAATTAAGACAAGCATGCAAAGGTGATCTAAGCCCTAAGGTTACTCCACTTTTAAAGTTCTCCCCAGCAGAGTCGCCAATTCTGTGATACGGTGGGAGAACTGACTTGAGGTTTTGCGTTTGTGTTTGAAAATGTTTCGGTTTAGCAAGGGTTGCCACCGACTTTTTATTTTATCCTAAGGAAAGGTCAAAAAGCACAGGAAAGACCTTTGAGATGTTTTCTTGGGTTCGGGGAGTAGATTATGAAAAGGGAAGGTATTAGCACCCTTTTCATCCATGGTTTTCCATGGGCTCTTAGTTACTTGTTTAGATCACTTGCTTTGCTTTTCAATTGTTTGAAATGGTGGTTTGTGTGTGGTTTTGAAAGATGTTTTGAAAAGAGGCCATCGTTGTGGCAATCTTTGTAATGATTCTTGTTTGAATGTATACAAAGGTGTTTTTGTCTTTTAAAAAGTTTTCAATGTTTGAAAGTTTGATGTGAAATTATGTTGTGAAGTGTGTTTGAAAATAGCAAGGATGTTTTGCAAGCTTTTAATCAAGTAACTAAGAGCTATCTACCCTATCTTACTCAAATATATTTCTTATGTTTTTAAACCTTTTAACAGTGTTGTTTCACCATTGTATTTGGTGAACAACCTTGTGTTAGTATGTTAAACGGGACAGGCGCGGGTCATCGTATAGACCATGATAGCAATTGTGCTAAGTATTTTTGGGAATTTTCTTAAGGGATTTGATCATTTTTGTTTAGGCAACCAAGATAGCGTCATCGAGGGACTATGATCTTTTGTTTTGTTTTTGTTTTGCCAAAGTACCCAACATGCATATCATGGCCCATTTTTGAAGGCAACAAGTGGATTGTAACCCTAGGGGTGCAAGTGTGCATTGTGTTTGATTTTCATGTATTTTTGTCTTTGATTAGGTCAAACTATTTGTTAATTGGATTTTGCATACAAACCCTAATTCTCTAATCATGGCATAATTGAAAGCGTAAAAGGTGCGAGAATTTAAATTCTAAGCTATTACAACATGATTATGGGGATGGGGGTACAATTTTTGAATAGGGGGGTATTTGACAAGAAATATAAACTCTAGTTACTATTACATCCAAATTGAATTTCAAATGCATCAATATTTAAATGTACAATATTCAAATAAACCAAATAAATAAGTATTAAATAAAATATGTTATGCAAAAAGAAGTTTTTATTTGTTTATGTATGTAAAGTATTTTTAATGTGAAGAATATAAAGAAATAAAAAATAAAAAGATTAATTTTATTGTTTAAGGGATGAAACCCTAATTTCTTTTAAGAAAATAAATATTATATATTATTTATATACAAAAAATATATTAATATATACAAAAATAAAATATATTGAAAAAAAGTGTTTTTTAGTATAAATAATAATAAAAATAAAAATGTAATATTTTTGTATTTTTATTCTAAGTATTTAATAAAATACAAGTATATATATATATATATATATATATATATATATATATATATATATATATATATATATATATATATATATATATATATATATATATATATATATATATATATATATATATATATATATATATATATATATATATATATATATATATATATATATATATATATATATATATATATATATATATATATATATATATATATATATATATATATATATATATATATATATATATATATATATATATATATATATATATATATATATATATATATATATATATATATATATATATATATATATATATATATATATATATTAAGTATGTATAAAATAAAATAAAATATTTACAAAAATAAAATATATGTTATAATAATATTTCCAGTATGGATGAAATAAGGAATAAAAGTAAAAAGTATATATTTACATATTTTTCAAGTCTTAATAATATAAAAAGAGTATTTAATATGTTTTCTATATTAGAAAAAATAAAATAAAATGCCAAATAAATGTAAAAAATTATGAAAATATTTTTGGAGCATTTTTTATATTTGGGGATAAATAAATAAAATCAGAAATGAAATTAAAATACAAAAATAACAAAATATAAAGAAAATGGGCCAGGGGTTGCAAAAAGAAAAGAGGGGGGTGCAAAAAGAACAAAGCCCAAGCGCCAGGCCTAGCTAGCTTCGTCCCTGTCCTCTGAACACGCGCGCGCGCCTCTGCAACACAAATCCTATTCTCTCTTGTTCTTGCATGAAATCAAAAACTCAAAACATGAAACTTGTAGAACATTAAACCACGATTCTAACCATATAAAAAACTTAATCTAACTCTCAAAGACCAGAGAGAATTTCTCTGGCCCTAAAATCTGACCTAGTTTTTTCAGCATGTTCATGGATGAAATTCTCTTAGCACGCTTAATATAAATGAAAACTGAGCATATGTATGGCTTCATGGAAATGAGTACTACATCTTTTATTCACAAACCTAAAGTTAAATGTTCCTAAATAGAGAGATAGGAAGTGAGAAAAAACCTGTTTCAGTTGGATTTGAGTAGGACAATGCAGAGCTTCTCAACAAGTTTTGAGGTGTCTGGTAGCTTGCCTGAACTTCACTTGATCTTTTCCAATAGCTGGCTTGCATTGAATGTCCCTGAATCAGCTCCTAGAACTCAACCTGCACAAGCTTGAAATGAAAATGGTGAACACTATAAATGGAGTTACAGTTGGCAATGGAGGTTTGGGATAGCTTGAGTGAGTTGAATGGAAGGTGTTTGAAGTGGAAAGGGGCAAAACGCACAAGTGGTTTTTGTTTTGGAACTGAAAATGCAGGGGGTGCCCTGTTTTGCATGTTTTTGGTGTTTTGGTGCTCAAGAGTGTTTGAGGGTTGAATGGATCGTGTTTCTGGCTCCAAGGGATGTGCAAAACTTGTTTGGAATGCTTACAAACTTTGGTTATATCAGATACCCAAGATATGTCCTTTTGGCAAGTTGACTTGTTTTGAAAGAAAAGTGTGAAGTGATATGAGGTAAGCCTGTACAGGCTATCTCCAAGCATACACAAGTTTCTTGTACCTTTTCCTGAGTTTGTGGAACTTGTTTGTTGCAAAGAGAGAGGTCCAAGGCTCAAGAAATACAAAATTGCTAAAAGTATGCTTTATGGAAATGGTTTTGCAACCTTTATGCCATAAATGGATTTATTCATTGTGCCAAGCTCCATTGATCAGAATAAGACCAATGTCCATTGTATTTGAAATTAATTTTTGAGTGTGAATTGGTTTAGAGACCTGTAATCAAGTACAAAGCAAGTTTGGACAGATTTTGCAACTTGTGTCAACATGAAAATGCCATGGATCAAAGTGAGTTTTTGCCAAATTCAAATCTTCGATTCTCCCTAACCACAAATGTGTTTGAGGAGTTCTTGGACAATTTGGAAATCTTGCAACATGAACTATAATCCATCTTTGAAATGCAACTTGAGACTCCAAGTGGAACTATGTGAAAAATGGCCAAGAAGATGGGTCAAAATCCTGCCTAAACTAGGGCAAAATTTCTCTAAGTTAAAAGTTTTAGGGACCCTTGTTCCAAAAATCATAACTTGAGATCCAAGCTTCTTTTGAGAAAACTTTGTGAATCAATGTTATAGAATTTTTGGAGGACTACAACTTTCATGTTGTAAGTTTTGTTTGAATCCATTTGCATCTTGGTGAAAATGTGGGGCAAAGTTAGGAAAAATTGAGAAAAATTCTAAGTTATGAAAATTTTCAATTTCAAACCCTAATTTGCAATTTTGGGTTTCTTGATGAACAAGTTTCATAATTTGACATATCTTGATGAAAAATGACCCTTGGCACTTGATTTTGACCAAAAAGTCAAAGTTTGACTTTTCAGTGTACAGTCAAATTTTGATTAGTTGACTGAAAAATTCATTTGTCAATCCAATGCATTTGAGATCTTTTGAACTTGTTGAATAAGTCAAGATGATGTTATTGGGTCCTTGAGTCCATGGTTGAGCTTAATTTGCCATTGGCTAGGTCAAACAGTCAAAAATTGCCTTTGTTCAATCAAAACCCTAAAAATGACCATTTTGTCCTTTTGGTGATCTGCTCAAATTTCTTGTGAAATTGTGGTCCAAACTTGATAAAATGGTTCATATGAGTTCATAATGTTGATGTGGGTCAAAATTCATGAGGTTTGACTGTAAATTGGCCACAATTGACTTTTCCCTAATACAGCTGATTTCTAGGTCAACTATCCAATTGACTGGGCAAAAATTTGATTCAAGGCTTGAAACTTGGCATGGACCAACTTATGAGTCCAACATGAAGTATGAAAGTAACTTTGGGCATTGTAGGTCAAAATATACCTGTGCAAACTCAAACCCTAGTTTAGGTCCACAGTGCAAGGAGGTGTCTTGAGCAGAGCAAACCCTAGTTTGATCTTGAATTCAAAGAGCCTTGTGATGAGAAATGTTGATAAAATGAGAGGGAAAATTTTGGGGTACAACAATTTCCCCTGTTCAATCTTCTTGAACCTGAAGAGTTAGATTGACAAGTTTGCCTTTCGTGACTCGAAGGTAAAAGAGGATTGGACACTAGAGTGCCCGTAAATTTGCACTCGTCAAAATGTAGTTGAGGAAATGGGCTTAAAGATGCCATTTGGAGATGGTAGAATCTTGCTGGAGATGGGCTTAAAGATTCCATCCAAGATTGTTGGTTGAAAATCAGTAGAATGAACATCATAATGGTATCCGTATTTGGAATGTATCTGAGTTATATCCGGAGACTGGGTTTGTATGAGCAAAAGAATGGCGTCTGTGTCTAGAGCATATCCGAGTTGTAACTGTATTTGATTCTTGAATGAATATCAGAATAACTGCCGTGTATGGAGTGTATCTGTATTCTGAATAGGTAACAGAGAAACATCTAGTGACAGAATTGCAACCGTGTCTGGAGCATATCTGGACTGTATCTAAAGCTGAGATCTGTATGAGTAGCAGAATGACTTCCGTGTCTGGAGTATATCCGTAATGTAACTGGGATCCGGACAAGTGACA
Source organism: Vicia faba (assembly GCA_948472305.1). Taxonomy (NCBI): domain Eukaryota; kingdom Viridiplantae; phylum Streptophyta; class Magnoliopsida; order Fabales; family Fabaceae; genus Vicia; species Vicia faba. The sequence continues at coordinate 1,745,203,738 of OX451736.1, read as the reverse complement.
GAATGACTTCCATGTCTGGAGTCTATCTAGTCTATATCGGATTGCTGAAGTCTGAATAAGTAGTAGAATGACCGCCGTGTCTGGGGTGTATCCACACTGTATCTTGACTTGAAATTTTGAATGAGTAATAGAATGACCGCCGTGTCTGGGGTGTATCCATATTGTATCTGAAATCTCTGAATAGTTGTTGAACAATAGCTTTTTAATCTTATCCTGAAAAGGGTAAAATGTTAGCTAAAACACAAAGTTATGTTGCATGATATGTATGATGCAATGAAATGTATTCCATCAATGTTTACGATATATGAATGTAATAGATGTGCATGTAAGCTGAGTAGATGTCTTGCTGAGGAAAATAAATCCTTGATAACTGGAGATAATGAAATCCTTGATTGCTGCCGGGGAAAGTGAATCCTTGACCGATGTTGAGGATTCAAAAACCTTTGATTGTTGAAGATGAGAAATCCTTGCTGACTGCTTGGGGATTAAAGATCTTTGATTGTTGAGAATGAGAAATCTTGGGACCACTGCTGGGGATTGAAAATCCTTGGTGACTTGTGGGGATTTAACAAGAGCTATGACAACTTCTGTGGGGATGTGAGAATTCTTCATGACTTTCCTGGGAAATAAGGAAAACTCTGAAAATCTCTATTGGGGAATTAAAACATGGGAGGCTTCGAATGGAGAAACAGGAACTAGAATCTTCATTCTGTTGGGAGATAACTCTGTGGGAAGAGTGTTTATTCTGCCAGAGAAATCAGGAGCTTTGGGTCGTATGCCAAACTACTGGGGAATCATCCTAGTCGGGGATAAGACAAGGAAATTAACTGTTATCTGGTTGATTCTCATACTTTTTAAGATAACATGCTGGGGAGGTTGGGGAAAGCTGAATGGTTCCCGCTGGGGATTGATAGTTGGAAATTTGACTCCGTATAGGGAGAAGGTCTAGAGTATTCTAGCTCCGATGGGGATATGTATTTCAGGGTTTTCGGGCTCCACTGGGTATCGGGAGTTTGGAGACTTAACTCTGATGGGAATTCTGAAACTTAACTCCGCTGGGGGGATAAAGTATAGAATACTTTGGCTCCGCTGGGGATCTTGAAATTTAACTCCGCCGGGGATATAGAATACCCTTTTTTGCCCAAGTCGCCCTTTCGGGTTTTTAACTTGTCGGGTCTACAGATTTTTTTTGTTTATCCATAATTTTTGCCTGAACCGCCCTTTCGGGTTTTCGATTCACCGGGATGCCCATTTTTGCCCAAGTCGCCCTTTCAGGTTTTCAACTTGTCGGGTCGTTTTATGCGTAGTATCTTTTGACTATGCTTATGCGTAGTATCTTTTGACTATGCCTGCGTTCGCAGGGTGCAGCAAGTCGTTGCCATCCATGGTGGTCAGAATCATTGCCCCACCAGAAAAGATGTTCTTGGTCACAAATGGCCCTTCGTAAGTAGGAGTCCACTTGCCCCTGGGATCACTTTGCAGCAAGATGATCCGCTTGATTACAAGATCTCCGACTTGATATACCTGACGTCTGACTTTCTTGTTGAAAGCCTTGATCATCCGTTTTTGATACGTCTGACCATGACAAACAGCAGTAAGTCACTTCTCGTCGATCAAGTTAAGTTGATCAAGTCGGGTCTGAATCCAATCGTCTTCACTCAAACCGACATCCTTCATAGTCCTTAAGGAAGGAATCTGAACTTCCATAGGTAAAACGGCTTCCATGCCATATACCAAAGAAAAGGGGGTTGTCCCTGTTGAAGTACGCGCCGTGGCACGATATCCGTGTAGAGAAAACGGTAGCATCTCGTGCCAGTCCTTGTAGGTGACTGTCATCTTTTGAATGATCTTCTTGATATTTTTGTTCGCGGCTTCAACAACACCGTTCATCTTTGGCCGATTGGGAGATGAATTGTGATGATAAATCTTGAACTGCTCGCATACAGCGGTGATCATAGTGTTGTTCAAATTTGTACAGTTGTCTGTGATAATCCTGTCGGGGATACCATACCGGCATATGAGGTTCTGCTTGATGAAGCGGGCAACCACATTCTTTGTAACAGAGGCGTAGGAAGCTGCTTCAACCCACTTAGTGAAGTAATCAATAGCCACCAGACTCGTCATGTTGGTCTAGTACGCACCCCATTGAGTTATCCAAAACAGTCAGATACATGATTAACGGCCTTCCTTCGACGGGTGGCATCAAGATAAGAGGTTCCAGTAAATACTCCTTGATCTTATCAAAAGCAGCTTCACAATCATTGTTCCATTCAACTACCTGATCTTTCTTCAACAGCTTGAAGATTAGCTCACAGGTAGATGTTAGGTGAGAGATGAACCTCACAATATAGTTTAGGCGTCCCAAGAAACCTCTAACCTCCTTTTCAGTGCGGGGGGCAGGCATTTCTTGTATGGCTTTGACTTTAGAAGGATCAAACTCAATTCCTTTGTTGTTGACGATAAATCCCAAAAGTTTACCCTGACTCCAAAAGTGCACTTGCTTGGGTTCAGTCTGAGCTTATACTCCTTCAACCTGACAAACAGCTTTTGCATATGATCAAGGTGTTCTTCTTCTGTCTGTGAACGGGCTATCATGTCGTCTACGTAGAATTCAATCTCATGATGTATCATGTCATGAAACAAAGCTACCATGGCGCATTGATAGGTTGCCCCGACATTCTTCAGTCCGAACGACATCACTTTGTAGCAGAAGGTACCCCATTGCGTAACAAAAGTAGTCTTCTCCATGTCTTCGGGGGGCATTTTGATCTGGTTGTATCCCGAGAATCCATCCATGAAGGAAAATACCTTGTGTTGAGTTGTGTTGTCAACCAAGATGTCGATGTGTGGCAGTGGAAAATCATCTTTAGGGCTATCCCTGTTAAAATCCCGATAGTACACACACATTCTGACTTTGCCGTCCTTCTTAGGTACGGGCACAATGTTACCAACCCATCGTGGATAGAAAGTAACACCCAGAAATCCAGCATTGAATTGCTTCATTACCTCGGCTTTGATCTTCTCAGACATGTCGGGCCTCATTCGGTGGACCTTTTGTTTGATCGGTGAACAGTCTTCTCTTGTAGGGAGACGGTGAACCACAATATATGTGTCTAATCCCGGCATGTCTTCATAGGACCAGGCAAAGATTTCAACATATTCATTCAACAACTTCACTAAGCGCTCTTTGACACTTGGTTCCAGGTTGGCACCCACCTTAACCTCTTTCTTGTCTTCCTCTGTTCCCAAGTTGATGGTTTTTAGCAACTCTTCATGGGGCAGAATACCCCTCTCTTCTTGTTGCAAAAGTATGGCTAACTCTCCAGGCACTTCGCAGTCTTCATCACCTTCGTACTCGGAATGATTGACCAAATCTTCAGAGTCACCGAAGGCTAAAGCAGAATAGTCACCCATGGAATCCGGAGTGGATGGGTACCTGCATTTTGTGAGTGTGGGTGTGTGTAAGGGATAACCATCCTTAAACAAAACAAAATGTAAAAGGAAAGAAAATGAACACAATAGTTTATAGATGAAAACGTCCAATGATTCATTAAACATGGCATATGATAATGATGAAAATCAAGCCCTTAGAAATGGACCTATATGCCCCGGGCAAGGCATAAGGTGAAAATAGTGTACAAATTGTTTAGTTATTACAGACCAAAATAGGAAATTATTCAAAGATAAATTACTGGTTGATGAAAGTGATGGGAACGAAGTCCTTCGCTTCCCAGTTGCTTAATCCTCCTCCAACGGTTGTAAAGATCCAATCTTCAAAGTTGTCTTCTTCATCATCATCTTATAAGGCATTAATTCAATGGTGAGTGATTTTTACGGGTGGTCCTCCAGCCCTGGAGCGATACACAGCTTTTTGGCCAGCAGCAGTAAAACCTAGTCCGAACTTGTCCGTCTTGTGAGAAAAATCAGGCAGTTTCCCCCACACTGTACTCCTTCCTTCTTTAATTACGGCCTCCGCATCCTTGAGGGATGCCATCCTAGACATAGACTTCGAAACAATAGTCACATCTGTCATTGTCTTTGCAACTGCGACTTCAGGAGAAACTTCCTCAAAATTTTGGAAAGGCGTTTCTATGAATTCGCCATCCAACTCCACATAGCGGAAGGAGTTGAGGTGACTTATCATGTACTCTTCCTCACCGTGCACCGTGATGATCTTACCCTGAATAGGATACTTTAGCATTTGGTGTAAAGAGGAGGTAACTGCCCCAGCATAGTGGATCCATGGCCTTCCCAACAAACATGAATATGAAGGACGGATGTCCATCACATAAAAGGTAGAGTTGAAAATTTATGTGCCCACTTTGATAGGAATGTCCACTTCTCCATGAACCATCCGCTTAGAACCGTCCAATGCTCTAACAATGATGTTACTAGGTTTTAAAGTCAAACCTTCGCAGTCTAGCCTGTCCAACGCCTTTTTCGGGAGAACATTTAAAGATGAACCAGTGTCAACCAGAACAGGGGCAAGTGTGGTTCCCCTACATTCTACTGAGACATGCAGCGCGTCGTTGTGCTTCCTTCCCTTAGGGATCAAATCAGCATCGGAAAAACCAAGACCATTATCAGCAGTAAGGCTAGCCACGCACTCTTGAAACTAGTCAGCCGAAGTTTCTTGAGGCACGTGTGCCGCCTTTAAAAATTTGATTAAGGCCTTAGCATGAGCCTCAGAGCAGAGTAGGAGAGCCAACATGGAGATTTTGGAAGGGGTCTGCCCTAGCTGCTCCACGACATCGTAGTCGCTCCTCTTGATTATCTTTAAGATTTCTTCCATCTCTTTCTGGGTGGTTTCGGGGATTACCACAGTCTGAGCCTTCATCCTGACAGGCGCTTCTAGTATCCCCTTACCTTTGGTAGTTGCATCAGAGGGTCTAACTTCAGGTACATCAATTTCTTCAATTATCGGGCTTTGCACAGATGGCTTGACAGGCTCAGAAACTTTCGAGGGTCCGAAGACTGCTCGTGGGGGAGCAATCTCCATAGAGAATATCCTTCCGCTGCGAGTTATCTTGCTTGTTCCTGCAATATTCCCTATATCAGGGGTTTCATCATTGGAATTCTCTTGGACTGATTCAAACTGTTTGATACCATGATAGAAGATTTCTCCTCCGTAGTTCCATGGTATCATTTTGTTAGATTTATACGGGACAGGCCCCGGCATGGTGATTTTTAATGGCACCAACTTAGGATCAGGCGTAATCTTGACAGGCCTTTTGCAGGTCTTGGGAAGATTGTCAGAGATGGTTATTATTGCAATGTCATTGATAGGAGTAACAAAGGTAGCAGGAGTAACAGGAGTGATGGTTTCAACAGGAGTCTTTTGGAAGAGGATCTCTTGGGTATCCATCAGGCGTTGGATGCCTAATTTCAACAGTGGGCAGTCAGCTTGCAAGTTTGAACAGAAGTAGCAGTCTTTTCCACAGTCTGGGAATATCCCGACTCTCATCAAATTCACTTTAATCACTGGTAACAGAGTCAAAAGGTCAACAACATTGGTAACATGAAGATCTTCCATAACGGCATGAACATTATGACCGTGCTTGGGCATTGGGGCAGAAATCAAATTTGGCTTTTCGGGCGCATTGAATTCTACCTCCTTGGCGTTAATCAAGTCTTGGATTTTGTTCTTAAGAGCCCAACAGTTGTTGCTATCATGCCCTACACTTTCAGAGTGGTAAGCACACTTTGCATTGGAGTGGTAATAAGGAGAAGAGGTATTAGGGTTCTTTGGCGCTTCTTTTAAATTGGTGAGATTCAGTTTTAACAGATGAGGGAGTACTTGAGCCGGTGTCATGTTGATTCGGGTGAATTGCCGTTGTGGCCTTTCTACCCTTTGCTGATTAGATCTTGGTTGATTGCAGCGAGGTTGATCGGTTGAAGAGTTTTTGATCATCACAGCCCCCACCGTTGGTTGGCGCTTGGTTCTTCCTTGGCTTTTCTGAGAATAAACAGCAGAAGCTTCCTTCTTAGCTGGGAAGGTCTTCTTAATAGCAGTGGACGCGGAGGCATCTTTCTGAATCTTACCACTTTTAATTCCAGCCTCGACCCTTTCACCAGTCAGAATTAATTCGGTGAATCCTGCAGAGGAACTCCCGATTAAATGATTGAAGAAAGGGCCAGACAGGGTCCCTAAAAACATGTCAACCAGCTCTCTATCCGACAACGGTGGCTGCACCCTTCCGGCCAAATCACGCCACTTCTGGGCATACTCTTTAAATCCCTCATTAGAAGCCATACCCATTCTCTGTAGTCGAGTATGAGTAGGTGCTAAATCAGAGTTGTATTGGTATTGTCGGTAGAAAGCAGCGACTAAATCTTCCCGCGAGCTATCATAAGTGACCAAGGCACTCATTTTTGTAACCGCACCATGGAAGCTTTGCTCCGAAAGTATGGAGTTGTACACAGGGTCTCTACTGCATATCACCCACAAACAAATGGGAAAGCTGAAATCTCAAATAGAGAGATCAAACAGGTTTTAGAGAAAATGGTGCAACCAAACAGGAAGGACTGGAGCCGCCGTCTAGAAGACGCACTTTGGGCTCAAAGAACAGCTTTCAATACACCCATTGGGATGTCTCCTTATCGAGTTGTTTTTGGTAAGGCATGTCATCTTCCTGTAGAGATATAACACTGTGCTTATTGGGCGGTGAAAAGTTGTAATTTGGAGATGCAACAAGCAGGTATTGAAAGAAAACTCCAATTACAACAGCTTGAAGAGCTTAGACTAGAGGCTTATGAGAGCTCTAGGATTTATAAAGAAAAAACTAAGCACTTCCATGATAAGATGATTTCTAGAAAGGAATTCTCTGTAGGGCAACAAGTTTTATTGTATAATTCTCGCCTTAAGCTTATGGCTGGGAAACTTCGATCCAAATGGATTGGTCCTTTTGTTGTCACTAATGTTTTTCCTCATGGTGCAGTAGAAATTAAAAGTACAGGTACTGACAATGTTTTCAAGGTCAATGGGCAGCGCCTAAAGCTTTTTCATCAAAGTGCAGTACCTGAAGATGTGAGCATAGAGGAGATTTCTTTGGAAGCGCCTAACTACACTGCAACTTGTCAGGGAGTTCTTATTCCTTTCTCTCAACTTTAATAACTGCGTACTTTCATTGAGGACAATGCTTGTTTTAAATGTGGGGGATGGAATCATTTTGTTTCTTTGCTTTTATTTTAATTTCAGTTGTTTTTGTTAAAAAATTAAATAAAATGCATTTATTTGAAAGTTTTGGGTTGCAGACTAATTTGAGGTTATGTTTGTGGAGACTTGGGAAAAGCTCACAAGATCAGTATCGTCTTAACTCTGTCTCCTGCATATGGAAATTGATTTGAATTCTTATTATGTATTAGCCTTGAATTCTCACTCTCTAATAGCTCTTGAGTAGTTTATTTCAGCAGTCAGCACCATCTCACACACTCTACGCAAGGAAGCCGATGAATATAAGTGAGTGTTCCGGAAAAAAAGTGTTTTAAAAAGAAAAAGAAAAAAAGGAATGTGCCTTCTAAGTTTGGTGACCCTCACCCGGTCACTTAACCCAACGGTCGTAGTGCCTACAAAAATTTTTTTTCCGAGAATAAGACTCGTTGTTAGTTGGTTCAGCGGTTTCTGGTGCTGAACTTGATAGGGCAGATTACGGTCCGATCCCCCACAACTGCAACTGAGTAAGCAAAGGGTTATGCCTCGTAAGTACCAGAACCCCGTGCAAAAAAAGGATCAGAGTCACTAACCGGTCGCTTTGCTATGAGTGTGTGGAGATAACAGGCTTAATATGATCATGATATTTATATGGTTGGATTCGTATGGAAAAATGGAGCAACTTTCATGTTTGAAATTTTTATTTTCGTTGAGAAATGAGCAAGTTACAGGAACTATGGCTGGAGGTTGAAGATGAAGTTCATTTCTGGAACTTGTTTTGTGTTATGTATTTATTGTTTCAGTTATATCAACAGATGTATAGCCACCCCAGTGGTAAGGCAGTGCGCATTTCATGCTTAGGGCGTGGGTTCAAGCCTCAGCGCTGCCACTTTTCTCATTTTTTTCACATTTTTTCTCTTTTATGTCACAAGCTTGCAGCGCTGGGCCTCAAGCTGTTGGGATTTTGTCTTTTTGCTTATTTCGCACCCCTGCTTTCACATTCACACACCTGACCCAAACCATTTTTATTTATTTTTTTATTTTTTTATTTTCTTTTATATTTTATATTATATTTTTATTTTCTTTATTTTTATTATTATTATTATTATTATTATTATTAATATTATTTTTATTATTACTAATAAAAATCCAAAAATATTTATATTTTATTATTTATATTTATTTAGTTCATTTTCTTCATAAAACAAAAGAATAAAAAAAAGCATTTTCTTTAATAAATTAATTTCACTTTTTTTAAAAATACTTAGATAATTAGTCTTAATTATTATATATTATTTCCTTGTAAATTAAAATCAATTTAGAACTTAGGATTTTTATTTAATTAATTTTATTTAATCAAATTCACAAAAAAAAAACCTAAAAATTTTGTTCTCTTTAAATTAATTTATTTTACTAACTTAATCTTAATTTTCTTATTTTTAGTTAATTATTTTATTTTAGTTAATTAGGTCAAGACTAAACTCTTTCATAAAAAACAAACAAAAATCATTTCTTTTTCCATGTTGCATTTTTGCATTTATATCTTCATTTTTGTACAATATTCAATATGGTTGTAATAATTATTTAGATTTAATTTTCTTGCATTTTCCCCATTTGTAAATTTGTACACCCCCTCCCCTAAATGATCTAATAGCTTAGTATTTTTATTTTCGGCAATTTAATGCTTTATATACAAATGCTAGTAATTAGGGTTTGTATGGAAAGATTAAAACCAACAAATAGCAAACCCTAATCAAGACAAATCAAGCATGTAAACCAATACACTTGCACACTTACACCCTTAGGGTAAACCCACTTTGTTGCCTTACAAAAAATAGCCATATTATGCATGTGAGGTTTCTTAGCAAAAACAAACAAAATACAAGATCAAAGTCTCCCGATGACGCTATCAAAGTTGTCTTTCAAAAATGATCTTAGTCCCTTAAAGAAAATGCTAAGATATCTTACAACATTGTTAATCATGGCTATACGATGACCCTTGTCCGTCCCTTTTACATCCAAAGATAGGGTTACTTACCAAATCAATGGTAAGATAACAATGTCAAAGGAAAGAGGAAATAAACATGAAAGAGTTTTGAATAGGTAGAATGTTCCTAGTTGCTTGCTCAATTTCAAAATAAAAAACATCCTTACTATTTTCAAAAAAACAAACACCAACACTTTCAAAACATCTTTCAAACTTGAAAACATTTTCAAAAGATCAACACTTTGTATACATTCTTACGAACGAGAATCATTACAAAGTTTGCCTAAACGATGGCGCCTTTTCAAAATACTTTCAAAAACCATATAAAGCACATTTTCAAACAAAAGCAAATGATCTAGCGAGCAAATAAGAGCCCGTAGATAACTACATATGAAAGGGTGCTAATACCTTCCCTTTTCATAATCTACCCCCCGAACTCAAGAAAATATCTCAAAGGTCTTTCCTATTCTTTTCAGCCTTTCCTTTTGGATAAAAGAAAAGTCGTTGGTGACTCTTGCTAAACCACAACATTTGCGATCAAACGCAAAATGACCAAGTCAGTTCTCCCACCGTGTTACAGAACTGGCGACTCTGTTGGGGAAATTTTTTAAAAGTGGTGTTACTTTAGGGTTAGATCACATTTACTTTTTTTCATTGTTTGACTTGTTTGCTTTACATTTTGGTTCTTTGTTTGGGTTTGAATCCTCTACCTGGATTTGGGATACCTTATAGGTAAGTAGCAATACATTGTGGAAACTGTGTGGGGTATACCAACATGGTCTAAGCAATAACTACGTTAGTGTGACATATTTGTGGGTACCGGTAGCCCTTGAGTAGTCAAGGAGAATACGGGGCCGCTGAGTGATGTCATGAAGCACTAACTAACTTCTAGAACCTTTACTTGACCAACTTGGTCATTAGGACGTAGTGAGATGACCGGCTTTGATGCAGTCCGAAGTTGGTAGATACTCGATACTACACTTATTAAGGTTTGTTTTTTTAGGATATTTCGGTCGCTATTAAAGAGGCTTGTGCTGAAACAATGCCCGAGAAAACAAAACCATTGATATTGAGCTCCCTTAGAACCCGATTACTATTTTTAGGACATGTTTGAGGCAACTAAACTTAAAGAGGGTACTTACCTATGAGACTCCATGCAAGCCTGAACCTAAGGACTTGTTTGTTTTGTTTGTATATATTTACTTGTACATAACATCATAAACATCATAACACCATACTCATACTCACTAACCATTTCAAGGATTTTGGGATTTATCTTTGTTCTGTTTTGTAGGACATGGATTCTATTCGCAGGAAAACCATTCAAGTCAATCTTGTAAGGATCCCTCCTCAACTTAAAGAGTTAGCAACAAGGGTTCCTGAAAATTCTCCATTTACCGAAAGACATGGTCGCCTCCTAAACTTGGTTACCTCCAACACTAATGAGGACACGGTGAAGGTACTCTTCCAGTTCTTTTATCCTCTACACCATTGCTTCACATTTCCCAATTATCAACTTGTTCCAACTTTGGAAGAATTCTCCCAACTCTTGAGGATTCCCATTCTCAATCAACTACCCTTCAACAGTACGGAAAGAGATCTAAAACCAGAAGAGATTGCTCAAGCCCTACACTTGAAACCATCAGATGTCACAACTAATTTGGAAATAAGGAGTGGTTTCGAAGGTTTCTTAGCCAAGTTCTTGTTTGAGAAAGCTCAAAACTGTTGGAAATCCTTGGACTTGCGAGCTTTTGAGGAAATTTTGGCTCTCTTCATCTATGGGGTGGTTTTGTTTCCAAATCTTGACCAACTAATAGATGTAAACACCATCAAAATCTTCATGTCTCGTAACCCGGTGCCTACTTTGTTAGGAGACATCCTACATTCTTTTCACACTCGCACTATAAGGAAAATGGGTATTCTCATGTGTTGTACCCCTCTCTTGGCAAGATGGTTAATTTCGCATCTTCCCCAATCTGTATTGAAGAACGAGCAAGGTTCAAGGTGGTCACATAGGTTGATGACGCTCAAACATTCAGATATTCATTGGTGTTCCCAATATGTGGAGAGTGTTACTATCGTTTACTGTTGTGGAGAATTCCCTAATGTCCCCTTACTTGGAATTAGAGGAGGTATCACCTATATCCCCTGCTTAGCCTTAAGACAGTTTGGTTACGCCGGAAGGGATGGTTCACATGATATGCTTATTCAAGGGTTGGTATTTGACTATGAGAATGACGATCAAGGTGACTGCCAGAGGTTTATCCGAGCTTGGAGGATGTTGAACAAGGTAGATAACAAGATGTTGGGGCACAAGAATTCCATCCCTCTTGAGACTTATCTCAAATGGGTACGAGCTCGTGCTCAAAGTCCGATGATGCCTTACCCTTCTATTCTCCCAGTTATCATAGAGCCTTTTGTGGAAGGAGATTTCCCATACACTATCCTTCATCCCAACATGCCCACCTCTCTTGAAAACATGCAAAGGGATTGGATACAACTTAAAGGGGAGAGAGACACTTTCGAGGCCCAATTCTACACCAGCGAGAAGAAGGTTATGGAACTCACCAAGCAGCTTCATGAGGAGCGGAGCCTGAACGCCTACATCGCACCAAAGAGGATGCGTTCAACTTTTTTATCCTAGAGTTTTTGTATATCTTTTTAAGCCTAAAGAGGCATGATGTACTCAAGATTTGATTTATTAATATAACGTGTGTTCCTTTTTGGTCTAAAGCAAATTTAAGTCTCTAATTTCCTTGAAATCATTGCATATGCATTTTCATTCATCATAACATAAGCAGGTTTCTTACCACAAGTCTCCTTATCTTTCTACTGTTTATTTCAGTAAGATGGATCTTGAGCAGACAGTAAAAGATCTCCAGACACAAAATGCTCAGTTTCAACAAATGTTCTTGACTTTGGCAAAAGGACAAGAGGATTTGAAAAGTTTGCTGATCGAAGAAAAAAAGAAGAAAGAAAAGAAATCAACCGGTATTTTGAATCTAGGAAAAAGGTTCCCAGGGCCAACCAGACGGACCCTAGACTTCGCAACATCATCGGGTGAAAAGGATAATTAAGAAGGGAAAAACAAGGAAGTGATTGCCCATCCAGAATCTGAAGAGGAAGAAGAAAATGATTACTCTGAAGAGCAGTATCCTCCGGTTGATGACAAGTACAAACATCTGGAAGAGAGTCTAAGTGCAATGGAGATTCAGAAAGTTCCCGGGATGGACTTTGAAGAGTTGGGTTTGGTGTCTCGGATTGTTATTCCACCAAAGTTCAAGGCACCCGTGTTTTCTAAGTACGACGGGGTTTCGTGTCCCAAGATGCACCTCCGATCTTATGTGAGGAAGATACAGCCTCACACTGCTGACAGAGATTTGTGGGTCCACTTCTTTCTGGATAGTCTATCCGGGACTCAGCTAGATTAGTTATATCAACTGGAAAGGGACAATATCCATAATTGGTAAGACCTTTCCGCTGCTTTTTATAAACAATATCAAAATAATGCAGACCTTTCTTCCACCCGTACTCAACTCCAAAGTATGACTATGGGTTCGAACAAGGGTTTCAAAGACTACACTCAGAAATGGAGGGACTTAGCAGGAAGAGTCCAGCCTCCCCTGTCTGACAGGGAGCTAGTAGACATGTTTTTGGATACCCTATCCGGTCCCTTCTTTAATCATCTAATTGGAAGCTCCTCAGCCGGCTTCACTGAATTAATCTTGACCGGGGAAAGAGTGGAAGCTGGGATTAAGAGTGGGAAGATCCAAAAGGATGCATCCTCCAGTGCCGTGAGAAAGCCATTCATTAGGAAGAAAGAGGTTGGTGATGTGTACCTTTATAGGAGTTAGGACAGAACTGAACATCTTCCAACGGTCGGTGCTGTCATGATCCCTAAACCTGCACCTACTCAACAAAGGAACAACCAGCCTAGAACGGAAAGACCAGTAAGACAATTTACCTGGATAAATATGACACTGTCTCAAGTCCTGCCACATTTATTGAGATCTAATCTAGTAAATTTGAAGGAATCCCCGAAGAATCCCAACACCGCCTCTCCTCATTACCACCCTAATGCTCGCTATGCTTACCATTCAGAAAGTCCAGGTCATAATACCAACAATTGTTGGGCTTTGAAAAACAAGGTGCAAGACCTTCTCAAGGCAAAAGAAATTGAATTTGATGCTCCTGAGATCCTAAATGTTATCACCGCTCCTATGCCGAAGCATGGTCGTGATGTTAACACTGTTGAAGATGATATGTTTGTTACTGTTGTTGATGAACTTGTTACTCCTCTCCAGACTGTCAAGAAGAACCTGTTGAATGTCGATTTATTTCTGGGATATGGCGAAGGCTGCCACCTCTGTTTATCCCTATCGACTGGTTGTCATTTATTGAAAGCAGGTGTCCAACGCCTAATGGATGACAAAGTGATTTTGTTTAAGACTCCCATTCCCACCATTTATTACAAAGATGTTTCAATAGTAACCATTTCCGCCAATCCTTCCAGGGTCTCCACCAAAAGACCCGTTAGGATTACATCCGTTTCGAAGGTGACTCCACTGATAATTACTATGCCAGGGCCGAACCCATACTCCTCAGATAAAACTGTCCCCTGTAACTATGGGGGTGACGTCTACTATCACAGCGTCAAGCAGGATTTGCTGGCTGATGAAGACTCAATTTTTGAGAAGGCTGACCCCGACATCAGCAACATTGTAGGAACCAACAAAATAACCTGAAGTGGAAGAGTATTCTCCCCCGAGATTTCTCTTCCGAAAACTGTTACCGGTTCGGTGATCATCCCTTCTTTTGTTCCGGTTGACATTACTACTACAATCCCTATGGTTACCCCTACTGACACCCCTACCACCAAGTCGACCGAGACTCGTGGCAAAGGCATTTTGGTTGAGCCTGTCTGGATGAAGGCGCAATCAGTATCTATCCCAGAAGCCTCCAAACAAGAGATGGAAGCAATTTTGAAAATTATAAAGAGAAGCGACTACAATGTAGTCGAACATCTATGCTAGCTTTACTGTTGTGCTCTGAGGCTCATGCGAAGGCCTTGGTGAAATTTCTTAAAACTGCCCATGTGCCACATGAAACCTCTGCTGATCAGTTCAAAGATGTGTGGCCAGTTTAACAGATGACAACAATTTGGGCTTTTCTGATGCTGATCTTACACCTAGAGGGAGGAAACACAACAAAGTGTTGCATGTCTCTTTTGAATGCAGGGGCACAAATTTGGCTCATGTCCTGGTTGATACTGGTTCATCTTTGAATGTGCTACCTAAGAAGGCTCTTGATAGACTAGACTGTGAAGGTCTGACCTTAAAACCCAGTAACATAGTGGCAAGGTCCTTCGACGGTTCAAAGAGAATGATGCATGGGGAGGTGGACTTCCCCATTAAAGTTGGAACTCAAACCTTTGATTCAACTTTCTACATGATGGAAATTCTCCCTTCCTATTCCTATTTATTGGGCCGACCTTGGATTCATGATGTTGGTGCCGTTACCTCTACATTACATCAGATGCTGAAGTACCAAACCAAGGGAAAAATCACCACTGTCTATGGAGAAGAGGAATATATGGTCAGTCACTTGAACTACTTCAGATACGTAGAAATGGATGGTGAATTCATCGAAACTCCGTGTAAGCATTTCGAGGAAGTCCCACAAACAGTAGCAGCAACCAAGATTGTTTCCCAAGTCCCAAATATTACAAGACCTCCGCTAAAGATGTCTTCTCTGAAAGATGCCAAGGCCGTAGTCGAAGAAGGTGGCCAGAAAGTTGTTCGTTGTGCTCGTGCCGGGGGACCACCTTTGCGGACCAGCAACCATGGAGTCAACGTAGTAGAGGATAATGATGACAGTTGTGACCTGGAAGAATTGATTTTCCCAACTATCAACGGATGAATCACCAACTGGGAAGCCAAAGATTTTGTCCCAATTACTTTTATCCAGCAGTAATTGTCTTTAAATTTTTGTCGGACTTGTAATAATTAAGAAATTCAGAATTTTAAAACCTCGTGTCTTACCCGAGGCACAACGGTTAATTTGTAAGGGTTGTTACTTCATTTTCATATGTCATCAATGAATCATGGACGTTTTTGCATGCAAACTTTGTGCTCTTTGTCTTTCTTTTTCTACATTTTTATTTCTTTCAAAAATATCTATACTCTTACACACACTCACATATCAAAATGAAGATCTACATCCACTCAGAACCCCATGGGTAACGATTCTACTATGGCCTATTGTGACTTTGAAAATATAATCTACCAAGCCGGAGCAAAGGTGAGGAAGATTGTGAAGTGTCAGGGGAACTAGCCAGGTTACTATAACAGGAAGAAAGGACCATACAGCCTCACGAAGAACAAATGGACACAGTTAACTTGGGTACCGAAGAGGACAAGAAGGAAGTCAAGGTAGGAGCCAATCTGAAACCTAGTGTCAAGAAGCGCTTAATTCAGTTACTACATGACTATGTTGAGGTCTTTTCCTGGTCATTCAAAGACATGCCAGGACTCGACGCTGATATCTTGGTCCATCGTCTACCGACAAAAGAAGATTGCCCTCCGGTAAAACAGAAAGTCCGTCGCATGCGGCCAGACATGTAAGAGAAGATCAAGACTAAGGTCATGAAACAATTCAACACCGGGTTCTTAGCCGTCACCTCCTATCCACAATGGGTCGCCAATGTTGTTCCAGTTCCTAAAAATGACGGCAAAGTACGCATGTGTGTGGACTACAGAGATTTGAACAGGGAAATCCATAAGGATGACTTTCTGCTTCCCCACATTGGTATTCTAGTTGACAACACCGCACAGCATAAAGTGTTCTCATTCATGGATGATTTCCCAGGCTAAAATCAAATCAAAATGGCACCTGAGGACATGGAGAAAATTACCTTCGTCACACATGGGAGCACATTCTGTTACAAGGTTATGCCATTCGAGTTGAAAAACGCTGGGGAAAATTATCAGCACGCCATGGTAGCTCTATTTCATGACATGATCCATCACGAATAAAGGTCTATGTGGACGACATGATATCCAGATCGCAAAATGAAGAGGAACATCTTGACCATTTGCATAAACTGTTTGAAAGGCTGAAGAAATACAAGCTAAGGTTGAACCCGAATAAGTGCACATTTGGGGTGAGGTCCGGTAAACTCCTAGGCTTCATTGTCAGCGATAAAGGTATCGAAGTGGACCCTGCCAAGGTGAAAGCAATACAAGAAATGCTTTCTCCTCGCACCGAGAAGGAAGACGGAGGATTCTTAGGATGGCTAAACTACATCGCCAGATTCATTTCTCACCTAATCGCTACCTGTGAGCCAATCTTCAAATTACTGAAGAAAGATCAAGTAGTCAAATGGAATGATAAATGCCAAGCTTCCTTCGACAAGATCAAAGAGTACCTACAAGAGCCTCCTGTTTTGATGCCGCCAGTCGACGAAAGACCTTTGATCATGTATCTAACTGTCTTGGAAAATTCAATGGGGTGTGTGCTAGGGCAGCATGACGAGTCTGGCCAAAAAGAGCATGCTATTTACTACCTAAGCAAAAAGTTTACCGACTGTGAAATAAGATATTCACTGATCGAGAAAACTTGCTGCACTCTGGCATGGGATGCTCACCGGCTAAGATAGTATATGCTGACCTATACTACTTTATTGATATCCAAGATGGATCCAATTAAATACATATTCTAAAAGCCTGCCCTCTTTGGGAGAATAGAAAGATGGCAGATCATCCTGACTGAATACAACATTCAGTACACTACCCAAAAAGCGATAAAGGGCAGTGTTCTAGCCGATCACCTTGCTCATCAAGTTATGGATGACTATCAGTCTATTAAATTCGAGTTGCCAGATGAAGACATCATGATGGTAAACAATTGTGAAGAACTCAGACCATATGATGGACCTGAACAAGAATCCCGATGGACCTTGGTTTTTGACGGAGCCTCTAACGAACTCGACAATGACATAGGTGTTGTAATCATATCCCCTGAAGGATATCATACTCCTTTCACCGCAAGACTTTGTTTCAACTGTACTAATAACATGGAAGAATACGAAGCGTGTATTTTTGGTCTCAAAGCTTCCATAGATTTGGGAATCAAGTCCTTAAGTGTATTTGGATATTTAGCCTTAGTCATCAGTCAGATCAAAGGAGAATGGGACAGGAAGCACTGTAACCTCATCCCCTACAAATAACATGTGTTGACATTAATCCCACATTTCGAGGAAATTACCTTTAAGCATTTTCCACGAGAGGAAAATAAACTAGCGGACGCGCTAGCCACTATGTCATCCCTGTTTAAACTCAAGTGGGGTGACGAGGCTCCCCAAATCACCATTGAGTGGATGGATGAACTAGCTTACTGTCACGATATCAATGCTGAAGAAGTAGTGGACAAGCCTTGGTTCCATGAAGTCAAGAGGTATCTCGAGGCTCAAGAGTATCCGGAGGGAGCTTCAGTCAATGATAAGAAGTTCTTGAGAAGATTCTCTGCTAAGTTCTTCCTCAGCGATGGCATTCTCTACAAGCGCAACCACGACTCTATTTTTATTTCGTTGCATAGACAAGGTTGAGGAAGAAAAGATCATGGCTGATCTACATGAAGGCACTTTTGGCACCCATTCTAGTGGGCATACGATGGCTAAAAAGATCCTACGGGAAGGGTATTACTGGTCTACCATGGAAGCAGATTTCCACCAGCATTCACGAACCTGCCACAAGTGTCAGATATATGTTGACAAAGTGCATATACCTCTAGTGCCTCTAGACATCCTGACTGCTCCCTGGCCATTCATGATGTGGGGCATCAATATGATTGGAGAAGTCAAACCAACAACTTCTAATGGACACCGCTTCATCCTGGTGGCCATTGACTACTTCACGAAATGGGTTGAGGCATCTTCTTTCTCTTCCGTTACTAAGAATGTTGTGGCCCGGTTCATTAAAAAGAATCTCATTTGTCGATATGGCATCCCAGAGAGAATCATCACAGACAATGATACGAATCTCAACAATACTATGATCATTGCACTATGCGCGCAATTCAAGATCTAGCACCATAATTCTTCTCATTACCGTCCAAAGATGAATGGTGTTGTCGAAGCCGCAAATAAAAACATCAAGAAGATCATACAAAAAATGATAGTAACCTACAAGGACTGACATGAGATGTTACCATTTGTTCTCCATGGTTACTGTACCATGGCGCGCACATCAATAGAGGCAACTCCCTTCTCCTTGGTATATGGCATAGAAGCTGTTCTACCAATTGAAGTACAAATACCTTCTCTAAGAATCATAAAGGATGTAGGACTGAATGAATATGATTGGATCCAAACTCGGCTTGACCAGTTGAACTTGATTGATGAGAAGAGGCTTACGGTTGTCTGTCATGGCCAGATGTACCAAAAACATATGATCAAAGCTTTTAACAAAAAGGTCAGATGTCAGGTATATCAGGTTGGTGATTTGGTAATCAAGCGTATCATATTGCCACAAGGTGATCACATGGGAAAATAGACTCCTACATACGAGGGACCATTTATGATCAAAATCATATTCTCTGGTGGAGCAATGATCTTAACCACTATGGATGGCGACGACTGATAACGAGAAATCGTATCATATAATTGCTACATTTTTAATCCATTGTCATACTGCATTAACCCATTTAACTCCCGATTTTTCTGAGTTTTTATGTATTTTCACAGGGTACAACATGTTTCAAATCAATTTAGTGAAAAATATCACATGAAGAAAGCTAACATAAAAATTAGAAGAAAAGGAACTAATCTGCAAAATTCTGCAAAGTTTGATGTTGTGATGGTCGTCACACGTCCATTACGACCGTAACACGCTCACAAGATGAAGAACGCTCGTCACACATCATTGACAAACGCAACACGCTATTTAAGCATATTACGACCGTCACACACGTAATTCAACGTCATGAAGAACAAGAGACGTGGGCAACATGATGGAAGGATTCTTCAACTCCTACAATTTCTCAACCTCACCAACGACCAGTCCTGGTCTTTCTCCACTCAAGCAGTACAAGTCCATGTTCCTATTATTTCTTAACTGCCAATTTCTCTTTTATAAAGAGGAGAGATTTGAAAAACTTTTTTACAGAATTTCTTACGGAAGCCCTGCCAAATTTACGAACCATCAGTTTACATTTTTTTGTTCTTGTCTTATTTCCCTTTTACCATTTAAAAGCTATTTCCAACATTAGGAAATTGCTATTGTAGTTAGAAGAGGGAGCTTAAGGAAGTCCCTGTGGAATCTTACCGACTTGTGGAAGAGGGAGCTTGAGGAATAATATTATTATTCAGGTTTTTAATCGCATTTAATTTAATTTTAATACAATTTGTTTATGTTAAATTATTTATTTATTTATCATGAATGTTTTATTATTTTCCGATTATATTTCCATGTCTGTCTGTTTCAAGTACCATGACTAGGTAAATTTCTAGAGTCGGGATGTGATAATAGTAACTAAACGGATTAAATTGTTCCTAAGCTAAAATCTAAATTAACTTAATTTCTGGCTGTAACTTTTTATAATTAAAATCAATCTTTTTGTTACGAGAGTAAGAAAAGTAGAATAGGTTAGGATCGAGACCATGAAAGTGTGAGGTTTTAACCGGATAGCTAAAGTTAGGCATTTGATTTAAATACAGCGAGAGCGCTTTAAAACGAATTAGATTTTATTAAGATTTCAAAGTGTATTTTCTAAACACTTATGGGCTAGCGAGAGCAGGCATAGGGCTTTAGGGGTATAATCCGAGATAAGACCACGAAAGTGTGAGTTGAGGGTTTTTAAACTGATAATTTCTACAGAACCATCTAAGTTAAACATCTTTATACGCTTAGGATCGATTAAATCCACTTAGGTTCACTAAATTACATACCGACCATTTTTACTATTCTTATTCCCTTAATTTGATTTAGTTTTCCTCTACTTTAATCTCCAAAAAAACCAAACATGATAACATCCGCCTTACCTAAACTAGCAAACCTTTATAGCACTAGAGTGATTACAAAGTCCTTGTGGGTTCGACATCTTTTTATTACTACCGCGACAGACTGTGAACTTGCAGTTAAGATACCGTTAGACACATCAATCCGATTGCACCACATCAAGTTTTTGGCGTCGTTGCCGAGGACTTTGATTTAGTCACTAGTGCACTCATAAAGTAGTATTGTATAGACTAAGGCAACTATTTATTTTTCCATCTATTGCATGCCAAATACTCGCTCCCGAAGCGAGCCTTTGCATCTACAAATCAATGATATCGAGCGCTATCTCAGAGTAAGATGCCGAATTCAAGAATACCGTGATCTCAACAATCTTCCTCCGACTAAGCTTCCTGATATCTCAATCTCTGAATTAATTGAAGAATCTAAGATGGCTGACGTACCAAATCCACCTCGTGCTCTTAAGGATTACGCAGTTCCTTCTCAAGAAGAGCCCCACAACAGCATTGCCGCTTCTGCTATCGCTCGAAACGATTTCGAGCTGAAACCTTCGCTTCTATCCGCCATTCAGCAGAACCAATTTTCTAGATCTCCTACTAACGACCCAAACCTACATCTGTCAGTGTTTGTGCAGTACGCAGACACTGTAAAAGTGAATGGAGTAAACCCCGAGGCGATACGATTGCTCCTATTTCCCTTTTCTTTAAGAGACAGAGCTCGAGCATGGCTCCAATCTCTTCCTTCAAACTCAATCACCACATGGGATGAGTTGAAGAAGGTCTTTTTAGCTAGATATTTCCCACCAAGCAAAACTGCTATGCTCAGAGCCAACATCAATGGTTTCAGACAAAAAGATAACGAATCACTTTTCGAAGAGTGGGAACGCTATAAGGACATGATCAAACTTTGTCCTCATCATGGTTTAGAAGAATGGCTGATCATTCATACGTTTTATAACGGTCTCTTGTACAACACAAGAATGACTATAGACGATGCTGCTGGTGGCGCATTGATGGATAAACCGTATACCGAAGCAAATCAACTTATCGAAAGCATGGCTCAAAACCATTATCAATGGGGAAGCGAAAAAGCTAATATGGAAAAAACTCAAACAAAAGGTGGCATGATTGAAGTGAATAGTCTGGATCAAGTCAACGCTAAAATGGAAGCCCTTACCCAAAAGCTAGAAAATCTTACTACCACTCCCGCAGCTACCGTGGCTGCGGTATCTCAAGCTTGCGATCTATGTGGTCTTCAATCACATCCTGCTCCAGAATGCCCACTTCTAACAAGAGTTTTAGCAGAACAAGCAAATTACGTACAGGGAAACCCTTATAGCAATACCTATAACCCTGGTTGGAAGAATCATCCGAACTTTTCATATAAAAGCAACAATGCATTGTACGCACCTGGACAAGCTCCTGCCACGCCATCTGTCTATCCAAAAGCTAACCCAAATCACCCCAATAATGGACCTAATACATCCAATGCCCCTAGGAAGTCAAATCTTGAAATCATGATAGAACATTTCATTGCTTCCCAATCTCAAACTAATAAAGATGTTCTAAATCAGAATTTACATACTAATGAGTAGATTAAACTATTATCTAGTAAAGTTGACGCTTTGGCTACCCATAATAAGATGCTTGAAACTCAGATTTCACAAGTAGCCCAACAAAAAGCATCTACTGTTGCCCCAGCTGGATTTTTCCCTGGTCAACCATAACCTAACCCAAAAGGACAAGCTAACGCTGTAATATTGAGAAGTGGAAAAGAACTTGACGGACCTGTTGATCCAAGACTCAAAAATCCAACCATGTACCAAAAGCAGAACAAGCCAACTGAAAATGAGAATGAACCAAAGGAAAAGGAAAACCAAGAGGCTGTGGAGAAAGAAAATCCTTATGTGCCTCCACCAACCTATAAACCACTGATCCCGTACCCTCAAAGACTTACCAATTCCAAAACGATGGGCCAATTCAAGAAATTCGTTGAACTTATGAAACAACTAAATATCACAATACCGTTTACAGAAGCTATCACTCAGATGCCCTCGTATGCTAAATTTCTCAAGGAAATCCTATCTAACAAGAAAAAGATAGAAGACAACGGAACAATTACACTTACTGCTGAGTGTATCGCTATAATTCAAAACGATATGCCCCCTAAGTTAAAAGATCCAGGTAGTTTCTCTATACCTTGTAACATTGGAAAATTTGTCATAAACAAAGCTCTATGCGACTTGGGAGCAAGTATCAGTGTCATGCCCCTATCTATTTGCAAAAAGCTGGAAATGGGAGAACTTAGACCCACAAAAATGTTTGTTCAATTAGTTGACCGATCAATTAAATACCCTGTAGGTATACTAGAAAACATTCCAGTTAGAATAGGTCAATTCTATATCCCGACCGATTTCATAATCATGGACATTACTGAGGACTCAATTACTCCTATCATATTAGGAAGACCCTTCCTAGCCACAGCTGGAGCTATAATTGACGTGAAAAAGAGCAGACATACATTCGAAGTTGGAGAGGAAAAAGTGGAATTCATCCTCACTCAATTCTTACAAGCACCAGCCATGAATGACACATGTTATCTAATCAACGTTATAGACGAGTGCGTAAGAGAGATGGAAGTGGAACATACCACATACTTGAAGACGACAATTGGTATGAACCATACCAAGATGATAGTCTAAGCGAAAGTCTAGCACTTACACCTGATCATATGCCATGTCCAAATAAACCGGGTTAAGAATTAAAAACCTTACCCAGGAACCTAAGGTACGAATTTCTAGATACCAAATGTACGCGACTAGTAATAGTCAATTCCAGTTTAGGAACACTCGAAACTGAGAAACTTTTAGACGTCCTAAGAAAGTACCCGACTGCATTAGGTTATAACATATCCAACTTGAAAGGAATATGTCCTTCAATTTGCGTGCATCGTATTATGCTAGAAGAAGATTGCAAAACCTCTAGAGAACCCCAAAGAAGGATTAACCCAATCCTTAACACTATAGTCAGAGATGAAATTAAGAAGCTATTGGAAGCAGGAATCATATATCCAATCTCCGACAGTAAGTGGGTTAGCCCAGTACACGTCGTACCGAAGAAATGAGGTATCACTGTTGTGAAGAACGCTAAAGGCGAACTGATAATGCAAAGAGTGGTAAATGGGCATAGAGTGTGCATCGATTATAGGAAACTAAACAAAGCTACTCGGAAAGACCATTTCCCTCTACCCTTCATAGATCAAATGTTAGAGCGATTAGCCAAACATTCCTACTTCTTCTATCTAGATGGTTATTCCGGATTTTTCCAAATTCCCATTCACCCTGATGATCAAGAGAAGACTACATTCACATGTCCCTATGGAACATTCTCTTATCGACGAATTCCCTTCGGATTGTGCAATGCCCCAGCAACCTTTCAACGATGTATGATGTCAATCTTTTCAGATTTCATCGATAACATCCTGGAAGTGTTCATGGACGACTTCTCTGTGTGCGGGCAAAGTTTTGAAGGATGCATATCAAACCTAGAATAGATTTTAGAAAGATGTGTGAAAGTAAACCTCGTGCTTAACTGGGAAAAATCCTATTTCATGGTCAGAGAAGGAATCGTACTAGGACATGTTATATCTAACAAGGGAATTGAAGTCGACAGAGCTAAGATAGAAGTCATAAAAGAACTTCAACCACCTAAGACCGTTCGAGAAATACGAAGTTTTTTAGGACACGTCAGTTTTTATCGACGATTTATCAAATATTACTCGAAGATCACTAAACCACTTACCGGTCTATTAATGAAAGACGCTGAGTTCATATTCGACGAAGATTGTCTTAAAGCGTTTGAAACTCTAAAATCATCCCTCATCACCGTACCAATCATGCAACCACCCAATTGGAGATTACATTTTGAAATCATGTGCGATGCGAGTGACTACGCCATAGGCGCAGTTCTTGGACAAAGGAAGGACAAGAAACTTCACGCAATCTACTACACCAGTAGAATGCTAGACTCAGCTCAAATGAACTACGCTACAACTGAGAAAGAGCTGTCAGCAGTTGTCTTTGCGCTTGACAAATTCTGTTCTTACGTAGTAGGAGCAAAGATAATCATCTACACAGACCATGCTGCTATCAGATATCTACTAACTAAGAACGATGCATAACCAAGACTCCTCAGATGGATCCTACTTTTGCAAGAATTTAATCTAGAAATTAAGGATAAGAAAGGAATGGAAAACGTCGTAGCATACCACTTGTCAAGATTAGAAGGTATAAAACCCGAACAAGTACTGATTAACGACGATTTTCCATATGAACAACTGATAGCACAAATAAGAAGTGATCTAGCTCAATTGGATCTAAACAAACCAAAAGTCAAAGAAGCCATGGAAGCGATCCATACAACCATGGGATTGCCATGGCATGCCGACATAGTCAACTACTTAGCTGCAGACGCGCTCCCACCGAACTTAACTTATCAACAGAAAAAGAAATTCTTCCATGATCTCAAGTAGTATTATTGGGATGAACCTTTATTATTTAAAAGAGGAACGGAGGGAATTTTCCGCAGATGCGTACCTGGAGAAGAAATAGAAGATGTTATCTCTCACTGTCATTCATCCCCCTATGGCGGACATGCCAGCACTTCTAAAACTTGTGCAAAGATCCTACAAGCCGGCCTATTCTGGCCTAATTTATGGAAGGATGTCCACATCGCTATTAAAAACTGCGATCGGTGTCAACGCACCTGTAATATTTCAAGACACGATGAAATTCCTCAAAGAGGAATACTAGCAGTAGAAATCTTTGATGTTTGGGGAATCGATTTCATAGGACCTTTCCCATCTTCTTTCGGAAATAAGTATATACTCGTAGCTGTCGATTATGTTTCAAAATGGATTGAAGCTATAGCCTTTCCTACAAAAGACACACGAGTAGTAATTAATCTCTTTAAAAACAAAATCTTTCCAAGATTTGGAGTGCCTAGACTCGTCATTAGTGACGGTGGCTCTCATTTCATTTCGAAAATATTCGACAAATTATTATCTAAGTATGGAGTCAAACACCGCGTAGCAACACCGTATCATCCACAAACCAGTAGACAGGTCGAAGTATCGAACAGAGAAATTAAACAAATCCTAGAGAAAACTGTCGCCATATCTAGGAAAGATTGGTCATCTAAGCTTAACGAGGCTTTATGGGCTTATAGGACATCCTACAAGACCCCTATAAGAACTACACCCTTCAAGCTTGTGTACGAAAAGTCCTATCATCTCCCGGTAGAATTAGAACACAAGGCATATTGGGAAATCAAAACGCTCAATATAAACTACACAGCTGCTGGAGAAAAGCGAATCCTCGACTTGAATGAATTAGAAGAATTGAGATTAGACGCTTATGAGAATGCTAAGATATACAAGGAAAGAACCAAAAGATGGCACGATAAGCGCTTATCCCGGAAAGAATTCAGTGTGGGAGACGTTGTGCTATTATTTAACTCTAGACTTAGGCTCTTTCCTGGAAAACTGAAATCCAGATGGTCTGGTCCTTTTGAAGTTACAAAAATATTCCCTAGCGGAGCAATAGAAATTAAGGGTAGGAATAGTGACCCGTTCACAGTGAACGGGCAGCGATTAAAACAATATCATCATATTGAGAATAGAAACTATGCGAATAGTCTAAAACTCTTAGAATTACCCACTATTTCCCCTGAATGATCTACTGCTAGGCACTATGTCAGGCTTATGACGTTAAAAACAGCGCTTAGTGGGAGGCAACCCACCTATTTGTTTTTGTTATTGTTTCCGTTTGTTTTTATTTATTACTTTTGATTTTCTTTTCCGTTTCTGCATTTATTTCTTTTAAAGCCTTATTTTCATTATTTTCTTTTCAATTTTTTTCCCTAAAAATCTTTATACAACTGCTGCTGATTTTCAAACAACTTTATTCACTACAGGTTTTCTGAAAAAGTCTTTTTCTATCCTACCTTCTCCCATGATTTATTTCCCCATTTAGTATTTACTATGGAAACCACTTTTAGAGGAAGGAACCAAATAAGGAGATTTGAGGAATTATCACACATGAACCTTGGTATGACTTTGTATTATGATGAACCAACAATGGACACTTTAGGTATTAAGGATATTGTCCTTTATTTGTTTAACCAACTGGGATGGGAAAAAGCCCATATTAAGTCTAGGTTTGTTACATACCGCGAGCTTACCCTTGAATTTTTGAGCTCCCTGGTTCTTATACATGAGCGCGGTTTCGGAACTAGAAAGGGATTTATAGCTTTCAGACTATTCGGTATTGAATTTGTTTATAACCATAAAGAATTAGCTGGCCTTCTAGGATTCCCTAGCGGACCTTTTGCTTTTACTACCACCCAGGAAGAATTAATGGATTTCGAGCTAGATTACTTTTGGGGAACCTTAACCGGAAACTACCACCCTGAGCTGGATAGCATGGACAATAATGAAATACACAACCCCGTTATCCTCTATTTCCATAAGATTCTAGCCCATACTGTATTCGGAAAAGAACAGAACCATACTGCAGTTTCTAAGGATGAGAGGTTTTTTATTGCAATGTATGACCCAAGGTCGACCTGTTAATGTTGTGCCATTCTTGATGCAAACCTTTTCTCGCATTGCTCAGAACCCTAATGAACCGATCATCGTAGGAGGCCTAGTCACCATGATTGCCAACGCCCTCGGACTTAGATACCAACTACATAGGTGTACACAATTTGGTTCAATCCGCCCTATGAATATTGATTTCTGTTTCCACCTACGAATTATAGGAAATCTAGGTCCTGCACCTTTCGAATACCTGATTAGGGACAAAGTTGTCACTTTATTTACACTTCCAAACCATGCTAAAGTGAGTGCCCACAATCGCGACAACTAGCTATATGAGTTAAACCCTCCCGACCATCCATCAACACCTGAGACACCACAATCTTACCAAGTTAATGATGCCACGATGTCTGATGAGAGTGACCCTGAGACCCCTTCTGGTTACCATGATGGTAACAGCATTGCAGAGGATATTGAGGCCCCTGAAATAACAAAAGGAGAATACGCTGAAAATTTGAACAAAATCTTTACCACACTGGATGTTTATCAGACTGACATTAATGGAATCAAGGACGAGTTGAAGAGCATGCGTATGGACGTAATAGGCTTAACTGATATAACTGTGGAGCAATTTTATCACATAAATGCAGCTTTCGAAGATTTGAAAACGCGATTGGGATTAAGTAGCAGAATCAGCATTTATTTTCACTTTCCTTTCTGTTTTATGTTTCTAGGCAGTTTCCCTTTTCAGATTTCATTTTAAACAAGTTTACTTTCTGCAAATAGTTAAAGTTCTGTTAAAAACAAATATTTATTTCAATTTCAGTTTTTTTTTATTAAATTTAATGCGGCTACAACAAAAATTAAATTCACTATATATATATATATTATCATTCTGCAAAATTTTGTTATAAGATGTGTGTTGGAATTGATCTGCATGTTTATTGTGTTGAATTACTGTGTTATAAGGTGTTGGACATAAACTGCTTCATTTATTTCGTAAATGCCATTATTTGTACACGTAACGGTCGTAACATCCCCGTGACGAGCGTAACACGCGTTTCACCGTGTTACACCCGTCAGCCCCATGTGACGGTCGTCACGCGCGTTCAAAAACATCTTCTGCTATTACAGAACCTGTTCTCCTTCCCACCTCTTCTTTCCTTTTTCCCAAACCGTTCCGCCACCCATTCATTTTTTTCTTAAATCATCCACTCCAACACTTAAATCCCATCATTTCACTTCTCCATTCACATTCCAAATCCATTCACATTCCAACCCTTTCACGATCCAACCTCTTGCATGCAATATGGCCAACAACCAACAAATCCCCAATCTCACTTTCAGAGCGGGCGACCAAGGTGAAACCCAACGATTAAAATTCCAGAAATTCCAACACCGCAGACTCCAACCAACTCGGTATGTTGACCTTGATTGTCTGAGAAATTTTGGACTGCTTGAAAGCGTCTGACAACTTTTGCAGAATGTGAACTTGTGGAATCTGTACCGCCAACCGCAACCCATCTACGAAACTCTCACCTTGGAGTTTCTAAGTTCATTTTCATACATTACCCCTACCGGAGCCACCAACCAACTCTCTGGCGTGGCCAAATTCCATATGTTTGGCAATGAGTATCAGTTGTCACAAACTGATATCGCACGGCTACTCGGTTTCAGTTCCGACAAAGGTGTCCACCTCCGGGTGCCGGATAATTTTGGCGAGGAAGCATTTAATTTATGGCACAGCATGACAAACATTCTTGCCGGATCTTATGACCACCTTAACTCCACCCATATCCATAATCTGGCTATCTGATACTTTCACCGCATCCTTTGCAACACCATCTTCACCCGAGACAACCACCACAAGCTCAACTCTAAGGAGCTTTTCTTCATGCACTGTGCATTCACCGGCCATAATATCAACGCCGCCCAAGTTTTATTGGCTGACATTCACTCCATTTGTGCTAGAGGCGGCAAACCCTTCTATTTCGGAGGGATTGTCACTTCTCTTTCCATAGCTCTGAATCATGGTGCCGCTCTCACTGATATGCCTTCTATGGCACCGGCATTGCTGACTCTGGACCACTGCAAGGCGGCACACCTCATCTATGAGCAGGAGGATGGAAGATTCCATCATGTGATCCGAAACATTGTTTATAATAACATTACTTTTCCTTGCAGGGACCGAATCGACCCTCAAAATAGAGCCAACTGGTTATTCGATCCTGCAGCTCCCGAGGGTCGTGTTCCTATTCATGAAGACCAGCCTAATGCCCCCGCAGACGAGATGCAAGAAGAGTTGGACAGTGCTGCCCCCGTCCACGACATTCCAGGACCTTCATCTGCACCACCTCCCATTACTCTTGAATAAATTCTCTGAGCCATCCATCAGCAAAATCAAATGAGTGTCGCACTTGAAAGAAGACAACAGGAGCAATATGACTATTTATATGCATAAAACACTCAGATTCTGAGTGGCCAGCGGAGCATGAACGAGAGGTTGGACGAGACCCTGTCTGAACTTAACGCTTTAAGGTTAAATGTCAGCACTCTTGGCTACCAAGACACTGATATCGAAGCCACGCCTACCAGGTGATCACGCACCAGGAGTAGAGGATGTGGCCATCAATAGTTTTTATTCTTAAGTAGTTTACTTTTGTTGTTTCTTTTTCTTTTTGTATCTGTATTTGTATTTCCCCGCCTTTATACCACAACATTGAGGACAATGTCGGATATAGTGTGGGAGAGGTACCTTTCCATTTACCATAAACAATTTTTTTTTTTACGATATTTCTCAGTTTAAATTCTTCCCCGCTTTATTTAGCCATACCAAAAAATTTTGCTTTATCTTCGCATAGCCCGACATACCTACCTTAACGAAATCCTAGTTAGGAAGCCGAGAATGATTCAACAAGATCGATACGGTTATGACACCTTAGACTTCCTACTTACGCGATCTATTTCAATAACCGTTATACCTATATCTTGAGTTTTAGTCCTAAAGTAACCCCTAGTAGTTTATACTAGCATTCAGCACTGTCTTGACACAAACCACGTGGGGAGCCGATGAATATAATTGTTTGATGCCTAATCAATGAAATATCCTTCTTATCTCGCTGCTAAAAAGAGAAAAGTTGCACCAAAATACAAGGTCGCATATAAGAGATGAGCAAATAATGAAGAAGTCCATTGTTGGTTGGTTCATAGGTATCTGGTTCTGAACTTGGTAAGGCGTGCTACGGCTCGACCCCCCACAACCTCCAATTTGGATAATATGTGTAGGGTTGCCACATTCGTGTACCAGACCCCGTCCTAAAAGGATCAAACTCACTAACCGGTTACTCCACTACGTGCGTGCTAAGACAAAGGGCTTAATGTGATTGCGCTAGAACAAACCGGGTGAAATAGGTACAAGAAACTCTGGGTAGAATTATAACGGAACTATTGGACAGTGTGTTTAAAATGGAAGTCCACGACTTAGCTTATTGCTTGTGTCATTAGCATATCGTTAGTGTTTTACTTAAGTATCGGTCAAACTAACGAATGATTTCCCGTAATTGCTTTGAAAATCAAAGGTATGTTATGCATGTGCGCTTGATAAAACTTGTCCGATCTTTCTAAATGATTATTTGCTTGAGGACAAGCAAAGGTTTAAGTATGGGGGAATTTGACAACGACAAATAGTATCATATAATTGCTACATTTTTAATCCATTTTCATACTGCATTAACCCATTTAACTCCCGATTTTTCCGAGTTTTTATGTCTTTTCACAGGTACAACATGTTTCAAATCAATTTAGTGAAAAAGATCACATGAATAAAGCTAACATAAAAATCAGAAGAAAAGGAACTAATCTGCAAAATTCTGCAAAGTTTGATGTTATGACGGTCGTCACACGTCCATTACGACCGTAACACGCTCACAACATGAAGAACACTCTTCACACATCATTGACAAACGTAACGCGCTATTTAAGCGTATTACTACCTTCACCTCTTCATTTAGATCGTCACACGTGTAATTCAACGTCATGAAGAACAAGAGACGTGGGCAACGTGATGGAAGGATTCTTCAACTCCTACAATTTCTCAACCTCACCATCAGTTTGCATTTTTTTGTTCTTGTCTTATTTCCCTTTTACCATTTAAAAGCTATTTCCAATATTAGGAAATTGCTATTGTAGTTAGAATTTATTTTTAGCCTCAGAATTCGTTTCAAGTTCCGATTCCGAAGGTTCCAATCTTTCCGACTTGTGGAAGAGGGAGCTTGAGCAATAATATTATTATTCAGGTTTTTAATCACATTTAATTTAATTTTAATACAATTTGTTTATGTTAAATTATTTATTTATTTATCATGAATTTTTTATTGTTTCCCGATTATATTTCCTGTCTGTCTGTTTCAAGTACCATGACTAGCTAAATTTCTAGAGTCGGGATGTGATAATAGTAACTAAACGGATTAAATTGTTCCTAAGCTAAAATCTAAATTAACTTAATTTCTGGCTGTGACTTTTTATAATTAAAATCAATCTTTTTGTTACGAGAGTAAGAAAAGTAGAATAGGTTAGGATCGAGACCACGAAAGTGTGAGGTTTTAACCGGATAGCTAAAGTTAGGCATTTGATTTAAATACAGCGAGAGCGCTTTAAAACGAATTAGATTTTATTAAGTTTTCAAAGAGTATTTTCTAAACACTTATGGGCTAGCGAGAGCAGGCATAGGGCTTTAGGGGTATAATCCGAGATAAGACCACGAAAGTGTGAGTTGAGGGTTTTAAACTGATAATTTCTACAGAACCATCTAAGTTAAACATATTTATACGCTTAGGTTCGATTAAATCCACTTAGGTTCACTAAATTACATACCGACCATTTTTACTATTATTATTCCCTTAATTTGATTTAGTTTTCCTCTACTTTAATCTCCAAAAAAACCAAACGTGACAACATCCGCCTTAGCTAAACTAGCAAACCTTTATAGCACTAGAGTGATTACAAAGTCCCTGTGGGTTCGACATATTTTTATTACTACCGTGATAGTCTGTGCACTTGCAGTTAAGATACCGTTAGACACATCAATCCGATCGCACCACATCAACGACCTTTCGCACCCTGTGAACACGGACATAGTCAAAAGATACTACGCATAAGAGACCCGCTAGGTTGACACACCTAGGAAAAACAAGGTCATCCCGGCAAACCAAAAAGGTTCGGGCAAAAATTAGGGATAAAATACAAAAAAAATCTGTACACCCGGCAAGCTGAAAACCTGAAAGGGCGGCTTGGGCAAAAAAGGGTATCCCGATGAACTGAAAACCCGAAAGGGCGGTCCAGGCAAAAGTTAGGGAATTAAAGCATATGACTATGTCTCGTTGGATCACCTTACAAACGACCTCTAGCATCGACTGACAAATTCAAACGATTCTAATCAATCCAATCAACTTCGGACAAGGCAGCAAGTGGACAAGACGCTCAGAGACACGAAGGCAATAGCAGAATGGGAACCCCATGGGATTATTTCACATAGCTATCTTTTCTTTGTATCAATTTTAACGACGACATTCTCTTACTAGAATGTTCGTCTCGTTGTACAAAAATACTTATTCAAGTTAATACAAAGATATCCCTTCGAAAGTGCAAACCTATCTATTTTTTCTTTTTCAGTGTTTTGTTTGCGAAAATGTCCAATGTTTATTTTTGAACATATGCATTTGAACGTAACTACTATTTACAAATGAACAAAAAATAGAAAGACAATCACTAATGGCTCTAAGAAATAGGATAATATCTTTAGACTGTTCCATAAAATCCCCCACAGGTACTTTTCCCAGCAAGATCGGAAGACGAGACGGCCCACTACATGATCGCTAACATATCTCTAGTATGCAGCTTAATGATATCAAGCTCTCTCACATCCCAGACAGAACAAAACTTCCAGTTACTACTCCTAAGATTCCCCAGTGAAAGTCGCCCAGTTTCTCAGGATTCCCAGGCAGGATTTCACGAGGTCTACAAGCAATACACAATGTTTCCCTTACACAATAGAGTTTATTTCTCTAACAAATGGAATCTCATCAACACTTCAACTTCAAAATATGAAGACTTACACTCCTTATACCCAGCAGTACTCGGGGATTTATTTTCCTCGACTCCAGCAACACTACGGAACAATAATTAACATGTCCATACATGGCATCCATACGTCATAGCATTCACAGCACAAATACATACGAAACAATCTCATTTATTTTGAGAACATCGTTGCATCATGCATTTCATACATCATGACATTGCATGCAACTAACCTTTCATCTTTTTCAGGAAAGATCTATCAATAGAGAATTATCGTCAAATTTTCAACAAGTCAATTACAGATCAATTCCCAAGAAAGGACTGGTCAACCATCTAAATAACAGATATTTTCTCCAGATCCCTGATGGTTTAGTTTAAATCTCTCAACGATTTATTTTGATTCTTTCCTGCAGACGTCTTCTCTGGTTCAGATAAATCTCTCAATAATTTGTTCTGATTCTTCTCCAGATCCCTGCCGGTTTAGTTTAAATATCTCAACGGTTTATTCTGATTCTTTCCCGAAGACGCCTTCTCTGGTTCAGATAAATCTCTCAATGATTTGTTCTGATTCTTCTCCAGATCTCTTTTGGTTCAGTTTAGACCCCTCAACAGTTTATCCTGATACTTTCCAAAGGAATACTTCGGGTTCAGATAAATCTCTCAACGATTTATTCTGATTCTTTCTGTAGACACTTTCTCTTGTTTAGATAAATCACTCAATGATTTGTTCTGATTATTCTCCAAATCTCTTTTGGTTCAGTTTAGACCCCTCAACGGTTTATCCTGATACTTTATAAAGGAACACTTCGGGTTCAGATAAATCTCTCAATGATTTATTCTGATTCTTTCGTAGACACTTTCTCTGGTTCAGATAAATCGCTCAAGATCCTTGCTGGTTCAGTTTAAATCTCTCGATGGTTTATTCTGATTCTTTCCCGCAGACGTCTTCTCTGGTTTTGATAAATCTCTCAATGATTTGTTCTGATTCTTCTCTAGATCCATGCTGGTTCAGTTTAAATCTCTCAACGGTTTATTCTGATTCTTTCCCGCAGACGTCTTCTCTGGTTCAGATAAATATTTCAATGATTTGTTCTGATTCTTTTCCATATGCCTGCCGGTTCAGTTTAAATCTCTCAACGGTTTATTCTGATTCTTTCCTGCAGACGCCTTCTCTGGTTCAGATAAATCTCTCAATGATTTGTTCTGATTCATCTCTAAATCTCTTTTGGTTCAGTTTAAACCCCTCAACGGTTTATCCTGATACTTTCCAAAGGAACACTTCGGGTTCAGATAAAACTCTCAATAATTTATTCTGATTCTTTCCATATACACTTTCTCTGGTTGAGATAAATCGCTCAAAGATTTACTCTGATTCTTTCCAGTTAAAGAATATTCAAGACCTCTTTTAGTTCAGTTTTAAATCTCTCAACAATTTATTCTGATAATTTCCAAATTAACATTTCTGGTGCAGATAAATCGCTTCAAGATTTATTCGGATTCTTCCCAGTCAAGCAACATATAAGACTTCTCCTGGTTCAGATAAATCGCTCCAAAGATTTATTCTGATTCTTTTCCAGTTGAAATCAAATTCAGACTTAGTCCATTTCTCTGTCAACAGTCACCCTTGAATGGCATCTACAAGCCCATCTCTGAAAAATCTCCATCATTCCTCCAAATGGCATCTATAAGCCCATTCCCATTTCATCTCCGAGTGCAAATTTCTGGGCACTCTAGTGTCCAATCATCTTCCACCTTCAAGTCACGAATGGCAGATCCGCCAATCTAACTCTTCAGATTTAAGAATATTGAACAGGGGCAGTTGTTGTACCCCAAAATTTTCCCTCTCATTTATCAAGTATTTTCTCACAAGATCTCCTTTGGTTCAAGACTGTACAAGGATTGATCAGTTCAAGACACCTCCTTAAGCACTGATAACTTAAATTAAGGTTTGAGATTTCACAAGGATAATTGAACTTTTAATGCTTCATATGACTTTCATGGATTATTATGGACCCCCAATATTTCTCATGTCAAGTTTCAAGTCTTGGATCACATTTTAGTTCAGTCAATTGAGCAGTTGACCTAAAATCAGCTGTCTTGGGGAAAAAAGTCAATTGTGGTCAATTTACAATCAAACTTCATAATTTTTTATCCATATCAACATTGTGAACTCCTATATGTCATTTAATCAAGTTTGGAGCACAATTACTCAAGAAATTTGATCAGATCATCAAAAGGGAAAAATGGTCAAAATTAGGTTTTTTTACTAAGAACGAGAAATTTCTGATTTTTGACCTAGAAAATTGTTAATTGGTTTGAGACATGATCTCAAGGTTTCAATTGCATCATTTTTACCTAATGGCATGACTCAAAACATTGCTCAAGGTCATTTGGTTGATAGTTGATTTTTCAGTGAACTGATAAAAAGTCAACTGTACACTAAAAAGTCTGTGATACGGTGGCAAAACTGACTGTTCGAATGCTGGTTTGCATTTTATGTTTTGTGTTCGCAAAATTTCGTGGTAAGCAAGATTCGCCACCGACTTTTATTTCATCCAATCGGAAAGGAAAAAAGTAGAGAAAAAAAATCCTTTTTTGAGATATTCTGAGTACGGGGGTAGATTATAGAAAGGGAAGGTGTTAGCACCCTTTCTATCCACGGTTTTCCTTGGGCTCTTAGGTACTTGCTCGTCTTTTTAAATTGCTTGTGTATGGGCTTTGTTTTGAAAAATGTTTCACTTCATGATAAGCCTTGTATCAGTCCTCAAAGGTGTGACGAAGTTTATTTTGAAAGTCGTTTTGAAATGTGTAAGTGTGAAAAGCTTTTATTTGAGCAAGTACCTACTAGCATCTACCTACTCAAAAAAAGATCGTTTCTATTCTCATTTCCTTTAGACAACGTTATCCCACTATTGAGAAATAGGTATCACCGTCGTTGGAGTTGTTAGGGTCAATTCGAAAGGGACGTACGATCACTAAAGCAACGTTAGGACATCTTAGTAATAACCCTAGAGTCTTAAGATCATATTTGAGGAAACATTTCCGAGACAACCTTTCCGAGGAAACATTCCGAGGAAACATCCGAACGGTACATTTGATCTTTTTTAGACATAAGGGTAATCACTAAATTATCCTATACTTAATGATCGTTTACCGAAGGCAAACGAAGTGAGAGTATACCCTAAGAGTGATATGTGCGAGTGATTTGTTTTCAGTTATTTAATCTTGGCACGTTAGGATTTTCTAACCGTATTAATTTGTCATGCATTCTTGTCATACAATCCTATTAGCATACATCTAAACAGTTAAATACTTGCAAGAATTAAAATGCGAGAAAATAAATCTACACTATTACAAGGCTTCCGGGAGGGGGATTAATTACATAGCCAAAAACTCGGGGAAAAGCGATAAGTAAAAACCCTAAATTAACTATTATAAACCAGGAACAGTTACAAAAATGTTGGCAAAAATAATAAACACGCGGAGAATTAAATACGGGGCGATTAGGGTTTTGACCCTTGACCAAACCTATTGACGATTGATTAAAAAAAAGTTTTTATCATGTTTTAAGAAAATAATGAAATAGTTAAATTAAAGGAAAATCCTAATTCTAATTAATTTTAAATTAAGAAAAATAAATTAGTTCAATCTAAAAGCCTATTTTTGTGTTTTTTATCTATTTAAGAAAAAGAGAAAAAACAAAATTAAATCAAGAGTTTAACCTAATTTGCTATTTGATTTTATTTGTGAAAATAAATTACAATTTCCCTAAGTTAACAGTAAATTAAATTAATTTTTGATAATATAAAAAAAAACTAATTCTAATTTTTTGGATTTCTTTGATTTTATGATTTTATGGAAAATAGATTAATTGTTAGTTAAAATAATTAAAAGAAAAATTAAAAGAATTAAATAAAAGAAAATAAGAAAAAGAGAAGATGAGCCTGGCATCATTAGCAATTCTGGCGGTGGAACTTCAATTTCTGGGCCCAATAAAGGTAAGGCCTGCTTGACTTTGCTTGATCCAGTATGCTTGTTGACTTGAGGAGCATGGTAGGCCTCTTGCTACCTGAGAGTTTGATCCAACTGGCTGATTGATCTGATGGTGGAACACAAGATGTGCATCAAAGGCTTTCTCTCCAACCATCTGAGCTAGCATGTTAACTTGTAAATAAAATAAAAATATAGCATAATATGTAAAACAAGCTAGTGGAGCCAACCCAACGTGCGGAATTCAAATAAGCAAATCACACGTTGCCACACCGGCTTCTTCTTCCTCTCTTCGTCGCCTTAGCAAATCAATCTTTTACCTACACACGTTTGTTGTAGGTATAACCTTGTCCATCTCCAAAATTGCATAGGCTCAAGATAAATGACCATGGATGGTACCAATTAACTCATATCATCCTTGCGAGTATCATGGTACCAGAGTTAACGCCCAATTTTGCATGCATTAAAAAATCCTAAACAAGAACACAAAACCCTAGCCATGGCAATTTCACATACAATCATCAAAAATGCAATTGAATAGAACGATTAACTTGCAAACATGATGATAAACACGAGTATGGCAATTAAAAGTACTAAAGATACGTGGATTGGTGAAATCAGAATCAAATTTTTGGATAAACCGCGGGAGGCGTAAAACACGATTCTGGATGTTTCAAGACCTTGGAGTGGTTGGAATCGCTTCCTGGGATGTCTGGGAAGGGATTGGTGTTCTTGAGATGCCTTGAAACTCCTTGTAGGTTGAAACCTGATTCCCACTTTTCTTGAAATTTTCAGCTTTTCTTTAGGTATTTTCTGAAAGAACAAGATTAAGTTCTGACCTATCCCAAGTGTTTTGATGATAACTAAATTATATTTAAGATAATTTATGCTCTGATGAATGTGGTTTTGAATGTCTTAGTTAATGTTCTGACAAGAAACATTCCAAAGTGCTAAGCAAATATTTTGAAGAAGTTCTTTGATAAAAGAACCTTTTATTCAAACGCATCTGCTGACTCTGGTAATAACACTCATTTGTTAAATGTATCTTCTAACTTCTAGCAGGCTTCTTGATTATGAAGATAACTTGAAAGCAAGCGTTGTTCAAAGATCTTAGCAAGCAACGCTCTGACCAGAAGTTGAATAAAGCATGTTCTGAGTTAAAGCAAATACTGAAACAACGTCTTAATCAACGTGTCTTGTCAAAGCAAAGGAAACACGTTCTTACATTCCGACGTTTGCTAATTAATGCAAAGACGGCTGAAAACAGTCAAGTTCGTACAACTAGTTTATTGGAGAATGGAATTTTGCAAGGATGCACGCAAAGCATTTAATGCTCTCCATTTCCTCTGAAGGCAGCAATGGTCTTATTATTCCTACTATAAGTAGAAGGACATTTATTGCAAGCTAACAACAATGTTCAAACAAGAAACTACGAGAAAGATTCAAAAGCTTACAAACTCATAGTTCTTACATTATTGTGTATTACATTCTAAGAAAAATCACAGTTGTGATACAGCTTGACTAGAAGCAAACTCTATTTCAATTATCTGTAAAGATTATACTTCTGTATTTGTTCCTTGAGAGACCAAGTTTGGTCAGATTTCTCAAGCAGACTAGAACTAGATTTAAGTCTTAGTGGTGTTAGTCACTTGTAAGTTTACTTGTGCATTGTTAGTCACAACAGTTGTTGTGTGATTGTAATCAGTTGATTATAGTGGATTAAGTCCTTGTTGAGAAAGGAGAAATCACCTTGGCGGGTGGACTGGTGTAGTTTGAGTTCAAACGAACCAGGATAAAAATAATTGTGTTATTCCATTACTGTTTTGAGCTTTGTATTGAAAGAACAAAAAGAGTCACTTATTCAACCCCCCTTCTAAGTGTTTTCTTACCCCTTCAATTGGTATCATAACTTGATTCTAAGCTCAACACATAACCGTGTCAGGAAAAGATCCAGAAGAAAACACAATGGCCGCTGAACAAAACAATAATAATTATAACAAACCTCCAGTGTTAGATGGAGAAGATTTTGAGTACTGGAAAATAGGCTAGAAAGTTTCTTTCTAGGTCATGATAGTGATCTTTGGGATATAGTCTTGGATGGTTACAAACATCCTACAAATTCAGAAGGAAACAAAGTGGATAGAAAAAATATGGATAGACAGCAAAAAACTGATTTTAAAAATCATCACAGAGCTAGAAATATTTTTTTAAATGCTATCTCTAAAGTAGAATATGAAAAAATAACTAATAGAGATACAACGCATGATATGTTTGAGTCTCTCAAAATGACTCATGAAGGAAACGCCCAAGTTAAGGAGTCTAAAGCTCTGGCTTTAGTTCAAAAGTATGAAGCCTTCAAAGTTGAAGAAAGTGAGTCTATAGAAGCAATGTTCTCTAGGTTTCAAACTCTGATCGCTGGTCTGAGAGTTTTGAACAAAGGGTATACCAAAGCAGATCACGTGAAAAAGATCATCAGAAGCTTACCCAGAAGATGGGCACCAATGGTCACTGTGTTTAAGGTGTCAAAAGATCTGAACAATGTGTCTTTAGAGGAACTCATCAGCGCTCTCAGAAGTCATGAGATTGAACTGGATGAACATGAGCCTCAGAAGAAAGGTAAGTCTCTAGCCCTTAAATTAATTAAGAAGATAAACCAGAATCTTCTGGACATAAAAAGTCAAACAGAAGAGAGATCATATGTTATGAATGCAAAGAACCTGGTCACTTCAAAAGTGAATGTCCAAAGCTTCAAAAAGAAATACCAAAGAAGAGATTTGGAAAGAAGAAAGGAATGATGGAAACCTGGGATGACTCAGATTCTTCTGAAGATGAATCTGGTTCTGAAGATGAAAATGCCAACCTAGCTTTAATGGCTATCACAGAAGATGACTCAGACTGTGAGTCAGAACAAAGAGAGGTATTTTCTGAATTTTCTAGAGAAGAACTTGCTGATAGTTTATCAGAACTTCTGGAAAACTACAGTAAGCTCAAAATCAAATACAAGAAACTCAAGAAGAGTCTTGCATCTGATTTTAAGAAACTTGAAACAGAAAAATCTGAACTTTTAGAAAACAATCTTAAACTTAAAAAAGAAATTCAAATTGTTCAAAAGAATTTTAGTTCAGAGTCTGTATCTAGTTCAAAAGATATTCTGAAAGAATATGACTATAGCTTTCAAACTTTTCTTGCTAAAAGCATAGACAGAAGCAAAATGGCTTCAATAATTTATGGAGTTAGTGGGAAAAACATAAGAGGAATTGGATATGAACCTCCCAGAGGGAAGGAAACATACATTCCAAAACTTGTTGCTAAAATGACCTTCACTTACAAACCTCTGAATAAGCAATTCAAGTTTGGACATTCACATGATATAAAATATACATCACATTCTGAAACTCTTATGCTAACCCAAAAGGACCCAAAAAGATATGGGTACCTAAGGATAAAATAATATTTGTTGCAGATGTCCTTAACAACTCAATTAAAACACCAGTCATGGTACCTGGACTCTGGATGCCCACGACACATGACGGGAAAAAGGTCTATGTTCCAAAGCCTGGAACTTAAAGCTGGAGGAGATGTGAAGTTTGGAGGTAATCAGAAAGGGAAGATTATTGGTTCTAGAACCATAGGAAATGGTAACTTTCCTTCTATCTCTAATGTTTTATAGTAGAAGGATTAGCTCATAATCTATTGTCTATAAGTCAATTAAGTGACAATGGCTATGACATTATCTTCAATAAAAACTCATGTAAAGCTGTAAATCAAAAGGATGGATCAATCCTCTTTTCTGGTAAGAGAAAGAACAACATTTACAAAATTGATTTATCAGATCTTAAATATCAAAACGTAAAATGCTTTTTGTCTGTTAGCAATGAGCAATGGGTATGGCACAGAAGATTGGGACATGTCAGTCTTAGAAAAATCTCTCAACTAAATAAATTAAATTTAGTCAGAGGACTTCCCAATCTGAAGTACAACTCAGATGCTATGTGCGAAGCATGTCAAAAAGGAAAATTTTCAAAACCTTCCTTTAAATCTAAAAATGTTATCTCTTCCTCTAAGCCATTAGAGTTACTTCATATTGATCTGTTTGGACCAGTGAAAATTGCATCCATTAGAGGCAAGAAGTATGGATTGGTCATCATTGATGATTTCAGCAGATGGACATGGGTAAAGTTTTTAAAACACAAGGATGAGTCACATTCTGTATTCATTGACTTCTGTACTCAAGTGCAAAATGAAAAAGATTTTAAAATCACAAAAGTTAGAAGTGATCATGGTGGTGAATTTGAAAATCATTATTTTGAAAAATATTTTAAAGAAAATGGTATTGTTCATAACTTTTCTTGTCCTAGAACTCCCCAGCAAAATGGAGTTGTAGAAAGAAAGAATAGAACATTACAAGAGATGGCCAGAACCATGATCAATGAAACAAATATGGCTAAGCACTTTTGGGAAGAAGCTGTGAATACAGCGTGTTATATTTAGAATAAAATCTCTATAAGACCTATTCTTGAAAAGACTCCCTATGAATTGTGGAAAAACAGAAAGCCCAACATTTCTTATTTCCATCCTTTTGGATGTACTTGTTTTATACTAAACACCAAAGAAACCCTGAATAAGTTTGATTCCAAAGCACAAAAGTGTTTCCTACTTGGATACTCTGAACGC
The DNA here is from genome assembly GCA_948472305.1 of Vicia faba. Taxonomy (NCBI): domain Eukaryota; kingdom Viridiplantae; phylum Streptophyta; class Magnoliopsida; order Fabales; family Fabaceae; genus Vicia; species Vicia faba. Next base: position 1,745,162,253 of record OX451736.1, on the reverse strand, counting down.
TCAAAAGGCTATAGAGTATACAACACAGAAATTATGATTGTTGAAGAATCAATCAAAGTCAGGTTTGATGATAAGCTTGGCCAACCACAACCAAAGCAAATTGATTTTTCTGTAGGTATAGAAGATCATCACTCAAACTCTGAAAGTTCAGAAGCAAAAGAAGACGTAGCAGATCATCCTCTTGACAATGCTCTCAACAATCTCAGAATCTCTGACCAACTCACTCAGAAAAGGTTTCCTAGATTATCTTCAGCTCACAAAGAAGATGTAATCATTGGAAGAAAAGAAGATCCCATCAGAACAAGATCATCTCTCAGAATCAATGAAGAATCTCTTTTTGGTTTAGTCTCTCTGATTGAGCCAACTACCATTGATGAAGCTCTGGAAGATAATGATTGGATATTAGCAATGCAAGAAGAACTAAATCAATTCTCAAAGAATGATGTATGGAGTCTAGTTCCAAGACCCAAAGTATTCAATGTTATAGGAACCAAATGGGTCTTCAGAAACAAATTGACCGGACAAGGAGAAGTAATCACAAACAAGGCACGACTGGTTGCACAGGGTTATAGTCAACAAGAAGGAATTGATTATAATGAAACCTTTGCCCCAGTCGCCAAGTTAGAATCTATAAGATTATTAATTTCTTTTGCTGTACAAAATAACATTACATTATATCAAATGGATGTTAAAAGTGCATTTCTAAATGGTTATATTGAAGAAGAAGTATATGTCCATCAACCTCCTGGATTTAATGATTCAAAACAACCAGAACATGTTTTTAAATTGAAAAAGTCTTTGTACGGTTTAAAACAAGCTCCAAGAGCTTGGTATGATCGTCTGAGTAATTTTCTATTAGAAAAATATTTTACCAGAGGGAAAGTGGACACAAATCTCTTCAGAAAAACATTTAAAAATGATATTTTAATCTGTCAAATTTACGTTGATGATATAATTTTTGGAACCTCTAATATATCCCTTGGAAAAGAATTTGCTAAGACAATGCAGGCAGAATTTGAAATGAGCATGATGGGTGAATTGAAATTCTTTCTTGGAATTCAAATCAACCAGACTCAAGAAGGTACTTTCATACATCAGACGAAGTATGTTAAAGAACTTCTGAAGAAATTTCAAATGTCAGAAAGCAAACCATAAAACCACCTTTCAATCTACCAACTAAAAACATTTTTGTTATGAACCAACCACATCCTCAAAATCCCATTCCCACTCCCGCTTATACAATAATAATTCCGCCTGATATCACTCCACCCACCTCACCATAAAATACAACCCCACTCTCAACTCCTCAAATTCCAAAACAACAAATTTTTGAACAAACTGATATTGTTGAACCATCGTACCTCATGATATATCAGAACCTCATATTTATGTTAAACAACCTGAACCTGAACCTACAAATACTCCTGAAACCAATAACTTTTTAAGAACTGTAGTGGACTCTCAATCTCTACAATTCTTGAAAAACAAATCTTACAGAACGACTGTCCCTAAACCTATTCAGCCAGATGTAAATATTTCGTTTCATAATTTTATAACAAATGTTAAAGCATGGTTACAACCGCTGAAAGAAGATTTCCTCAGAAGTGTGAACACCGCAGCAACAGATCTTCTATGGGAAACTTTCAGAAGAACCTTGGTTGCTGAATCACAGAAGTTACAAGATTTGTGCCACTCTCAGGTGCTGGACAACTTTTTCAAACTTCTGCATGTTTTCAATACAGAAGCTGCTGATACTTGGAATAAGAAGTCTTCGCTACTGATCGCTGATACACCAGCTGATAAGATGGACATATCAGAAGATGAATCTGAAGAATACTCTGAAGATTCAAATCCTCTGGCTATTGTTCTATTGAATCAACCTTCAGTTAAGGATGGACCTGAACCTGTGCCAACTCTTGCAATGGATCTGGGCACTCTGCTCTCCACCTTTGTGAAGTCTGATTCATCAGTTGCTGCTTATAACCCTATTTCTACTGAAGCTTCATCATCTTCTGCCCCTACCTCACTCATTATGGACACTCAGAAAGAGCTAAAGAGGGAGAATTAAGTCTTGAATAGACGCATGGATAAGCAAGATCAAACAAATTTAGAGTTCAAGAACTGGATGGAAATGCAAAGTGAATCTCCCTCTGAGATCAAGAACCTTCTGATGGCTCTTGTCTCTAAGAAATCCTAGTTTCTTTTTGTCTCTTATTTGGATGTTTTGTTTGTAATTATGGATATTTATTATTTTTAACTTTTTATGGAATCTTTCAAAATTTCTCATTTATTACACTTTTTGATTATGCCAAAAAGGGGGAGAAAATGTGCATGTTTTAACTAATCACTGTTTAACAGTTATGGGACTATGTCTCAGAAATTCTAACATAATTGCAAGAATTCCCTCTGTGCAAAAGATTTTTTTTTGCAGGTATCATTTAACTCTGAAAGAATATTCCAGCTAAGATTTATCTTCTTGAAGAAGTTCTGAAGAAATTCAAAGAAGGCTGTGTATCACTCTGACTAAATAATCTCAGGATGTCTTATGCATAGATATATTCATTTCAGGGGGAGATTCTTATCTCTTAATCTGTTTCTTTTTTTTATCTAAGATAATTTTTTGTCATCATCAAAAAGGGGAAGATTGAAAGAACAAGATTAAGTTTTGACCTATCCCAAGTGTTTTGATGCTAACTAAATTATATTTAAGATAATTTATGCTCTAATGAATGTGGTTTTGAATGTCTTAGTTAATGTTCTGACAAGAAACATTCCAAAGTGCTAAGAAAAGATTATGAAGAAGTTCTTTGATAAAAGAACCTTTTATTCAAACGCATCTGCTGACTCTGGTAAGAACACTCATTTGTTAAATGTATCTTCTAACTTCTAGAAGGCTTCTTGATTCTGAAGATAACTTGAAAGCAAGCTCTGTTCAAAGATCTTAGCAAGCAACGCTCTGACTAGAAGTTGAATAAAGCATGTTCTGAGTTAAAGCAAATACTGAAACAACGTCTTAATCAACGTGTCTTGTCAAAGCAAAGGAAACACGTTCTTACATTCTGACGTTCGCTAATTAATGCAAAGACGGCTGAAAACACTCAAGTGCCTACAACTAGTTTCTTGGAGAATGGAATTTTGCAAGGATACACGTAAAGCATTTAATGCTCTCCATTTCCTCTGAAGGCAGCAACGGTCTTATTATTCCTACTATAAGTAGAAGGACATTTATTGCAAGCTAACAACAATGTTCAAACAAGAAACTACGTGAAAGATTCAAAAGCTTACAAACTCATAGTTCTTACATTATTGTGTATTACATTCTAAGAAAAATCACAGTTGTGATATAGCTTGGTTAGAAGCAAACTCTATTTCAATTATCTATAAAGATTATACTTCTGTATATGTTCCTTGACAGACCGAGTTTGGTCAGATTTCTCAAGCAGACTAGGACTAGATTTAAGTCTTAGTGGTGTTAGTCACTTGTAAGTTTACTTGTGCATTGTTAGTCACAACAGTTGTTGTGTGATTGTAATCAGTTGATTATAGTGGATTAAGTCCTTGTCGAGAAAGGAGAAATCACCTTGGCGGGTGGATTGGAGTGGTTTGAGTTCAAACAAACCAGGATAAAAATAATTGTGTTATTCTATTACTGTTTTGAGCTTTGTATTGAAAGAACAAAAAGAGTCACTTATTCAACCCCCCCTTCTAAGTGTTTTCTTACCCCTTCAATTGGTATCAGAACTTGATTCTGAGCTCAACACTTAACCGTGTCAGAAAAAGATCCAGAAGAAAACACAATGGCCGCTGAACAAAACAATAATAGTTATAACAAACCTCCAGTGTTTGATGGAGAAGATTTTGAGTACTAGAAAGATAGGCTAGAAAGTTTCTTTCTAGGTCATGATAGTGATCTTTGGGATATAGTCTTGGATGGTTACAAACATCCTACAGATTCAGAAGGAAACAAAGTGGATAGAAAAATATGGATAGACAGCAAAAAGCTGATTTTAAAAATCATCACAGAGCTAGAAATATTTTTTTAAATGCTATCTCTAAAGTAGAATATGAAAAAATCACTAATAGAGATACAACGCATGATATGTTTGAGTCTCTCAAAATGACTCATGAAGGAAACACCCAAGTTAAGGAGTCTAAAGCTCTGGCTTTAGTTCAAAAGTATGAAGCCTTCAAAGTTGAAGAAAGTAAGTCTATAGAAGCAATGTTCTCTAGGTTTCAAACTCTGATCGTTGGTATGAGAGTTTTGAACAAATGGTATACCAAAGCAGATCACGTGAAAAAGATCATCAGAAGCTTACCTAGAAGATGGGCACCAATGGTCACTGTGTTCAAGGTGTCAAAAGATCTGAACAATGTGTCTTTAGAGGAACTCGTCAGCGCTCTCAGAAGTCATGAGATTGAACTGGATGAACATGAGCCTCAGAAGAAAGGTAAGTCTCTAGCCCTTAAATCAATTAAAAATTTGATACTAACGCTTTTCAGGCTGAAGAAGAAAACTCTGAAGAATCAGCTTCAGAAGAAGACGAACTATCTTTAATCTCCAAAAGGATCAATCATCTATGGAAGCACAGACAAAAGAAGTTCAGGAACTTCAAGAAGTCAGAAGATAAACCATAATCTTCTGGACATAAAAAGTCAAACAGAAGAGAGATCATCTGTTATGAATGCAAAGAACCTGGTCACTTCAAAAGTGAATGTCCAAAGCTTCAAAAAGAAAGACCAAAGAAGAGATTTGGAAAGAATAAAGGAATGATGGCAAACTGGGATGACTCAGATTCTTCTGAAGATGAATCTGGTTCTGAAGATGAAAATGCTAACCTAGCTTTAATGGCTATCACAAAAGATGACTCAGACTGTGAGTCAGCACAAGGAGTGGTATTTTCTGAATTTACTAGAGAAGAACTTGCTGATAGTTTATCAGAACTTCTGAAAAACTACAGTAAGCTCAAAATCAAATACAAGAAACTCAAGAAGAGTCTTGCATCTGATTTTAAGAAACTTGAAACAGAAAAATCTGAACTTTTAGAAAACAATCTTAAACTTAAAAAATAAATTCAAATTGTTCAAAAGAATTTTAGTTCAGAGTCTGTATCTAGTTCAAAAGATATTCTGAAAGAATATGACTATAGCTTTCAAACTTTTCTTGCTAAAAGCATAGACAGAAGCAAAATGGCTTCAATGATTTATGGAGTTAGTGGGAAAAACAGAAGAGGAATTGGATATGAACCTCCCAGAGGGAAGGAAACATACATTCCAAAACCTGTTGCTAAAATGACCTTCACTTACAAACCTCTGAATAAGCGATTCAAGTTTGGACATTCACATGATATAAAATATACATCACATTCTGGAAACTCTTATGCTTACCCAAAAGGACCCAAAAAGATATGGGTACCTAAGGATAAAATAATATTTGTTGCAGATGTCCTTAACAACTCAATTGAAACACCAGTCATGGTACCTGGACTCTGGATGCTCACTGTGATCGGTGGATCTGGAACTGACTGTTTAAAGCTGGTTTCGCGAAATGTCGCGGAAGCAAGAGTTGCCACCGTCTTTTATTTTCTCCAAATGGAAAGGACAAAAGCACAGAAAAATTCCTTATAGAGATTGCTCTCGATTCGGGAGGTAGATTTATAGAAAGGGAAGGTGTTAGCACCCTTTCTATCCATGGTTATCCATGGGCTCTTAGATACTTGCTCATTTGTGTTTTCAAAATTGTTGTTTGCTTTTCAAGGTGAGTGGGTTTGAAAAAGTTTCTTTGAAAATTTCAGTTCGACTCTTGTATGAGTCCTCAAGAGTGTTTGAAAAAGTTGCTTTTGAAAGCTTTTTGCAAAGTGTCGGTGTGAAAAGAAGTTTTTGATTTGTTATGAAATTAGAGCAAGTATCTACGAGTTCTCTACCTACCCTAAGGAATTCGTCTGTGTAAATGTCCTTAAAGTAGTGCCATCCCACCGTTGAGAGGTAGGTAGCACCACCGTTGGAGGTATTCGGGTCAATTCGAGGGTTCGGGACATTATGGTCACCAGAGCAATGGGAAGACACCTTAGAAGCTACCCTCATGCCATGTTCATGGACATGAGGACTTACTAAAACATCCTCTACTCGACGACCACTTTTCGAGGGGCAAGGCAACAGTGAGGCGTACCCTAGGGGTGGTGTGTGAGTTGTGTGTCATTTTCAGTTATATTTGTCTTGTTCATGCATTGGTGATCTACGCTTTGTTTTTATTTTTGGCATTCATTCTTTCATGCAAGTTATTAACAGTTAAAAGATGCGAGAAGGTAAAAGTCCTACGCTATTACAAAGGCGCGAGTCTACATCGCCAAATTAATCCAAGACCCGATTTGAATAAAATAAAGATGCGGAAAAATAAATATCCTAATTAATCTATTACAAGGCTTTGGAGTAATTACATGAAATTTATAAGAAGGAAATAAAATAAGCGCGCGAAACGAAATTATAATCGAAAGTGAGGGCGTTGGACCCTTTTAAAGAAATTAAATTGAAATTAATAAATTAATTAAGTTTAAATAACGAAAAGAACTTATTTTTGGAGTTTTTGTATTTATAGAATTTTAATGAGAAAATTAAATGGAATTTAAAAGTTAATTAAAACCCTAATTCTAAACAATTTTTTTTAATTTATTAAAAGTTTAAGTTGTAACCTAATTTAACCCTAATTATTTAATGACAAATTTATTTACAAAAATAATTAATAATAATAAGAAGAAATTTTAATTATAAAAAGAAAGAGTAAACAAAAGCTAGAAACCCCAATTTTTATATTTTTTAGTTTATTAAAAGAAAGCATTAAAATTAAACCTAAAATTAAAACTAAGTTAATTATTAAATTTATTTACAAAATATTGATTAAAAAATAAATGAACATATTTTTATTTTTATAGTTTCTGATTTTTTTTGGTATTTTTATGTTATAAAAAATTAATTTATGAATTAAATAAAACAATTAATTAAGAAGAATAAATAAAAGAAAATAAAAGTGAGAAAGAAAATGCAAACAGATGGGGGTGTTGACCCAGTGGAGGAGGTATGGCTGAAGCAAATTGGCCCAATGGAAGCTTGACCACGTTTGACTTTTCCAGATTGCATGTGGAGATGTTGACTGACGCACATGGTGATCTGCAACTTCTGACCATTGGATTGGTCTTGTTGGGCGCGTGGCAAGTTGAGAATCCAGGCTATATGGTAGGCCTTTAGGCGTATGCTACACAGAATCACGTTAGAAAAGAAAATATTGAATAAAGTGGGGGACCTGGGAATCGAACCCAGGTCCCAAGGCTTGCAACATCACGTCCCACCAACTGAGCTGCTTAGCATATTTGTTATTATAGTGGAAAAGAAATAATATATAAAACAATAATGTCCACTATGCTGGAACACTAAAAAACGCGCCAACGTTTAAATGGACCACTCAGGTAAAGCCACGTCCATCTTCTTCCTTGCTTCCTTGATTTTTGCCTGAAAAATAAAGAATGGATAGCGGGGGTTTTAAACCCCCACAATCTGAAACACCAAAAAATAGCGAATAGAACACCGTCGGTCATAAATTGAGCGCGACATGTGGCTTTGAATCGTCATGAGCTTCTGGTTTCAGTGGTATAGGTCTTGTGTCTCAATTTTACCAGACGAGAGAAACCCCAATTTTACAGCTTTGAAACCCTAACGAGCTCCCATGGTAGATTCACATACTGGCCTTAAAAACTCAATTGAATGGCATGGTTAGCTTTAGAATGATTAAACTAGTACAAATCAAGCATTAGAAATAAAAAATATGGCATGAATTATGAGACACGATTATGCAAAAAGTTTGAGGAACTTTGACTTTATTCTACCACTTCTTGATGCGTGGGGACTTGAAAAGGATTCAGTTATGTCCAGGAAGACCTCAGCAAGCTTTTTGAATCGTTTGTATGCCTTGAATCACCCTGTAATGCAGTTTTCAATTTTGAACTTTTTTGCTAAAAATGCAAAGTGTGTATTTGCTTTTGAGCGCAGCTTTCAGGTCTCCAGCATTAGGGTTGTGTTTGAGTATGTATATGGGACGAATTAGGGTAAGAATTCAAGTCCATTAACCTTTGCATTGATGTTTTTGAGATTTGATTCTCATGGTATCTTTTTCAATCTTTTCCTCATGAAGAACATGCCAATTTGCACAAAATCTTTCCTTTTTTGATGTGCACGAGATCTTGAGTGAATAATGAGGGCATATGCTGCATAAAAGGATTCAAAAACATTTGTTTAGTATTTTTGTCATATTTTATTTAATTAAATGAATTAATGGTGATAAAAATTCAAATAAATAATAAAAAATGATGAAATAAATCCCCTTTGGGTCAAATGGTCGTGCATAGCCTTTGGATAATGATTCTTGGAAGAAAATGTGGCCCATTAGCAATTTTGAGGCATTTGAAGCAAAGTTGACTTTTCAAAATTCCCAAAACTTTCCCAACTTCCACAAGGCATATCTTGCTCAATTTTTAAGCTTTGATCATGTTCTTGGACATTTTGGAAAGGTCTTGGAGTCCTTTAACCAATTCCTTTGGTCCCATGTCATTTTTATTTACCAATCTCAAGTTATGGTCTTTGACTTAAAGTGCCTTTTTGTTGACTTTTGAAAATGACCTATAATGTTGAGATTGATAACTTTTTGTGAGAGCATTTCTTGGACTTGAAGTGTGAAGATGAGTTGTAGGAAATGTCTTTCTCTTCAAAATGAGCTTTGGATGGAATTTTTATGATAAACCATGTGGAAGTTATGCCTTGGTCAAGTTACAGTTGACTTTTTCAACTGTCCAAATATGGAAACTTTTGCATCTTGAGACTTTTTGAGACATGCCTTGAAAATCATGATCAAGAATTGATCAAATGATGTTTGTGGCTTCAAAATAAGATGTTGACCAAAAATTTGAACTTTTGACTGTCAAATGACCATTTTGCCCCTGCAGTTGACTGTTGAGCAATTAGGGTTTTTGACTGTGCAATTTTGTGCTGTAAGTCTTGAAACTTGGCATATGGATGCTTGACCATGTTTGTAGGCATGTGGGACTTGATTGGACCCTTGGAAACTTCAATTTCTTTGTCAGAACCAAAACCCTAGTTTTTGACTGTTAGGAGGCCCTTGAACTGTGCAACCCTTGAGAGATTTTGAAGCATGCTCTTTGCAAATATTGAAGAATATGGGAGGGCAAATTTTGGGGTACAACAGTTGCCCCTGTTCAATCTTCTTAGACCTGAGGATGTAGATTGGCTGACGTGCCTTTCGTAATCTGAAGGTGGAAGATGATTGAACACTAGAGTGCCCAGAAATTTGTGCTCACATAGTAGTGTGATGGTGGGAATGGGCTTATAGATGCCATTTGGAGATTGATGGATAGGATGATGGGCTTATAGATGCCATGCTGAGAGGTGATGGATGAGTGGATGGGCTTATAGATGCCATTTGGGTGTCGATCGTGTAAGAGATTCCTTAGCGAGAAATTGCGTACCTGAAGAGGAAAATGATTACCTGACCTGTTACAGGAGTTGGTCTTCAAGATCTTATGTAGATGTGCCCTGGTTGGTTACAGGAGCCGGGTCTGGAGCTTCAAACGGCGATGAATGAACCAGGGATGGTTACTATCTCAACGGGACGGTGAGAGAACCTTGGATGATTACTACCTCAACAGGAACGCTGAGAGAACCTTGGATGATTACTACCTCAACAGGAACGCTGAGAGAATCCTAGATGATTACTACCTCAATAGGAACGCTGAGAGAATCCTGGGCGATTACTACCTCAACAGGAACGCTGAGAGAACCATAGGCGACTTCAACCTCAACACTAACGTTGAGAGAATCTTGGGCGACTTCAACCTCAACAGTAACGCTGAGAGAATCCTGGGCGACTTCAACCTCAACAGTAACGTTGAGAGAATCTTGGATGTCTTCTACTGGGATAAGAATCAGGGAGATCTTAGGGTCGATCTGACTGAACCAGAGAAGGCCTTTGACTGGATAAGAATCAGGAAAATCTTAGGGTCGATTTAACTGAACCGGACAAGGTCTTGGAATATCTTCAACTGGATAAGAATCAGGGAGATCTTAGGGTCGATCTGACTGAACCAGAGAAGGCCTTTGACTTGATAAGAATCAGGAAAATCTTAGGGTCGATTTAACTGAACCAGACAAGGTCTTGGAATATCTTCAACTGGATAAGAATCAGGGAGATCTTAGGGTCGATCTGTCTGAACCAGAGAAGGCCTTTGACTGGATAAGAATCAGGAAAATCTTAGGGTCGATTTAACTGAACCAGACTAAAGTTTTGAAATATAGCTGAGAACTTAACTGGATCTTTCCTGAAAGGTAAAGGTCAGTCATATGCAATGCATGATATGAATCAAGCAATGATGTTCTCAACATAAATGAGATTTATAAGATATGATGCGTATATGCATGCTATAATGTATGGAAATGTGATGTTTATGAATGTATGTTTTTGTCTAGGAAAATCAATCCTTGACGGGTGCCGGGAAGTTAACTCCTGGGCTGATGTTTGGAGAAAAGAATATCTGTTTCCGCTGGGGATGATAGTTGCAAGAATACCGGTAGGAGAAGATAACTCAGTTGGGGGATAAACTTGGCGAATGGATTACTCTGCAGGGAGAAAAGTACTCTAGCGATCTTGCTGGGGAACAATACTCTGTGGGGAGAGAGGTACTTTGCTAGGATATTGATGGTAACTTCGCTGGGGATACCATTGTTGTGTTGGAAGCTTTAATAGACTTCACTGGGGATAGGAAGACTTTGCCAAGGACGATCTTTCCATGGCTTTTGGCTAAGGATAACCCAGTTATATCCTGGTAGGGAAATAACCTTTGAATAAAGCCGGGGGACGCGTTCGTGCCCTGCGGGGGAGAAGCTTCCAGTATCTATTGGGGATAAGCTTACTGTTGGGGAGATGGACTCAAACTTTCCTGGGGAAATCTTGATTGGACTCTCCTGGGGATATTTTGAACTATATTGGGGACGTGGCCCCATTGAATGTTTGGTTGACCGCCGGGGAACAATCTTAGATCAAGACTGTCGGGGATGCTTGTTAGGAATGTCAGTATACTGTGTTGGGGAATATTGAGATCTGTGGGGGATACTCAACTTCCTCAAGGTTGACTGTATAACTTTGCTTGGGGAGAGTGTATTGACTTGCTGATTCACTCTCTGGGGAACCGAGATATACTGGTTACGTTCTTTAGCTGAACCTACCTTGGTACCTTGATGGACTGAGCAACTAGATCGCTTAGACAACTCTTTATTGCCCCTGTTTCTAATGTTACCTGTAATTAATCCTTTGTTTCGTATGCAAATATTTATGAGTTAGCAATTATTGTCAAATGCATATATCACAAATTGAACCTTGGACGTTCTTCGCAAAACAACACAGAAAAGGAAAAACAATTGGCGATTTTAACTGAAAAGTGATTTTGTACTGATTTTTTGAATTTGCCTGTAAATAGGCGTTTACGTACAAGAGGCTGACGTCCCAGTAAGAGGACGCCGCCGAACAAAAGAGTTTAATACAATTTGTACAAAGGAAAATAAAACAGCTGTGTGAAACGCATGATCCCACTGGGTTGCAACTCTGCTATCTCCTTTATCTCTTCGAGCGTCTCATCACTTGATGACCTAGTTGAAGATGAAGCTGATTGATCAATGCCGTATGAACTTGATGCTGATACCGGATTCTGGATGCAAAGTGATCCAATGAGACATAGTATTACGCTTTATCCCTAACTTTTGCCTGGATCGCCCTTTCGGGTTTTCAGTCCACCGGGATACCCATTTTTTCCCCAGCCGCCTTTTCAGGTTTTCGACTTGTTGGGTGTACAGATTTTTCATTTCATCCCTTCATTTTTCCCGAACCCTTTTGGTTCGTCGGGAAGCCCTAATTTTTGCCTAGGTATCTCAACCTAGCGGGTCTTTTTCATGCGTAGTATCTTTTTACTATGTCTGCATTGGCGGGGTGAGGAAGGTCGTCACCATCCATGTTGGTTAGAATCATGGCTCCTCCTGAGAACACCTGTTTAACCACAAATGGCCCTTCGTACGTAGGGGTCCATTTGCCCCTTGGATCACTCTGAGGAAGGATGATGCGTTTGATTACCAGATCCCCAACTTGATATTCTTGTGGTCTGACCTTTTTGTTAAATGCCCTGATCATCCGTTTTTGATACGTCTGACCGTGACAAATAGCAGCAAGTCTCTTTTCGTCAATCAGATTTAGCTGATCAAGTCGTGTCTGGATCTAATCATCTTCACTCAGGTCTGCATCCTTCATTATCTGGAGAGAGGGTATCTGCACTTCGATCGGTAAGACTGCCTCCATACCATAGACCAAGGAGAAAGGAGTTGCCCCGGTTGACGTCCTTGTTGAGGTACGGTACCCATGTAGAGCAAACGGTAACATCTCGTGCCAATCTTTATAAGTCACTGTCATCTTCTGCATAATTTTCTTAATGTTTTTATTCGCTGCTTCTACAGCCCCATTCATCATCGGCCGGTAAGGAGAAGAGTTGTGGTGCTGTATTTTAAACTGCTCGCAGAGCTCAGTGATCATCTTGTTATTAAGGTTGGCACCGTTGTCAGTAATGATTCTTTCTGGGACACCGTATCGACAGATCAGGTTGTGCCGAATGAACCGTGCCACAACAGTCTTGGTTACCGTAGTGTAGGAAGCTGCTTCAACCCACTTCGTGAAGTAATCAATCGCTACCAGGATGAAGTGATGCCCATTGGATGCTGTAGGTTTAATGTCGCCGATCATATCTATGCCCCACATTGCAAACGGCCAAGGCGCAGTCAGAACATTTAGAGGAACTGGAGGAACATGCACCTTGTCTGCATATATCTGGCATTTATGGCATGTCCGAGAGTGTTGGTAACAGTCGGCTTCCATTGTGGACCAGAAATACCCTGCCCGAAGGATTTTCTTTGCCATAGTGTGTCCACTGGAATGTGTTCCGAAGGTCCCTTCATGTAGCTCTGCCATGATCCTTTCTGCTTCTGTCTTGTCCATACAACGCAGTAAGGTCGAATCATGGTTTCGCTTATACAGAATGTCGTTGCTAAGGAAGAAATTTGCTGCGAACCGTCTCAAAAACTTCTTATCGTTGACAGATGCACCTTCAGGGTATTCCTGAGCTTCCAAGTATCTCTTCACCTCATGGTACCAAGGCTTCTCAGTCACCAATTCAGCTTTAAGATCACAACAGTATGCCGGTTCGTCTAGTTTCCAGATGATGATCCGGGGAGCCTCATTGTCCCATTTGACCTTGAACATAGAAGACATCGTAGCTAACGCGTCTGCCAGCTGGTTCTCCTCTCTCGGAAAGTGTTCAAAGGTTATCTCTGTGAAGTGGGGGATCAATGTCAATACACATTCTCTGTAAGGAATAAGATTCGGATGTTTCGTATCCCACTCTCCTTTAATCTGATTGATCACGAGAGCGGAATCTCCGAAGACACTCAGAAACTTGATCCTTAAGTCGATCTCAGCTTGAAGACCCATGATGCATGCCTCATACTCCGCCATGTTGTTGGTGCAGTTGAAACATAGTCGGGCAGTGAGTGGAGTATGAGTGCCTTGAGGTGATATGATCACAGTGCCGATACCGTTACCCAAAGCGTTGGAGGCTCCGTCAAAGTGCATGGACCATCGGGATCCTTCCTCAGGTCCTTCATCCGGTCCAGGTACTTCACAATCAGTCACTATCATGATACTCTCGTCTGGAAACTCGAAGTTCATTGACTGATAGTCGTCTACTTCCTGATGTGCCAAGTGGTCTGCCAATACACTTCCTTTGATGGATTTCTGGGTCGTGTACTGGATGTCGTATTCTGTCAAGATCATTTGCCATCTTGCTATTCTCCCAGACAGAGCAGGCTTTTCAAATATGTACTTTATAGGATCCATCTTTGAGATCAACAAGGTAGTGTGAGTCAGCATATACTGTCTCAGCCGGCGAGTAGCCCATACCAAAGCGCAGCAAGTTTTCTTGAGCAGTGAGTATCGAGTCTCACAGTCGGTAAACTTTTTGCTAAGGTAATAAATGGCGTGCTCTTTTCGGCCAGACTCGTCATGCTGCCCCAGCACACACCCCATTGAGTTGTCAAGTACTGTCAGGTATAATATCAGAGGTCTCCCTTCAACCGGTGGCATAAGGATGGGTGGTTCTTGGAGATACTCTTTGATTTTGTCAAAAGCGGCCTGACATTCATCATTCCAACGTACTACCTGATCTTTCTTCAGCAGCTTGAAGATTGGTTCACAAGTAGCAGTTAGGTGTGAGATGAATCGAGCAATGTAATTCAGACGTCCTAAAAAGCCTCTGACTTCTTTCTTTGTCTTAGGAACTGGCATCTCTTGAATAGCTTTAACCTTGGCAGGGTCCACTTGAATACCCTTATCACTTACAACGAAGCCTAGCAACTTTCCAGACCTTACCCCGAAGGTGCACTTGTTTGGATTCAACCTCAGCTTGTACAACTTCAGACGGTCAAACAATTTCTGCAGATGATCAAGGTGTTCTTCCTCAGTTTGGGACCTTGCGATCATGTCGTCAACATACACTTCTATCTCATGATGGATCATGTCATTAAATAAAGCAACCATGGCACGTTGATAGGTTGCCCCAGCATTCTTCAGTCCAAAAGGCATGACCTTGTAGCAGAAGGTGCCCCACTGAGTAACAAAAGTAGTCTTCTCCATGTCTTCAGGTGTCATCTTGATCTGATTATAGCCCGAAAAACCATCCATGAAAGAGAACACCTTATGCTGAGCAGTATTGTCAACAAGGACATCAATGTGAGGTAGGGGGAAGTCATCTTTGGGGCTGGCCCTGTTCAGATCCCTGTAATCGACACACATTCTGACCTTACCGTCTTTCTTTGGTACTGGCACCACATTAGCAACCCACTGAGGGTAAGAAGTCACTGCAAGAAACCCGGCGTCAAACTGTTTCATAACCTCGGCTTTGATCTTCTCAGACATCTCTGGACGCATACGGCGGACCTTTTGCTTGACCGGAGGGCAGTCTTCCTTGGTAGGCAAGTGATGGACCACAATGTCGGTATCCAACCCGGGCATGTCTTCGTAGGACCAAGCAAAGATCTCCACATAATCATGTAGCATCTGAGTCAACCGTTGCTTCACGCTGAGCTCTAGGTTGGCACCAATCTTGACTTCTTTCCTATCTGTCTCGGTACCCAAATTTATCGTTTCCACCGGCTCTTCATGTGGTTGAATTGCCCTCTCTTCCTGGAGTAACAGTCTTGCAAGCTCGCCAGGAACTTCGCAATCATCTTCACCTTCGTCTTCGGCTAAGTTGATCGGATTTTCGAAGTCATAACTGGCAGTAGCAGAGTCGTTACCAGTGAGATCCAGAGTGGATTGAAACCTGTATGAGTGAGTGTGTGTAAATACAGCTGTTTTGCAATATATAAAGAAAGGAAAGAAAGAAAAGGAGCATAAGATTTGAAATGCGAGAAAACGTCCAAGGTCTTTATTCATGATATATGAAATGACAATTAATATACCCTCACAAATGAAGCCACGGTGCCCCGGGTAAGACACCGGGCCATAGAGTTTTAATTCATTGTTTATTACAAATAATAAAACAAAGGAGTTTATTACTGTGTAACAAAAGTAACAGGAGTATGATCTTTAGCAATCCAATTGGTCAATCCACCATCAGTCGTCGGGTAGATACAGCTATCGAACTCTGATTCTTCCACCTCATCTTCATCCCCAATAGCATTCACTCCTGGGTTGGTAATGAGCATAGGAGGTCTTCTGGTCTTTGCCTTGCGCACAGCCTTCTGATCCTCTACAGTAAAACCCAGTCCAAACTTGTCAGTTTTAGGTGTAAAATCAGGGAGCTTGCCCCAGTTAGCACATTCACCTTTCTTGATTACAGCCCGGGCATCCTTCAAGGAAGCCATCTTCAATGGAAAGTCCTCTTCAACCACTGTTTCCGCTGCTGCCAATGTTGGAGGTACCTCTTCGAAATGCTGAAAGGGGGTTTCAATAAATTCCCCGTCCATCTCAATGTATCGGAAGGAATTCAAGTGAATAACCATATACTCCTCCTCTCCCTGCACAGTGACAATCTTCCCTCTGACAGGGTATTTTAGCTTCTGGTGTAGGGTAGAGGTCACTGCCCCAGCTTTGTGAATCCAAGGTCGACCCAGTAAACAGGAATAAGATGGACGGATATCCATCACATAAAAAGTCGAGTCGAATACATGAGAACCCACACGAATAGGAATGTCTACCTCTCCATGAACCATCCTCTTAGAATCGTCAAAGGCTTTGACGATGATGTTGCTAGGTTTCAGCTCCAGGACCTCACAATCTAACCAGTCTAAGGCCTTTTTGGGTAGCACATTTAGGGAAGAACCAGTGTCCACCAACACGTGCGCAAGAGTAGTGCCCCTGCATTCAATAGAGACATGCAGGGCGTCATTGTGGTCCTTTCCCTTAGCAGTAAGGTCAGCATCTGAGAAACCCAAACCATTGTCGGCTGTCAAATTGGCTACGCAATCAGTAAACTGGACTGCAGATGTCTCCTGTGGCACGTGAGCCGTCTTTAGAAATGAAATCAAGGCCTTAGCATGGGCCTCTGAGCACATTAGTAAGGAGAGCATAGAGATCTTGGAGGGGGTATGCCCCAGCTTCTCAACAACATTAAAGTCACTCTTCTTGATTATTTTCAGAATTTCCTCCATCTCTTGTTGGGAGGCCTCAGCATTCACAGATTTTGGTGCCTCCATCCGGGCAGGCTCATCTTCAATCCCTTTGCCCCGAGCATTAGATGACTCGGCAGCAGGGGAAACAACTTGATCAGAAACGGGAACAGGTACACTTGTAAGTGTTATAGTGAGGGGTCTTCGAATAGCTGGTGGTGCAATGTCAGGCGAGAAGAGCCTGCCACTGCGGGTTACTTTGGCCGGACCAGTGATATTGCTGACGCTGGTACCAGTGTTGAACTCTTGCTTTATTCCATGTACATACACATCTGCCCCATAGTGCCATGGGACAGCCTTATCAGATTCATAGGGGAGGGGCCCCGGAACAGTAATCACAATGGGTGCGACAGTCGTGATTTTAACTGGCTTCCTCGGGGGAGCCGTGATTGGACAATTAAAGATTGTAACAAAAGAAACTTCTTCCATAGGAACAAACGAAACAGCGGTCTTCTTGAACAGAATCTCTTTGCTGTCCATCAGGCTTTGGATGCCCAACTTCAGCAAAGGACAACCAGAAAGGGAAACAGCACAGAAAAGGCAACCTTCGCTACAACCCGGAAATAAACCGGCCAGCAGTAGGTTCCTCTTAACAGTCATCAGAGGAGTAGCTACATCATTCACAGAAACGGCATACACATCTTCATCAACGGCATGTACTCCATGCTGGAGCATAGGAGCAGTCACCACATTTGGCCTCTCAGGCGCTTCAAATTGTATCTCCTTTGCGTCAATAAGGTCTTGCACCTTATTCCTTAAGGCCCAACAGTCATCAGTGGAATGCCCCGGGCTATCGGAGTGATAAGCACAGCGGGCATTCGGATTATACTTGGGAGAGGCAGTATTCACAACCTTCGGGGCCTCCCTGACAGTCACCAAATTGGTGGATAACAACTGCGGCAAGATTTGTGATAGAGTCATGCTTAGACGGGTGAACTCTCTTCTGGGTCTTTCAGCCCTGGGTGGATTGGTTTGCCGAGGAGCGGCAGCAGGCTTTGCAATCATTACCGCGTTGACAGATTGGCGGCGCTCTGGTTTCTCTTGCCTCCTAGGCCCATACACAGCACTGGCCTCCTTCTTAAAGGGTTTCTTCTCAGAACTTGAAGATGCCCCTTTCTGAATTTTACCGGACTTCATTCCAGCCTCTATTCTCTCCCCAGTCAGAATAATATCAGTAAACCCTACAGATGAGTTATCGATAAGATGATTCAAAAATAGCCCAGATAGGGTCCCCAAGAACATATCCACCAGCTCACGGTCTGTTAACGGAGGCTGCACCCTGCCAGCCAGGTCCCTCCACTTCTGTGCATACTCTTTAAAACCTTCGCTTGATCCTAGCGACATACCCTGGAGTTGGATACGTGTAGGAGCAAGGTCGGCATTATATTGATACTACTTATAAAAAGCAGTAGCCAACTCCTCCCAGTTACGAATCTTGGTCCCATCCAGCTGATAGAACCATTCGAGATGAGTCCCTGAAAGACTCTCCTGGAAGAAGTGGATCCACAAATTCTTATCCACAGTGTACGATTGAATCTTCCGCACATAAGATCTGAGGTGTAGCTTGGGACAAGACGCCCCGTCATACTTGGTGAAAGATGGTGCCTTAAACTTGTGAGGAATAATCACACCAGTAGATAAGCCCAAGTCTCCGAATTCCAGCCCAGGCACTTGTTGGATCTCCATTGAATTCAGTCTGTCTTCCAACAGCTTATACCGGTCTTCAGCCGGAGGATACTGTTCCTCATTAAAGTCAGTCTCGTTGTCAGAGACTACTGGACTTGAAGCCTTTCCCCCCTGGGGACTGCCCTTGCCTACAGAAGAACCAGCTTCTTCATTCTGCAGAGTGTTGCCCAACCTTCGGCCCGAGTTGAAAAGAACAGTTCTCTTCTTCTTCTTCTTCTCTTTCTTCAGGAGTAAAGCCTTCAGCTCTTCTTGGCCTTGAGCCAAACCCATGATCAGCTCCTGAAATTGCGCGTTCTGCGCCTGAAGGGCCTTGATAGACATCTCGGTTGATGATGAGTCAGGGTTCATGATGCTGAAATAAACAGCGAAGAACAGTAAGCAACCTGAAAAGAAGAAAACCTGCTATGCACATGATGAATGGAATGCGTATGATTTATGTTTTCAAAGACAATCGGGAATCAACTTTGTAAACAAAAAGGAACACACTTCATTAGATTCAACTTTGAAACTTAAATTGTTCAACAGATTGCCTTTAGGCGTTACATAAAAGGGAAATACTGAAAAGGGAAATAAAACTGTAAAAGAACATCCAGAGCTCCTTATTGATCCCAGGGTCTCCTCTTCTCAGTATGGATATAATCATTCAGAGCTCGCTCATTCTCCAACTGCTTTGTCAGCTTCTGGATCTTCAATTCCTGCTCGTTGAACTTTTCCCGATAGGAATCCCGTTCTTCTCGCAGTTGCGACCAAGACCTCTTTAATGTCTCGTAATCAGTAGGTATCTGAGGAGGGAGGACAGTTGGAAGAGCCCCATCTTTGTCAGGATACTCAAGAATGACGGGTCTGACAGCTTCATATGGCATACCTAACTTCTGAGCACGAATGCGAACCCATTTGTAGTAGGCTTCCATAGGTAAAGAAGTCTTTGGCCCCAACTCTTGTGGGTCAACTTTATGAACTCTGTCCCAAGCCTTGATGAACCTACGACGCAGCTCGTCACTATCCACCTGAAACTCAAAACTGATGTGAGGCACCAACATTTCATGAGGCCCTGCTCTTCTGGCTCTTCCAAACTGACGGAGCGCTAGACATGGATTGTAAGAGATCCCTCCTTGAGTACCAATCAAAGGAACATTAGGGTATTCCCCGCAACGATCAATAACAGCTATCTCATCCAAACCTCTGAAAGTCCAAATGATGTCCTTGTCAGTGAGAGACATTAACCTGTGAGCCCAACCTCTTCCTTCTTGGTTCTTCAACACGAACTTAGGGAGGTGCAAAATAAACCACCTCACCAACAAAGGGGTACAACACCATAGAGTTCCTCGTCTTCGGGCAGTACGAGCATATAGTTGTTGCAGGATGTCACCCAAGAGAGTGGGCACAGGATTCTGAGACATAAAGATCCTTATGGCGGTGACATTGATGAAGTTGTCAGGATTAGGAAATAAGACTAGCCCATAGATTAAGAGAGCCAAGATATCTTCATATGCCCTAAAGTCCAAGTAATTCAAGAAACTGTTAGCTTTACCAACCAGAAACTTGGCCAAGAAACCCTTAACCCCGCTTCTAGTCACCCAGTTATCCATTACTTCTTGATGGGTCAAAGGAAGAGCTGCAGCAATCTCCTCAAGCCTGAGGGTCTTTTCCCAACCAGTGTAAGGAGTCTGATCCAAGATAGGGATGCCAAGCAAATCAGAGAACTCTTCCCAGGTAGGGACCAGCTGGAAGTCTTGAAAGGTGAAGCACTAGTACAGAGGGTCGTAGAACTGGGTTAGGACACTCATCAACTGTTGATCCCGCTTTGCAGTGACTGTGATACGGTGGGAGAATTGACTATGGTTTTGCGTTTGTTTTCGCAAATGTTTCGGTTGAGCAAGAGTCGCCACCGACTTTTTATTTTATCCTAAGGAAAGGTTTAAAAAGCACAGCAAAAAACCTTTTGAGATGTTTTCTTGGGTTCGGAGAGTAGATTATAGAAAGGGAAGGTATTAGCACCCTTTCTATCCATGGTTATCCATGGGCTCTTAGTTACTTGCTTAGATCACTTGCCTTTTGTTTTCAATTGTTTGAAATGGTGCTTTGTGTGTCTGGGTTTGAAAATGTTTTGAAAAGAAGCCAATGTGGTGGCAACCTTTGTAATGATCCATGTTGGGATGTATACAAAGATGTATGTCTTTTGAAAAGGTTTTCATTTGTTTTTGAAAGTTGTTTTGAAAGTGTAGTGAGGTGTGATTTAGAAAATAGGCAAGTATTTTGTTTTGCAAGTTTGATTCAAGTAACTAAGAGGTTATCTACTCCTAAATTTCTCAAAGTTTATTGCTATGTTTTAACCCTTTTAACAAGTTTGTTCCACCATTGTATTTGGTGGACAATCTCATGTTAGGATGTGAAAGGGACGGGCGCGGGTCATCATTTAGACCATAATTGCAATGGTGCCAAGTATCTTTGGGCAATGTTTTCTTTAAGGGACTTGATCATTTTTTAGGCAACTTTTGAAAGCGTCATCGAGGGACTATGATCATTTGATTGTTTTGTTTTGCCCAAAGAGACCTAACATGTAATATGGCCCATTTATTGAAGGCAACAAGTGGAATACCCTAGGGGGTGCAAGTGTGATTTGTGTGTCCATTTTCATGCTTGTTTATCTTGAAATTAGGTCAAACTATTTTTGTCGTTTTTAATTCGCATACAAACCCTAATTCTAACATGGTATAATTAGAAAGCAATAAAGTGCGAAAAAATAAATTTACTAAGCTATTACAACACAATATATGGGAAGGGGGGTACAAATATTCAAATGGGGATTTTGACAAGGAATTTAAACCTAAACTATTACATCAATATTGAATTATTTACAAGATAATTTAATTGCACAAATTAAATAAAATAAGAATAAATATGCAAGATGCAAAAATGGTTTTTGTATATATAAAAAAAAAGTATATTTATATGTCAAAATAAACAAAATAAAAAAAGTATTATTTTTTTGGAGTTTTTTCATGTTTAGGGCAAAACCCTAATTTCTTAAATAAAATGTATTATTCATTTATTATGTAAAATATTTATTTATTATATACAAAAATAAGATAAAATGAAGTATATTTGTCAAAAAGGTATTTTTTATATTAAATATTAATAAAAAATAAAAATGTGTATATTTTGTAATTTAACCTAAATATCCTAATAAATATATATATATATATATATATATATATATATATATATATACATGTATTATTTTCTTAATATGTATTATATATGCAAATTAATAATAATTAATATTTAATAAAAGAATTATTTTTTATATAAAATATTTTCAGAAGGTAAAACAAAATAAAAATGAAAATAAAAGTGTGTTTGTATATTTTTAGTATTTTTTAATAAAAGTGTATCTATCTATTTATTTATGTATAAAAACTAACCTAAACAAACAAATACCTAATAAATAGGAAAATAGTGCAAAAAATTATTTTTATATTTTTTATATTACGAGGAAAAATAAACAAGTCAAACCAAAAAAAGAAAAGTAAAAAAATCATTAAAATGAACAAAATGGGCTCAGGGGGTGTAGAAGCAAAATCAGGGTGTAAAAAGAAATGTGAAACAGGCCCAGCCCAGAACCAGGTCATCTTCAACCTCAGAACACCTTTGTTCAAGCAAACACACGTTTTCTATCTCCCAATTCCTGGACTTTTAAGCAAAACTTTCAACATGAAAAATGTAGAGCATGAGAAGACGAATCCAGGGATATAAAGAACTTGTCTTAACTCTCTAAGATGAGGGAGAATTTCTTCTCCCCCAATTCCTGACCTAGTTTTTCATCAATGTTCAGACTCAAAATTCTCTAAGCATACATAATATAAATGAAATCTAATCATATGGGCATGTTCAGGGCTATGATTGTGGCATGTTTCCTTCACAAACCTAAAACTAACAATGCCTATATTGAGAGATAGAACTTCATGAATATACCTGTTCAGTTGGAATCGTGCCTTGCAATGGAGGAGCTTTCAGGGCAAGATGAGGATTTGTACAGCTTCCTTGAAGTGTGAGGATGCTATTCCAAGTTTTACTTTGTCTTGAAACCTTCTGAATCGTGCTAGAGAACTTCAACTGCAAAACAAGAAAATGAAAATGGTGAAGTGGCCTGGGAGTGTTATAGGTCGTGTTCTAGCTTTTGGTTAGCTTCAAGGGATGTTAGAGAATGTGTTTGACAAGTTTTTAGTAAGAAAGCATGGAAGGTTTGAGCTATGGAACTCAAACTGCAGGGATGCCCTGTTTTGAGCATTTTGAAGGTGATTCTGGGAATGGGGAGGTATTGAGGATCTTAGGGTCGTGCTTCAGCTTAGGATGAATGTTTGGAATGTGTTTGATAACTTTCTCTAAGCCTTGGTTCACTGATATGAGAGTTGGTACATGTTATGCTATCTTTCTTGAACTTTAAGCAAGCAATGGTCAAGTTGTCCTTCTAGCCTGTACAGGCCCCCATACTATGCTGCTAAACTTCTCCTTGATCAGTGTGATTAACTCATAAACTTGTGCTAATTAGATTTCCTTTGTACCTTCTTGATTTGCTTTAGACATAAAGTGTAACTTTTGCAAAAATGGATATAATGCTTTTTCCAATTTGGGATTAATCCTTTAGGCAATGCTTGAACACATAGAACATGGTCTTGGCATTAAATTTATGAGTGTAATTGAGATAAAAGACCTGTAATCAAGTTGTGCAAGCTGATATTGAAATGCATAGTGTTATGAACATGTAACTTGGCCAATTCAAAAGTGAGTTTTTCCCATATTGCAAAATTCGATTCTCTCTAATCATGAGGTTGTTTGATGAGTTCTTGGACATTTTGGAAAGCTTGGAATGTGTACTACAATCCATATTTGAAATGAAAATTGAAATTCCAAGTGGAAGTGTATGGAAAATGGTCTTGAAGTTAGGTAAAAAACTTGCCTAAAATAGGTCAAATTTTCACTAAGTTAAGAATGGTTTGGCACCCTTGTTCCAAAAATTGTAACTTGAGATACAAGCTTCTTTTGGGAAAACTTTGTGAATAAAAGTTGTAGATTATGCAATAGGCTACAACTTTCATGTTTTGACTTTTTCTTGAATCCAAATGAATCTTGGTGAGAAAGTGGGGCAAAGTTGGGAAAAATTAGGGTTTTTCATAACTTAGAAAAATTCTAAGTTATGAAAAATTCTCATTTCAAACCCTAATTTGCATTTCTTGATTTCTTGATGGACAAGTTTCATGATTTGGCATGATTTAATGAAAAATGAATCTTGACCCTTGATTTTGACCAAAAAGTCAAAGATTGACTTTTCAGTATACAGTCAAAATTGATCAATTGACTGAGAAATTCAACTGTCAATCTTGTGTATTTGGGATCTTTTGAACTTGTTGAGCAATGTCAAGATAATTCCATGGGGTCCTTGAGTCCATATGTGAGCTTGGTTTGCCATTGGCTAGGTCAAACAGTCAAAAATTGCCTTTGTGCAGTCAAAACCCTAAAAATGACCATTTTGCCCTTTTGATGATCTGATCAAATTTCTTGTGGAATTGTGATCCAAACTTGATCAAATGGTCCATATGAGTTTATAATGTTGATGTGGGTCAATTTTCATGAGATTTGACTGTCAATTGGCCACAGTTGACTTTTTCCCAATACAGTTGATTTCTAGGTCAACTGTCCATTTGACTGGGCAAAATTTGGAATCAAGACTTGAAACTTGGTATAGATAAACTTGGGAGTCCAACATGAAGCATGAAAGTTATCTTAGGCATTTTAGGTCAAAATATCTTTGTGCAATCACCAACCCTAATTTGGGTCAACAGTGCAAGGAGAAGTCTTGAGCAGAGGAAACCCTAACTGGATCTTGATCTTCAAGGGTCTTGTGATGAGAAAATGTTGAGGAAATGGGAGGGCAAATTTTGGGGTACAACAGTTGCCCCTGTTCAATCTTCTTGAACCTGAAGAGTTAGATTGGCAAGTTTGCCTTTTGTGACTCGAGGGTAAAAGGAGATTGGACACTAGAGTGCCCGGAAATTTGCACTCGCATGTTGGAGTATCAGCAATGTGATGTCGGGAATGGGCTTATAGATCCCATTTGGAGAGATGGTGGATAGGGAGATGGGCTTATAGATGCCATCTGGAGATGCGACAGAACCTTGTCGGGGATGGTCTTATAGATGCCATTTGGAAGTGTTGATCGCATAAGAGATTCCTTAGCGAGAACTTGTGTATTTGAGAAAGACAGATGTTTTCCTGGCTTGTTACAGGTGTTTGATCTTCAATCTCCTCATGTAGATATGCCCTGGCTAGATACAGGTGTCGAATCTACAATCGGTTGCTCACAGATGTGCCCTGGCTGGATACAGGAATCGAATCCGGAAATAGTCGTCAACAGATATGCCCTGGCTGGATATAGGAATCGAATCTTCGAACTCTTCAGACGTGCCCTGGCTAGATACAGGAATCGAGTCTGGAAATGTGGTCAACAGATATGCCCAGGCTGGATACAGGAGTCGAATCTGGAATTGTGATAGTTGATAGATATGCCCTGGCTGGATACAGGAATCGAATCTTTGAACTCTTCAGACGTGCCCTGGCTAGATATAGGAATCGAGTCTGGAAACTGATTACTCACAGATGTGCCCTGGCTAGATACAGGAATCGAATCTGGAATTCTGACAGTTGAAGGTAGTTGTCTTTGGGATTGTCTCTTTCCCTGAAAAGACAAAAACATAGTTGTATGCAATGTCATGATGTATGAAATGCATGATGTTATGATGTTCAACATGAGATAGTGTTGTATGCACTTTATCATGTATGCAAGCAAGATGCATGAAAATGTGAAATGTTTATGAATGTATTTTCGTCTTAGGAAAATAAATCCTTGACGACCGGCCGGGGAATGGCTCTGTGGAAGAGATACTTTGCTGAAGTTTTGATGAGAGGCCTGCTGAGGACTTCAATGATGGATTCCGCTGGGGATAATGATGATAAACTCCGCTGGGGATACCAAAGATGAACTCCGCTGGGGATACCAAAGATAAACTCCGCTGGGGATTGAAAGAACTTTGCCGAGGGCGATCTTCCGTGGCAATTAGTTGAGGATAACCCAGTTATAAGTCCTTGTGAGGAATAACTTTGAATAAAGCTCGGGAGAGACGTCCGTATTCTGCAGGGAACCATCTTAGGTCAAGACTGCCGGGGACGCTTGCTAATGAATGCCTATACTCCACTGGGGAATGTTGTGCCTTTTCAGGATTGACGGGGAACCAACTCTGCTTGGGGAAAGTATTGCTGAATCTTGTCTTACTCTGCGGGGAGTTGAGATGATTTGGTCACATTCTTCAGTTAAATCTACCTTGGTACCTTGGCGGACAAAGCAACCAGACTGCATCAGACAACCTCACATTGCCCCTGTTTCTGATGTCACCTGTAATTAGTCTTTTGTTTCATATGCAAATATTTATGAATCAGCAATTTAATGTCAAATGCATATATCGAAAATGAACATTGGACGTTCTTCGCAAGACAAAACAGAAAAAGGAAAAACAATGGCAATTTGTATAACAAAGTGGATTTGTATTGATTTTGAATTTTGCCTGTGAATAGGCGTTTTTGTACAGGAGGCTGACATCCTAGTAAGAGAATGCCACCGAATAACATAGAATTTACAATTTTGAAAAGGAAACAAAACAGCTATGTGAACAATCCCACTGGGTTCCAACTCTGCTATCGCCTTTATGTCTTCAAGCGTCTCATCACTTTGCTGCTTGGTTGAAGATGAAGCTGTTTGATCGATGCCGAGATCTGAGTCAGATAGTTGATGCCGAATTCCGGATGCAAGGTGATCCAATGAGACATAGTGTTACGCTTTATCCCTAACTTTTGCCTGGACCGCCCTTTCGGGTTTTCAGTCCACCGGGATACCCATTTTTGCCCAAGCCGCCTTTTCAGGTTTTCGACTTGCCGGGTGTACAGATTATTTTTTATTTCAACCCTTATTTTTGCCCGAACTCTTTTGGTTCGCCGGGAAGCCCTTATTTTTGCCTAGGTGTGTCAACCTAGCGGGTCTTTTATCATGCGTAGTATCATTTTACTATGTCTGCATTGGCGGGGTGAGGAAGTTCGTCACCATCCATGGTGGTTAGGATCATGGCTCCTCCAGAGAACACATGTTTAACCACAAATGGCCCTTCGTATGTAGGGGTCCATTTGCCCCGGGGATCACTTTGAGGAAGGATGATGCGTTTGATTACCAGGTCCCCAACTTGATACTCTTGTGGTCTGACTTTCTTGTTAAATGCCCTAATCATCCATTTTTGGTACGTCTGACCATGATAGATAGCGGTGAGCCTCTTTTCGTCAATCAGGTTTAATTGATCAAGTCGAGTCTGGATCCAGTCATCTTCACTCAAGTCTGCATCCTTCATTATCTGGAGAGAGGGTATCTGGACTTCAATTGGCAAGACTGCCTCCATGCCATAAACCAAAGAGAAAGGAGTTGCCCCGGTTGACGTCCTTGCTGAGGTACGGTACCCATGAAGAGCGAACAGTAACATCTCGTGCCAATCTTTATAGGTCAACGTCATCTTCTGCACAATTTTCTTGATATTCTTATTAGCTGCCTCTACAGCCCCATTCATCTTCGGCCGGTAGGGAGAAGAGTTGTGGTGTTGTATCTTGAATTGTTCGCAGAGCTCAGTGATCATCTTGTTATTGAGATTGGTACCATTGTCCGTAATGATTCTTTCCGGGATGCCGTACCGACAGATCAGGTTATGCCGGATGAAACGTGCCACGACGCTCTTGGTTACCGTTGCATAGGAAGCTGCCTCAACCCACTTCGTGAAGTAATCGATCGCCACCAAGATGAAGTGATGCCCATTGGACGTCGTCGGTCGGATCTCCCCGATCATATCAATTCCCCACATTGCAAAAGGCCAAGGTTCCGTCAGGACGTTCAGAGGAACTGGAGGGATGTGCACCTTGTCAGCATAGATCTGGCATATATGACAAGTTCGAGAGTGTTGGTAACAATCGGCTTCCATTGTGGACCAGAAATATCCTGCCCGAAGGATTTTTTTTGCCATGGTGTGTCCACTGGAATGTGTTCCGAATGTACCTTCATGCAGTTCTATCATGATCTTCTCTGCTTCGGCCTTATCCACACAACGCAGTAGAGTTGAATCATGATTCCGTTTGTAGAGAATGCCGTTGCTGAGGAAGAATTTTGCCGCAAACCTCCTCATGAACTTCTTGTCATTGACAGATGCACCTTCAGGGTATTCCTGAGCTTCCAAGTACCTCTTCACCTCATGATACCAGGGTTTTTCAGTCACCTTTTCGGCCTCAAGATCGCAGCAGTATGCCGGTTCGTCCAACTTCCAGATAATGATCCGGGGAGCCTCATTGTCCCATTTAACTTTGAACATTGAAGACATCGTAGCTAGTGCGTCTGCTAGCTGATTCTCCTCTCTTGGGAAGTGCTCAAAAGTTATCTCTTCAAAGTGGGGAAGCAAGGTCAACACATACTCCTTGTAAGGAATAAGATTTGGGTGTTTTGTATCCCACTCGCCTTTGATCTAATTGATCACGAGAGCGGAATCTCCGAAGACACTCAGAAATTTGATCCTTAAGTCGATTGCAGCTTGCAGACCCATGATACATGCCTCATATTCTGCCATGTTGTTGGTGCAGTTGAAACATAATCGGGCGGTGAGTGGAGTATGAGTTCCTCTGGGAGATATGATTACAGCGCCGACGCCGTTACCCAAAGCATTGGAGGCTCCTTCACAATGCATAGACCATCGGGATCCTTCCTCAGGTCCTTCATCCGGTCCAGGTACTTCACAGTCAGTTACCACCATGATATCTTCGTCCGGAAAATCAAAGTTCAATGATTGGTAATCGTCCACAGGTTGGTGTGCCAAATGATCTTCCTGTACACTTCCTTTAATTGCTTTCTGAGTTGTATACTGGATATCATATTCTGTCAAGATCATTTTCCATCTCGCTATTCTTCCAGACAGAGCAGGCTTTTCGAATATGTACTTGATGGGATCCATCTTTGAAATCAACAAAGTGGTGTGAGTCAGCATATACTGTCTCAGCCGGCGAGCAGCCCATACCAGAGCGCAGCAAGTTTTCTCGAGCAGTGAGTAACGAGACTCACAGTCGGTAAACTTTTTGCTCAAGTAATAAATAGCATGCTCTTTTTGGCAACACTCGTCATGCTGCCCCAACACACACCCCATTGAATTATCAAGCACTGTCAGGTATAGTATCAGAGGTCTTCCTTCCACTGGTGGCATAAGAATGGGTGGCTCTTGGAGATATTCCTTTATCTTTTCAAAGGCAGCCTGAAATTCATCGTTCCAGCGTACTACTTGATCTTTCTTCAGTAATTTGAAGATTGGCTCACAAGTA
Organism: Vicia faba; assembly: GCA_948472305.1. NCBI lineage: Eukaryota > Viridiplantae > Streptophyta > Magnoliopsida > Fabales > Fabaceae > Vicia > Vicia faba. Next base: position 1,745,133,303 of record OX451736.1, on the reverse strand, counting down.
GCAGTCAGATGTGAGATGAATCGGGCAATGTAATTCAGTCGTCCCAGGAAGTCTTTGACTTCTTTCTCTGTCTTTGGAGTTGGCATCTCTTGTATGGCTTTTACCTTGGCAGGATCCACCTGAATACCTTTATCACTTACAATGAAACCTAGCAATTTTCTGGACCTCACCCCAAAGGTGCATTTGTTGGGATTCAACCTCAGCTTGTATAACTTCAGTCGGTCAAACAACTTCCTCAAATGGTCAAGGTGCTCCTCCTCAGTTTGGGACCTTGCAATCATGTCATCAACGTATACCTCAATCTCATGATGGATCATATCATGAAATAAAGCAACCATGGCACGTTGATAGGTTGCCCCAGCATTTTTCAACCCGAACGGCATGACCTTGTAGCAGAAGGTTCCCCACTGAGTCACAAAGGTAGTCTTTTCCATATCTTCCGGAGCCATCTTGATCTGATTATACCCTGAAAAACCATCCATGAAGGAGAACACCTTGTGTTGAGCAGTATTGTCGACAAGAACATCGATGTGAGGTAAGGGGAAGTCATCCTTGGGGCTTGCCCTGTTTAGATCCCTGTAGTCGACACACATTCTGACTTTACCGTCCTTCTTCGGCACTGGCACCACATTGGCAACCCATTGAGGATAAGAAGTTACTGCTAGAAAACCGGCATCGAATTTCTTCATAACCTCAGCCTTGATCTTTTCGGACATCTCTGGGCGCATACAGCAGACCTTTTGCTTTACCGGAGGGCAGTCTTCCTTGGTTGGCAGGTGATGAACTACAATGTCGGCATCCAAACCAGGCATGTCCTCGTAGGACCAAGCAAATATCTCCATGTAATCATGTAGCATCTGGATCAATCGTTGCATCACGCTGAGCTCTAGATTGGCACCAATCTTGACCTCTTTTCTATCTGTCTCAGTACCTAGGTTCACTGTTTCCATCGGCTCTTCATGTGGTTGAATAGCCCTCTCTTCTTGGAGTAGCAGTCTTGAAAGTTCACCAGGCACTTCGCAATCATCTTCACCTTCGTCTTCGGCCAAGTTGATCGGATTCTCGAAGTCATAGCTGGTGGTAGCAGAGCTGTTACCAGTGAGATCCGGAGTGGATTGAAACCTGTATAAGTGAGTGTGTGTAAATATAGCTGTTTTGCAATATATAACACAGAAAGAAAAAGAGCACAAGATTTGAAATGCAACAAACGTCCAATGTTTTGATTGATGATATATGGAAATGTCATACAAAAAGCCCTCACAAATGGAGCTACGATGCCCCGGGTAGGACACCGAGCCAACAAAGTTTTAACATATTGTTTGTTACAAATTGAAAATCAAAAGAGTTAATTACTGCGTGACAAATGTGATAGGTGTAAAATCCTTTGTCGTCCAGTTGTTGGTCCGTCGCTGGTGGTTGGATAGATCCAACTGTCAAACTCTGCTTCCTCTATGTCCTCCTCGATAGCATTCACCCTTGGGTTAGAGATAAACACCAGAGCCTTTCTGATCTTTTCCTTGCGCACAACCCTCTGAGCCTCTGCAGTAAAGCCCAGCCCAAACTTGTCATTCTTTTGAGTGAAGTCAGGAAGCTGACCCCAGTTTGCACAATTGCCTTTCTCGATTACAGCCCGGGCATCCTTCAAGGATGCCATTTTCAACGAAAAGTCTTCTTCAACCACTGTTTCAGCCGATGCCAACGTTGGAGGTACCTCCTCAAAATGTTGAAAGGGGGTTTCAATAAACTCCCCGTCCATCTCGATATACCGGAATGAATTCAAAGACTAACCATGTATTCCTCCTCACCCTGCACAGTAACAATCTTCCTTTTGATAGGGTATTTGAGCTTTTGGTGTAGAGTGGATGTTACTGCCCCAGCTTTGTGAATCCAGGGTCGACCCAACAAGCAGGAGTAAGATGGACGAATATCCATTACATAGAATGTTGAGTCGAAAACTTGGGAACCCACACGAATAGGAATGTCTACTTGACCGTGCACCATCCTCTTAGAACCGTCGAAGGCTCTAACAATGATGTTACTAGGTTTCAACTCCAGACCCTCACAATCCAAGCGATTCAATGCCTTCTTGGGCAAAACATTCAGGGAAGAACCGGTATCCACCAACACGTGTGCGAGAGTAGTGCCCCTGCATTCTATAGAGACATGCAGGGCATCATTGTGATTTTTCCCTTTGGCGGTAAGGTCAGCATCTGAGAACCCCAAACCATTGTCAGCTGTCAAATTAGCCACACAGTCGGTGAATTGATCTGCAGAGGTCTCTTGCGGCACATGGGCCGTTTTCAGAAATGAAATCAGGGCTTTTGCATGGGCCTCTGAGCATAGCAGCAATGATAGCATAGAGATTTTGGAGGGGGTATACCCCAACTGTTCAACAACATTGAAGTCACTCTTTTTAATGATTTTAAGGATTTCCTCCATCTCTTGTTGGGAGGCTTCAACAACAGTCTTTTTTGGTGCCTCCGTCCTGGCAGGCAAATCGGTAGCAACTTCTTTGCCCCAAGTATCAGAGGACTCGGCGGCAGTAGTAGACACAGGAACTTGATTCGGAACATGCACACTTGCGGGTGTGATGGTGAGAGGTTTTTGGATAACTGGCGGTGCAATGTCAGGCGAGAAAAGCCTGCCACTACGGGTAATCTTGGTGGGACCAGTGATGTTACTGATACTGGTATTGGTGTTGAACTCCTGCTTCACTCCAAGCACATACACGTCGGCCCCATAATGCCATGGAACAGCTTTATCAGACTCATAGGGGAGAGGCCTCAGAACAGTAATAGTAATGGGTGCAACAAACATAATTTGGACTGGCTTCCTCGGGGGAGCTTTGGTAGGATTGTAAATTGTGACAACAGATATTTCTTCAGTGGAAACAAATGGAACAGCAGTTTTCTTGAACAGAATTTCTTTGCTATCCATCAAGATTTGGATGCCTGATTTCAGCAGCGGACAACCGGTAGGGATAACAACACACAGGAGGGAACCCTTGCTACAACCCGGAAATAAACCGGCTAGTAGTAAGTTCCTCTTAACAGTCAATAGAGGGGTAGCAACATCATTCACCGAAACAGCATACAAATCTTCCTCGATGGCATTTACTCTATGCTGGGGCATAGGAGCAGTTACAACATTTGGCCTCTCAGGCGCCTCAAACTGAATTTCCTTCGCATCGATAAGGTCTTGCACCTTATTTCTCAGGGCCCAGCAATCATCAATAGTATGCCCGGGGATATCGGAATGATAAGCACAACGGGAATTTGGGTTATACTTAGGAGATGCAGTATTCACGACCTTTGGCGCTTCTTTGATGGTCACCAAGTTGGTTGATAACAGTTGTGGTAAGATTTGTGACAAGGTCATACTCAGCCTAGTATACTGCCTCTTGGGCCTTTCACCTCTTTGTTGATTGTACTGCTGAGGAGCAGCAACAGGCTTTGAAATGACCAAGGCATTGACGGCTTGGCGACTTTCTGGCTTGACTTGTCTTCTAGGACCATAGATGATGCTTGCTTCTTTCTTGAAAGGCCTCTTCTCAGTACTTGGGGAGACAGCTTTTTGTATCTTTCCTGACCTGATGCCAGCTTCAATTCTTTCACCCGTCAGAATCAAATCTGTAAACCCAGCGGAGGAGTTACCAACCAAATGATTGAAAAATGGACCAGACAAAGTCCCTAGAAACATATCAACCAGCTCACGATCAGTTAATGGAGGCTGCACCCTGCCAGCCAAATCTCTCCATTTTTGTGCATATTCTCTGAACCCTTCGCCCGTTCCTAGAGACATGCCCTGAAGTTGGGTACACGTAGGAGCGAGATCAGAATTGTATTGATATTGTCTGTAAAATGCTGCTGCCAAATCTTCCCAATGTCGGATGCTAGTTCAATCTAGTTGGTAGAACCACTCAAGCTGTGACCCCGAAAGGCTATCTTGGAAGAAGTGAATCCAAAGGTTCTTATCTTCCGTGTAAGCTTGGATCTTCCTTACGTACGACCTTAGATGCAGCTTTGGACAGGAAGCCCCGTCGTATTTGGCAAAGGCAGGCGCCTTAAACTTGTGTGGAATTACTACCCCAGAAGATAAACCCAAATCTCCGAAATCCAGCCCCGGTACATTCTGAATCTCCATGGCGCTCAAGCGGTCTTCTAATTTCTTGTATTTGTCAGCAGCAGGTGGGTATTGTTCGTCATTGTAGTCCGTCTCGTTGTCAGAGACTGCAGGACTAGGAGCTCCTCCCCCTTGGGGACTATTTTTCTCAACAGAAGAAGTAGTTGGATCAGCCTCATTGTGGAGTGTGTTCCCAAATCTGCGTCCGGTGTTGAATAACGCAGTCCTCTTTTTCTTCTTCTTCTTCAGGAGTAGGGTCTTCAACTCTTGCTGACCTTGGGCCAGGCTCAGGACCATTTCTTGAAACTGGGCACTTTGGGCCTGAAGGGCCTTGATTGCTTGCTCACTGGATGAGTCTGGATTCATGATGACTGTTCAAATAAACAGCGAAGAAGATTAAGCAACCTGTGAAATAGGGTACCTGCTATGCATATGGTGCAATGAGATGCGTATGTTTTATGTTTTCAAAGACAAACAAGATTCAACTTTGTAGACAAAAGGGAACGCACTTCATTAGATTCAAATTTCAAATTGTTCAACAACTTGCCCTCAGGCATTACAGGAATGAAAAATATTGAAAAGGAAATAAAAGCTGTAAAAGGAGATATCCAAAGCCCATCAGTGCTCCCATGGCCTCCTCTTCTCAGTGTGGATGTAGTTATTCAGGACCCGCTCTTCCTCCAATTGCTTAGTCAGCCTCTGGATCTTCCGTTCCTGTTCGTTGAACTTCTCCCGATAAAAATCCCGTTCTTCCTTTAGCTGCGCCCAAGATCTCTTCATTGTATCAAAATCAGTAGGTATCTGAGGAGGGAGGACAGTTGGAGGAACCCCATCTTCATCAGGAGACTCAAGAATGATAGATCTGACAGCTTCGTACGGCATACCTAACTTCTGAGCACGGATGCGGACCCATTTGCAATAGGGTACCATTGGTAGAGAAGTCTTTGGTCCCAACTCATGTGGGTCAGCCTTGTGAATTCTGGCTCAACTTTAATGAATCCATGGCGTAGTTTGTCACTGTCTGCCTGAAACTCAAAATGGAAGTGAGGAACCAACATTTCAGGAGGCCATACTCTTCTGGCTCTTCCAAACTGGCGGAGAGCTAAGCATGGATTATAAGAGATTCCTCCTTGGATACCAATCAACGGAACATTAGGGTATTCTCTGCAACGATCAATAGCAGCTACCTCATCCAAACCTCTGAGAGTCCAAGTGATGTCATTATCAGTGAGAGACATTAGCCTATGAGCCCAACCCTTTCCTTCTTCATTCTTCAGCACAAACTTAGGAAGGTGCGAAATAAACCACCTCACTAGCAAAGGAGCACAACACCACGGAGTTCCCCGTTTTCGAGCAGTACGAGCATAGAGTTGTTGCAGGATATCACCCAAAAGAGTGGGTACAGGATTCCGAGACATGAAGATCCTTATGGCATGGATACTGATAAAGGTGTCAGGATTGGGAAACAATACCCGACCATAGATTAAAAGAGCCAGAATGTCCTCGTACGCCTTGAAGTCCAAGTCATTCCAGAAATCATTAGCTTTGCCAACCAGAAATTTGACCAAAAAGCCCTTAACTCCACTTCTAGTTTCCCAGTTAGCCAATACCTCTTCTTTGGTCAAGGGGAGAATTGCAGCAATTTCTTCAGGCCTAGGAGTCTTTTCCAAACCAGTGAATGGAGTTTTCTCCAAGACAGGGATCCCAAGCAAAGAAGAGAATTCTTCCAGGGTAGGAACCAGCTGGAAGTCTTGAAAGGTGAAACAATGATACAGGGGATCATAAAACTGGGTCAGCACACTTATCAGTTGTTGGTCCCATTTTGCAGTGATCAAGCCAAGGAGAGAACCATGCCTGTTGATGAAGGAAGAAGTGTTTGGAATCCTACCAACCAAATCCTTGAGCAAAGTTGGTGGTTGAACAAAGTTGAGCCGGATAGTACTCCTACGCACGGGCATCATGATGTCCTACAAAACAGAGCAAAGATGAAACTTTTTTGTCTTTGAAATGGGTTAGTCCTTTATACAGGATGCATGCAATGGTATGATGGCATGATTCTATGATGAAGCACACCACAAGTATTCACACAGGCAAACATGATAAGGCATACAAGTCACACAAGACAACCCTTAGGTTTAAGGCCAGCATGAAGTTTAGGTATTACCCTCTTTTAGTTTCGTTGGTTAAAACTTGTCCTATCAAAAGTAACCGAGTTCTAGAGAATCTCAAATCATTGAATACCCTCAATCGGTCATAACTCCAGCATCGCAATCTTTTCTTGCGGCCAGAACCATCGCGAGAGTTTAGCCTCAATGAGTGTAGCATACTGCTACTGTCCTAATGGCCAAGTTTGGTCAATTTAAGGTTCTAAGGTCGGTTGGTGTTTAATGACTCCTTAGAAGACCTATATTCTCCTCATTACAACACAAGGGATATAGGTACAGACCAAGGTGCCACACCAACGTAGCCACTGCTTCACCTATGTCGGTCTATGCCGGACAGGTCCCTCACAGATTATGCTACCTAAAAAGGGTATTCCCCAAATCCGGGTTAGGATCTATGAAACTCCGATGCAAAAACCCACAAATATAAAAGCAAACAAGGCAAACAATTGAAAACAAAGGTGATCTAAGCCCTAAGGTTACTCCACTTTTAAATACTTTCCCCAGCAGAGTCGCCAGTTCTGTGATACGGTGAGAGAACTGACTATGGTTTTGCGTTTGTTTTCGCAAATGTTTCGGTTGAGCAAGAGTCGCCACCGACTTTTTATTTTATCCTAAGGAAAGGTTTAAAAAGCACAGCAAAAAACCTTTTGAGATGTTTTCTTGGATTCAGGGAGTAGATTATAGAAAGGGAAGGTATTAGCACCCTTTCTATCCATGGTTATCCATGGGCTCTTAGTTACTTGCTTAGATCACTTGCCTTTTGTTTTCAATTGTTTGAAATGGTGCTTTGTGTGTCTGGGTTTGAAAATGTTTTGAAAAGAAGCCAATGTGGTGGCAACCTTTGTAATGATCCATGTTGGGATGTATACAAAGATGTATGTCTTTTGAAAAGGTTTTCATTTGTTTTTGAAAGTTGTTTTGAAAGTGTAGTGAGGTGTGATTTAGAAAATAGGCAAGTGTTTAGTTTTGCAAGTTTGATTCAAGTAACTAAGAGGTTATCTACTCCTAAATTTCTCAAAGTTTATTGCTATGTTTTAACCCTTTTAACAAGTTTGTTCCACCATTGTATTTGGTGGACAATCTCATGTTAGGATGTGAAAGGGACGGGCGCGGGTCATCGTTTAGACCATAATTGCAATGGTGCCAAGTATATTTGGGCAATGTTTTCTTTAAGGGACTTGATCATTTTTTAGGCAACTTTTGAAAGCGTCATCGAGGGACTATGATCATTTGATTGTTTTGTTTTGCCCAAAGAGACCTAACATGCAATATGGCCCATTTATTGAAGGCAACAAGTGGAATACCCTAGGGGGTGCAAGTGTGATTTGTGTGTCCATTTTCATGCTTGTTTATCTTGAAATTAGGTCAAACTATTTTTGTCGTTTTTTAATTCGCATACAAACCCTAATTCTAACATGGTATAATTAGAAAGCAATAAAGTGCGAAAAAATAAATTTACTAAGCTATTACAACACAATATATGGGAAGGGGGGTACAAATGTTCAAATGGGGATTTTGACAAGGAATTTAAACCTAAACTATTACATCAATATTGAATTATTTACAAGATAATTTAATTGCACAAATTAAATAAAATAAGAATAAATATGCAAGATGCAAAAATGGTTTTTGTATATATAAAAAAAAAGTATATTTATATGTCAAAATAAACAAAATAAAAAAAGTATTATTTTTTTGTAGTTTTTTCATGTTTAGGGCAAAACCCTAATTTCTTAAATAAAATGTATTATTCATTTATTATGTACAATATTTATTTATTATATACAAAAATAAGATAAAATGAAGTATATTTGTCAAAAAGGTATTTTTTATATTAAATATTAATAAAAAATAAAAATGTGTATATTTTGTAATTTAACCTAAATATCCTAATAAATATATATATATATATACATGTATTATTTTCTTAATATGTATTATATATGCAAATTAATAATATTTAATATTTAATAAAAAAAGTATTTTTTATTTAAAATATTTTCAGAAGGTAAAACAAAATAAAAATGAAAATAAAAGTGTGTTTGTATATTTTTAGTATTTTTTAATAAAAGTGTATCTATTTATTTATTTATGTATAAAAACTAACCTAAACAAACAAATACCTAATAAATAGGAAAATAGTGCAAAAAATTATTTTTATATTTTTTATATTATGAGGAAAAATAAACAAGTCAAACCAAAAAAAGAAAAGTAAAAAAATCATTAAAATGAACAAAATGGGCTCAGGGGGTGTAGAAGCAAAATCAGGGTGCAAAAAGAAATGTGAAACAGGCCCAGCCCAGAACCAGGTCATCTTCAACCTCAGAACACCTTTGTTCAAGCAAACACACGTTTTCTATCTCCCAATTCCTGGACTTTTAAGCAAAACTTTCAACATGAAAAATGTAGAGCATGAGAAGACGAATCCAGGGATATAAAGAACTTGTCTTAACTCTCTAAGATGAGGGAGAATTTCTTCTCCCCCAATTCCTGACCTAGTTTTTCATCAATGTTCAGACTCAAAATTCTCTAAGCATACATAATATAAATGAAATCTAATCATATGGGCATGTTCAGGGCTATGATTGTGGCATGTTTCCTTCACAAACCTAAAACTAACAATGCCTATATTGAGAGATAGAACTTCATGAATATACCTGTTCAGTTGGAATCGTGCCTTGCAATGGAGGAGCTTTCAGGGCAAGATGAGGATTTGTACAGCTTCCTTGAAGTGTGAGGATGCTATTCCAAGTTTTACTTTGTCTTGAAACCTTCTGAATCGTGCTAGAGAACTTCAACTGCAAAATAAGAAAATGAAAATGGTGAAGTGGCCTGGGAGTGTTACAGGTCGTGTTCTAGCTTTTGGTTAGCTTCAAGGGATGTTAGAGAATGTGTTTGACAAGTTTTTAGTAAGAAAGCATGGAAGGTTTGAGCTATGGAACTCAAACTGCAGGGATGCCCTGTTTTGAGCAGTTTGAAGGTGATTCTGGGAATGAGGAGGTATTGAGGATCTTAGGGTCGTGCTTCAGCTTAGGATGAATGTTTGGAATGTGTTTGATAACTTTCTCTAAGCCTTGGTTCACTGATATGAGAGTTGGTACATGTCATGTTATCTTTCTTGAACGTTAAGCAAGCAATGGTCAAGTTGTCCTTCTAGCCTGTACAGGCCCCCATACTATGCTGCTAAACTTCTCCTTGACCAGTGTGATTAACTCATAAACTTGTGCCAATTAGATTTCCTTTGTACCTTCTTGATTTGCTTTAGACATAAAGTGTAACTTTTGCAAAAATGGATATAATGCTTTTTCCAATTTGGGATTAATCCTTTAGGCAATGCTTGAACACATAGAACATGGTCTTGGCACAAGGGATTGGCATTAAATTTATGAGTGTAATTGAGATAAAAGACCTGTAATCAAGTTGTGCAAGCTGAGATTGAAATGCATAGTGTTATGAACATGTAACTTGGCCAATTCAAAAGTGAGTTTTTCCCATATTGCAAAATTCGATTCTCTCTAATCATGAGGTTGTTTGATGAGTTCTTGGACATTTTGGAAAGCTTGGAATGTGTACTACAATCCATCTTTGAAATGCAAATTGAAATTCCAAGTGTAAGTGTATGGAAAATGGTCTTGAAGTTAGGTAAAAAACTTGCCTAAAATAGGTCAAATTTTCACTAAGTTAAGAATGGTTTGGCACCCTTGTTCCAAAAATTGTAACTTGAGATACAAGCTTCTTTTGGGAAAACTTTGTGAATAAAAGTTGTAGATTATGCAATAGGCTACAACTTTCATGTTTTGACTTTTTCTTGAATCCAAATGAAGCTTGGTGAGAAAGTGGGTCAAAGTTGGGAAAAAATTAGGGTTTTTCATAACTTAGAAAAATTCTAAGTTATGAAAAATTCTCATTTCAAACCCTAATTTGCATTTCTTGATTTCTTGATGGACAAGTTTCATGATTTGGCATGTTTTAATGAAAAATGAATCTTGACCCTTGATTTTGACCAAAAAGTCAAAGTTTGACTTTTCAGTATACAGTCAAAATTGATCAATTGACTGAGAAATTCAACTGTCAATCTTGTGTATTTGGGATCTTTTGAACTTGTTGAGCAATGTCAAGATAATTCCATGGGGTCCTTGAGTCCATATGTGAGCTTGGTTTGCCATTGGCTAGGTCAAACAGTCAAAAATTGCCTTTGTGCAGTCAAAACCCTAAAAATAACCATTTGCCCTTTTGATGATCTGATCAAATTTCTTGTGGAATTGTGATCCAAACTTGATCAAATGGTCCATATGAGTTTATAATGTTGATGTGGGTCAATTTTCATGAGATTTGACTGTCAATTGGCCACAGTTGACTTTTTCCCAATACAACTGATTTCTAGGTCAACTGTCCAATTGACTGGGCAAAATTTGGAATCAAGACTTGAAACTTGGTATAGATAAACTTGGGAGTCCAACATGAAGCATGAAAGTTATCTTAGGCATTTTAGTTCAAAATATCTTTGTGCAATCACCAACCCTAATTTGGGTCAACAGTGCAAGGAGAAGTCTTGAGCAGAGGAAACCCTAACTGGATCTTGATCTTCAAGGGTCTTGTGATGAGAAAATGTTGAGGAAATGGGAGGGCAAATTTTGGGGTACAAAAGTGACTAAACTGAGAAGAGAACCATGCCTCTGGATGAAGGAAGTGGTATTTGGAATTCTGCTAACCAACTCTTCAAGCAACTCAGGTGGGTGAACAAAGTTGAACCAAATAGTATTCCTTCGCATAGGCATCATGATGTCCTACAAAACAGAGCAAAGGTGAAACCCTCTTGTCTTTGAAATGGTCAGTCCTTATGCAGGATGCATGCAATGCTCATCATGTTATGATGTTATGATAAAGCGCACCACAAATATTTACAAAGAGCAAACATGGTAAGGCACACAAGTCACACAAGACAAGCCCTTAAAGTTTAGGCCAGCATGAGGTCTAGGTATTACCCTCTTTCAGTTTGTTGGTTCATACCTGTCCTATCAAAAGTAATAGGGTTCTTAGAGGATCCCAATATCATTGACTACCCTCAATCGGTCATAACTCCAGCATCGCAATCTTTTCTTGCGGCCAGAACCATCACGAGAGTTTAGCCTCAAGGGGCGTAGCATACTGCTACTGTTCTAATGGACAAGTTGTGTCATTTAAGGTTCTAAGGTTTGTTGGTGCTTAATGACTCCTTATAAGACCCATATTCTCCTCGTTGCAACACAAGGGATATTGGTACAGACCAAGGTGCCACACCAACGTAGCCACTGCTTCACCCGTGTCGGTCTACGCCGGACAGGTTCCTCACAGCTTATGCTACCTAAACAGGGTATCCCCAGATCCGGGTTAGGATCTATGTAACTCCCATGCAACCCACAATTTTAAAGCAAACAAGTCAAAACAATTGAAAACACAGTTATGAACTATCCTAAGGTACACCTCACTTTAAGTTTATTTCCCCAGCAGAGTCGCCAGTTCTGTGATCGGTGGATCTGGAACTGACTGTTTAAAGCTGGTTTCGCGAAATGTCGCGGAAGCAAGAGTCACCACCGTCTTTTATTTTCTCCAAATGGAAAGGACAAAAGCACAGAAAAATTCCTTATAGAGATTGCTCTCGGTTCGGGAGGTAGATTTGTAGAAAGGGAAGGTGTTAGCACCCTTTCTATCCATGGTTATCCATGGGCTCTTAGATACTTGCTCATTTGTGTTTTCAAAATTGTTGTTTGCTTTTTAAGGTGAGTGGGTTTGAAAAAGTTTCTTTGAAAATTTCAGTTCGACTCTTGTATCAGTCCTCAAGAGTGTTTGAAAAAATTGCTTTTGAAAGCTTTTTGCAAAGTGTCGGTGTGGAAAGAAGTTTTTGATTTGTTTTGAAATTAGAGCAAGTATCTACGAGTTCTCTACCTACCCTAAGGAATTCGTCTGTGTAAATGTCCTTAAAGTAGTGCCATCCCACCATTGAGAGGTAGGTAGCACCACCGTTGGAGGTATTCGGGTCAATTCGAGGGTTCGGGACATTGTGGTCACCAGAGCAATGGGAAGACACCTTAGAAGCTACCCTCATGCCATGTTCATGGACATGAGGAATTACTAAAACATCCTCTACTCGACGACCACTTTTCGAGGGGCAAGGCAACAGTGAGGCGTACCCTAGGGGTGGTGTGTGAGTTGTGTGTCATTTTCAGTTATATTTGTCTTGTTCATGCATTGGTGATCTACGCTTTATTTTTATTTTTGGCATTCATTCTTTTATGCAAGTTATTAACAATTAAAAGATGCGAGAAGGTAAAAGTCCTACGCTATTACAAAGGCGCGGGTCTACATCGCCAAATTAATCCAAGACCCGATTTGAATAAAATAAAGATGCGGAAAAATAAATATCCTAATTAATCAATTACAAGGCTTTGGAGTAATTACATGAAATTTATAAGAAGGAAATAAAATAAGCGCGCGAAACGAAATTATAATCGAAAGTGAGGGCGTTGAACCCTTTTAAAGAAATTAAATTAAAATTAATAAATTAATTAAGTTTAAATAACGAAAAGAACTTATTTTTGGAGTTTTTGTATTTATAGAATTTTAATGAGAAAATTAAATGGAATTTAAAAGTTAATTAAAACCCTAATTCTAAACCATTTTTTTTAATTTATTAAAAGTTTAAGTTGTAACCTAATTTAACCCTAATTATTTAATGACAAATTTATTTACAAAAATAATTAATAATAATAAGAAGAAATTTTAATTATAAAAAGAAAGAGTAAACAAAAGCTAGAAACCCCAATTTTTATATTTTTTAGTTTATTAAAAGAAAGCATTAAAATTAAACCTAAAATTAAAACTAAGTTAATTATTAAATTTATTTACAAAATATTGATTAAAAAATAAATGAACATATTTTTATTTTTATAGTTTCTGATTTTTTTTGGTATTTTTATGTTATAAAAAATTAATTTATGAATTAAATAAAACAATTAATTAAGAAGAATAAATAAAAGAAAATAAAAGTGAGAAAGAAAATGCAAACAGATGGGGGTGTTGACCCAATGGAGGAGGTATGGCTGAAGCAAATTGGCCCAATGGAAGCTTGACCACGTTTGACTTTTCCAGATTGCATGTGGAGATGTTGACTGACGCACATGGTGATCTGCAACTTCTGACCATTGGATTGGTCTTGTTGGGCGCGTGGCAAGTTGAGAATCCAGGTTGTATGGTAGGCCTTTGGGCGTATGCTACACAGAATCACGTTAGAAAAGAAAATATTGAATAAAGTGGGGGACCTGGGAATCGAACCCAGGTCCCAAGGCTTGCCAACATCACGTCCCACCAACTGAGCTGCTTAGCATATTTGTTATTATAGTGGAAAAGAAATAATATATAAAACAATAATGTCCACTATGCTTGAACACTCAAAAACGCGCCAACGTTTAAATGGACCACTCAGGTAAAGCCATGTCCATCTTCTTCCTTGCTTCCTTGCTTTTTGCCTGAAAAATACAGAATGGATAGCGGGGGTTTTAAACCCCCACAATCAGAAACACCAAAAAATAGCGAATAGAACACCGTCGGTCATAAATTGAGCGCGACATGTGGCTTTGAATCGTCATGAGCTTCTAGTTTCAGTGGTATAGGTCTTGTGTCTCAATTTTACCAGACGAGAGAAACCCCAATTTTACAGCTTTGAAACCCTAACGAGCTCCCATGGTAGATTCACATACTGGCCTTAAAAACACAATTGAATGGCATGGTTAGCTTTAGAATGATTAAACTAGTACAAATCAAGCATTAGAAATAAAAAATATGGCATGAATTATGAGACACGATTATGCAAAAAGTTTGAGGAACTTTGACTTTATTCTACCACTTCTTGATGCGTGCGGACTGGAAAAGGATTCAGTTATGTCCAGGAAGACCTCAGCAAGCTTTTTGAATCGTTTGTATGCCTTGAATCACCCTGTAATGCAGTTTTCAATTTTGAACTTTTTTGCCAAAAATGCAAAGTGTGTATTTGCTTTTGAGCGCAGCTTTCAGGTCTCCAGCATTAGGGTTGTGTTTGAGTATGTATATGGGACGAATTAGGGTAAGAATTCAAGTCCATTAACCTTTCCATTGATGTTTTTGAGATTTGATTCTCATGGTATCTTTTTCAATCTTTTCCTCATGAAGAACATGCCAATTTGCACAAAATCTTTCCTTTTTTGATGTGCACGAGATCTTGAGTGAATAATGAGGGCATATGCTGCATAAAAGGATTCAAAAACATTTGTTTAGTATTTTTGTCATATTTTATTTAATTAAATGAATTAATGGTGATAAAAATTCAAATAAATAATAAAAAATGATGAAATAAATCCCCTTTGGGTCAAATGGTCGTGCATAGCCTTTGGATAATGATTCTTGGAAGAAAATGTGGCCCATTAGCAATTTTGAGGCATTTGAAGCAAAGTTGACTTTTCAAAATTCCCAAAAATTTCCCAACTTCCACAAGGCATATCTTGCTCAATTTTTAAGCTTTGATCATGTTCTTGGACATTTTGGAAAGGTATTGGAGTCCTTTAACCAATGCCTTTGGTCCCATGTCATTTTGATTTCCCAATCTCAAGTTATGGTCTTTGACTTAAAGTGCTTTTTTGTTGACTTTTGAAAATGACCTATAATGTTGAGATTGATAACTTTTTGTGAGAGCATTTCTTGGACTTGAAGTGTGAAGATGAGTTGTAGGAAATTTCTTTCTCTTCAAAATGAGCTTTGGATGGAATTTTTCGGATAAACCATGTGGAAGTTATGCCTTGGTCAAGTTACAGTTGACTTTTTCAACTGTCCAAATATGGAAACTTTTGCATCTTGAGACTTTTTGAGCCATGCCTTGAAAATCATGATCAAGAATTGATCAAATGATGTTTGTGGCTTCAAAATAAGATGTTGACAAAAAATTTGAACTTTTGACTGTCAAATGACCATTTTGCCCCTGTAGTTGACTGTTGAGCAATTAGGGTTTTTGACTGTGCAATTTTGTGCTGTAAGTCTTGAAACTTGGCATATGGATGCTTGACCATGTTTGTAGGCATGTGGGACTTGATTTGACCCTTGGAAACTTCAATTTCTTTGTCAGAACCAAAACCCTAGTTTTTGACTGTTAGGAGGCCCTTGAACTGTGCAACCCTTGAGAGATTTTGAAGCATGCTCTTTGCAAATCTTGAAGAATATGGGAGGGCAAATTTTGGGGTACAACACTCACGACACATGACGGGAAAAAGGTTTATGTTCCAAAGCCTGGAACTTAAAACTGGAGGAGATGTGAAGTTTGGAGGTAATTAGAAAGGGAAGATTATTGGTTCTGGAACCATAGGAAATGGTAACTTTCCTTCTATCTCTAATGTTTTATTAGTAGAAGGATTAGCTCATAATATATTGTCTATAAGTCAATTAAGTGACAATGGCTATGACATTATCTTCAATCAAAACTCATGTAAAGCTATAAATCAAAAGGATGGATCAATCCTCTTTTCTAGTAAGAGAAAGAACAACATTTTCAAAATTGATTTATCAGATCTTAAATCTCAAAACATAAAATGCCTTTTGTCTGTTAGCAATGAGAAATGGGTATGGCACAGAAGATTGGGACATGTCAGTCTTAGAAAAATCTCTCAACTAAATAAATTAAATTTAGTCAGAGGACTTCCCAATCTGAAGTACAACTCAGATGCTATGTGCGAAGTATGTCAAAAAGGAAAATTTTCAAAACCTTCCTTTAAATCTAAAAATGTTGTCTCTTCCTCTAAGCCATTAGAGTTACTTCATATTGATCTGTTTGGACCAGTGAAAATTGCATCCACCAGAGGCAAGAAGTATGGATTGGTCATCGTTGATGATTTCAGCAGATGGACATGGGTAAAGTTTTTAAAACACAAGGATGAGTCACATTCTGTATTCATTGACTTCTGTACTCAAGTGCAAAATGAAAAAGATTTTAAAATCACAAAAGTTAGAAGTGATCATGGTGGTGAATTTGAAAATCATTATTTTGAAAAATATTTTAAAGAAAACGGTATTGTTCATAACTTTTCTTGTCCTAGAACTCCCCAGTAAAATGGAGTTGTAGAAAGAAAGAATAGAACATTACAAGAGATGGCCAGAACCATGATCAATGAAACAAATATGGCTAAGCACTTTTGGGCAGAAGATGTGAATACAGCATGTTATATTCAGAATAGAATCTCTATAAGACATATTCTTGAAAAGACTCCCTATGAATTATGGAAAAATAGAAAGCCCAACATTTCTTATTTCCATCCTTTTGGATGTACTTGTTTTATACTAAACACCAAAGAAACTCTGAATAAGTTTGATTCCAAAGCACAAAAGTGTTTCCTACTTAGATACTCTGAACGCTCAAAAGGCTATAGAGTATACAACACAGAAACTCTGATTGTTGAAGAATCAATCAAAATAGGGTTTGATGATAAGCTTGGCCAACCACAGCCAAAGCAAATTGATTTTTCTGTAGGTACAGAAGATCATCACTCAAACTCTGAAAGTTCAGAAGAAAAATAAGATGTAGCAGATCTTCCTCTTGACAATGCTCTCAACAATCTCAGAATCTCTGATCAACTCACTCAGAAAAGGTTTCCTAGATTATCTTCAGCTCACAAAGAAGACGCAATCATTGGAAGAAAAGAAGATCCCATCATAACAAGATCATCTCTCAGAATCAATGAAGAATCTTTACTTGGTTTAGTCTCTCTGATTGAGCCAACTACCATTGATGAAGCTCTGGAAGATAATGATTGTATCTTAGCAATGCAAGAAGAACTAAATCAATTCTCGAAGAATGATGTATGGAGTCTAGTTCCAAGACCCAAAGGATTCAATGTTATAGGAACCAAATGGGTCTTCAGAAACAAATTGAACGAACAAGGAGAAGTAATCAGAAACAAGGCACAACTGGTTCCACAAGGTTATAGTCAACAAGAAGGAATTGATTATAATGAAACCTTTGCCCCAGTCGCCAGGTTAGAATCTATAATATTATTAATTTCTTTTGTTGTACAAAATAAAATTACATTATATCAAATGGATGTTAAAAGTGCATTATCAAATGGTTATATTGAAGAAGAAGTATATGTCCATCAACCTCCTGGATTTAATGATTCAAAACAACCAGAACATGTTTTTAAATTGAAAAAGTCTTTGTACGGTTTAAAACAGGCTCCAAGAGCTTGGTATGATCGTCTGAGTAATTTTCTATTAGAAAAATATTTTACCAGAGGAAAAGTGGACACAACTCTCTTCAGAAAAACATTTAAAAATGATATTTTAATCTGTCAAATTTACGTTGATGATATAATTTTTGGAACCTCTAATATATCCCTTGGAAAAGAATTTGCTAAGACAATGTAGGCAGAATTTGAAATGAGCATGATGGATGAATTGAAATTCTTTCTTGGAATTCAAATCAACCAGACTCAAGAAGGTACTTTCATACATCAGACGAAGTATGTTAAAGAACTTCTGAAGAAATTTCAAATGTCAGAAAGCAAACCATAAAACCACCTTTCAATCTACCAACTGAAAACATTTTTGCTATGAACCAACCACAACCTCAAAATCCCATTCCCACTCCCTCTTATACAATAATAATTTCGCCTGATATCACTCCACCCACCTCACCACAAAATACAACCCCACTCTCAACTCCTCAAATTCCAGAACAGCAAATTTTTGAACAAACTGATATTGCTGAACCATCCGTACCTCATGATATATCAGAACCTCATATTTGTGTTAACCAACCTGAACCTGAACCTACAAATACTCCTGAAACCAATAGCTTTTTAAGAACTGTAGTGGACTCTCAATCTCTACAATTCTTGAAAAACAAATATTACAGAACGGCTGTCCCTAAACCTATTCAGCCAGATGTAAATATTTTGTTCCAAAATGTTATAACAAATGTTCAAGCATGGTTACAACCGCTGAAAGAAGATTGCCTCAGAAGTGTGAACACCGCATCAAAAGATCTTCTATGGGAAACTTTCAGAAGAACCTTGGTTGTTGAATCACGGAAGTTACAGGATTTGTGCCACTCTCAGGTGCTGGACAACTTTTCCAAACTTCTGCATGTTTTCAAGACAGAAGCTGCTGATACTTGGAATAAGAAGTCTTCGCTACTGATCGCTGATACACCAGCTGATAAGATGGACATATCAGAAGATAAATCTGAAGAATACTCTAAAGATTCAAATCCTCTGGCTATTGTTCTATTGAATCAACCTTCAGTTAAGGATGGACCTGAACCTGTGCCAACTCTTGCAATGGATCTGGGCACTCTTCTATCCACCTTTGTGAAGTCTAATTCATCAGTTGCTACCCCTACCTCACTCACTATTGACACTCTGAAATAGATAAAGAGGGAGAATGAAGTCTTGAATAGACGCATGGATAAGCAAGATCAAACAAATTTAGAGTTCAAGAACTGGATGGCAATGCAAAGTGAATCTGCCTCTGAGATCAAGAACCTTTTGATGGCTCTTGTCTCTAAGAAATCCTAGTTTCTTTTTGTCTCTTATTTGGATGTTTTGTTTGTAATTCTGGATATTTATTATTTTTAACTTTTTATGGAATCTTTCAAAATTTCTCATTTATTACACTTTTTGATTATGCCAAAAAGGTGGAGAAAATGTGCATGTTTTAACTAATCACCGTTTAACAGTTATGGGACTATGTCTCAGACATTCTAACATAATTGCAAGAATTCCCTTTGTGCAAAAGATTTTTTTTTGCAGGTATCATTTAACTCTGAAAGAATATTCCAGCTAAGATTTATCTTCTTGAAGAAGTTCTGAAGAAATTCAAAGAAGGCTGTGTATCACTCTGACTAAATAATCTCAGGATGTCTTATGCATAGATATATTCATTTCAGGGGGAGATTCTTATCTCTTAATCTGTTTCTTTTCTTTATCTAAAATAATTTTTTGTCATCATCAAAAAGGGGGAGATTGAAAGAACAATATTAAGTTCTGACCTATCCCAAGTGTTTTGATGATAACTAAATTATATTTATGATAATTTATGCTCTAATGAATGTGGTTTTGAATGTCTTAGTTAATGTTCTGACAAGAAACATTCCAAAGTACTAAGCAAATATTATTAAGAAGTTCTTTGATAAAAGAACCTTTTATTCAAACGCATCTGCTGACTCTGGTAAGAACACTCATTTGTTAAATGTATCTTCTAACTTCTAGCAGGCTTCTTGATTTTGAAGATAACTTGAAAGCAAGCGCTGTTCAAAGATCTTAGCAAGCAACACTCTGACCAGAAGTTGAATAAAGCATGTTCTGAGTTAAAGCAAATACTGAAACAACGTCTTAATCAACGTGTCTTGTCAAATAAAAGGAAACGCGTTCTTACATTCTGACGTTTGCTAATTAATGCAAAGATGGCTGAAAACACTCAAGTGCCTACAACTAGTTTCTTGGAGAATGGAATTTTGCAAGGATACACGCAAAGCATTTAATGCTCTCCATTTCCTCTGAAGGCAGCAATGGTCTTATTATTCCTACTATAAGTAGAAGGACATTTATTGCAAGCTAACAACAATGTTCAAACAAGAAACTACGTGAAAGATTCAAAAGCTTACAAACTCATAGTTCTTACATTATTGTGTATTACATTCTAAGAAAAATAAAAGTTGTGATATAGCTTGATTAGAATCAAATTCTATTTCAATTATCTGTAAATATTATACTTCTGTATTTGTTCCTTGAGAGACCAAGTTTGGTCAGATTTCTCAAGCAGACTAGGACTAGATTTAAGTCTTAGTGGTGTTAGTCACTTGTAAGTTTACTTGTGCATTGTTAGTCACAACAGTTGTTGTGTGATTGTAATTAGTTGATTATAGTGGATTAAGTCCTTGTTGAGAAAGGCGAAATCACCTTGGCGGGTGGACTGGAGTAGTTTGATTTCAAACGAACCAGGATAAAAATAACTGTGTTATTCCATTACTGTTTTGAGCTTTGTATTGAAAGAACAAAAAGAGTCACTTATTCAACCCCCCTTCTAAGTGTTTTCTTACCCCTTCATTTTCACGACTGCTTAACCTCTTTTCTTGCCTTGGATCCCTTCTGTATATGTAATGCAACACATTAGGTCAACAAAAACGAGTTGAATCTTGGCCATTATGAAGATTTGATTTGGTCTTTATCCTTGTAAGATATATTTCTATATCAAGCCAAATCATGCCAATTTTGGTTTAATTTGTTTTTGCACGTTTTGGATATGATTTTCCAGCATAATTGGATTTGATTCCACCCAAAATCTGATCACAAAACAAATCTTTGATATTTTTTGCTATTTATTTGATTTAATTTGACTTTTAAATGATAAAAATTATAATAAAATAAATAAATAAAGAAAAAGGTGTATGGGTGTTGATTTGGATCGTGGACCATGTCATAAGCAAGATTCAATCATGAAAAACTAGGCCCATTTGACAAAAAAATGCAAATTTGAGCACATTTGTCTTTTGGCAATTTTGCAAAAAAGGTCAACTTGGCCAATGCATAACTCTCTCAATTTTGACCCTAGAGAGGTGTTCTTTGACATTTTAGAAAGCTTAGGTTGTCCTCTAAGAAACCCTTTTGGTCTCATCTCAATTGAGTCTTCCATGTTCATGTATGAAGCTTTGACCCAAAAGGTGTTTTTGTTTACTTTTCAAAATGACCTATAATGTCAAAATTCATATCTTTTTGTTAGTGCATATTTTGAACTTGGGAGCTGAAGATGAATTGTAGGGAATTGCATCCTCTGCAAAATGAGTTTGGATGGGTCATTTATGATAAAGTATGAGAAAGTTATGCTTGGTTAAAGTTGAGTTGACTTTTCCTATAAAACCCTAATTTGGCAACTTTTGGTTTTTGATGAATTGTGAGAAATCCTTGAGGAATCATGACCAAACCTTGATCAAATGATGGATAATACTTCAAAATGAGGATGTTGGCCAAAAATCTTGAAGTTTGACTGTATGTGGGCCACAATTGACTTTTGACCTAGCACAATTGATTTTCAAGCATTTGAGCAATTGATTGAGCAAACTTCTTCTGCAAGGCTTGAAACTTGACATGGATAATCTTGAGGACATGTTGGGAAAATGGTGAGCATTTGAGCCTTTTGTGGTTCACACATCTTGATGAAGATGGAAACCCTAATTAGAGATAGACTGCCTTAGGAGAGAGTTTGTCTGGTCAACTCTTGAACTTCCTTGAGAAATTTGGGGACCTCACTTGCAATGTGTTGAGAAATATGGGAGGGAAAATTTTGGGATACAACAGCTGCCCCTGTTCAATCTTCTTAAACCTGCGGATGTAGATTGGCTCGTCTGCCTTTCATGATATGAAGGTGGAAGATGATTGAACACTAGAGTGCCCAGAAATTTGCACTCGCATGAAGTGATACTTGATTTGTGATATCGAGAACGGGATTATAGATGCCATTTGGAAGTTGCTAGAGAATTGTTAGAGATGGGCTTAAAGATGCCACCCGAGGAAGTGCTGATTGCATAAGAGATTCCTTTACGAGAGCCCGTATACTTGTTGTTTGAGGAGGACTTCACTGGGGAATGCTGGTCTCTATCTTTAGAGAAATAGAGTTTTAGGAGCTTCAGTTGTCTGTTACTCTACTGGGGAATAATTCCGGTTTGGGAAGCAAAAATGAACTGCGTATCTGGTCGGGATATATGCTGCACCGCGACTTTATGGGGAAATGTGAAATCAATTGTTTGATCGGGTCCCGGTCTTATAGTGTTGTGGACTGCTGTCTGGGGATAAGAGAGGAGGAACCCGAATAGTAGGGTTATGAGAAGGAACCTGGATAGTAGGGTTTCCCTAATATGAAAGCCTGAATAGTAGGGTTGTGAGAAGGAACCTGGATAGTAGGGTTACTTCGATATGAGAGCCTGGATAGTAGGGTGGTGAGAAGGAACCTGGATGGTAGGGTTACTTCGATATGAAAGCCTAGATAGTAGGGCTGTGAGAAGGAACCTGGATAGTAGGGTTACTTCGATATGAGAGCCTGGATAGTAGGGATGTGAGAAGGAACCTGGATCATAGGGTTACTTCGATATGAAAGCCTGAATAATAGGGCTGTGAGAAGGAACCTGGATAAGTTTGCTTTGTGAGGAGTTTGGGGTAAAACTGCATCTGAACCGAGAAGGAACCTGGGTAAGGTTGCTTTGTGAGGAGTTTGGGTAAAACTGCATCTGAATTGAGAAAGAACCTGGGTAAGGTTGCTTCAGGATGAGTTTGGGTAAAACTGCATCTGAACCGAGAAGGAATCTGGGTAAGGTTTCTTTGTGAGGAGTTTGGGTAAAACTGCATCCGAACTGAGAAAGAACCTGTGTAAGGTTGCTTCAGGATAAGTTTGGGTAAAACTGTAGAGTGAACCTGGGTAAGGTTGTTCTTTTCACGCTGATGATTACTCTGTTTAGCTTCGAGTGTTGATCATGGACCTGCTGGAAGTTGCTAATAATAATTGTCTTTCCTGAAAGAAATAAAGGGTTAGTTATGTGTGATGCATAAGATGCATTGTATAATGACGTTCTCAAAATAAATGAGACTATGTTATATGTGATGTATGCACATGTCATGATGTATGAACATGAAATGCTGACATAATAATCTGAGTCCGGGAAAATAAATCCCTGACTGTTGTTTGGAGAGTGTGAGAAATGGTATTCTTGACTGCTGTAACAAACCAACAGTTCCTCTGCTTCTGTTGGGGATGGTGAACAAAGATGACTGTGTTGGGGATTTGCCACTCGGCTGTCGAATATTCTGCCGAAAGAGACCCTGTCTGAGGATAACTCTGCGGGGGGATAACTCTTTTAGAGAGGAGATACTCTGTTGATAGATCTGCTGACTTGGAGAAATAACTCAGCTGGGGATGAATTACCATTGCTGGTGATAATGAATCTTGTTGGGGATTGAATTTCTGCTTGTGAGAGAAATAAACTCTGCTTGGGGAGAAATTTGCTGACTCGCTCGCGATTGTGAACCTTAGGTGGGGAGAGTTATGTCCTATTCGGGAAAGCTTACACCACTGTCTTTGGATATTTTTTACTCTGTGGGTAGTGTATGTACTACTACTCATATTCTCAAACTAGCTTTATCCCGGTACCTGATGGGCAGAGTAACTGTAAGGTTTGGGCACTTCTTGTTTTTCCCTGTTCCTGGAATCACGAGTAATTGTCTTTTGTTTCTTATGTAAATTTTTATGAGCAACAATTATTTTCAAATGCATATATCAAAAATGAATCATTGGAAGTTCTTGCAAAACAAAACAGAAAAAGAAAAACAATTTGAAATTTCTTGTGAAAATGAATTGTATTGATTTTTGAAGTTGGCCCGTTTTTTAGGCGTTTTTGTAAAAAGAGGCTGACGTCCTAGTAAGAGAATGTCGCCAAAAGAAATTACAATTTGTAAAATAAATAAAAACAACTATGTAAAACAATCCCATTGGGTTCCAACTCTACTATTGCCTTTATATCTTCGAGCGTCTCATCACTTTTCTACTTGGCCAAAGGTGGATCAGATTGATTGGTGCCGTTTGAGCTTGATAGTTAATACCGAAGTCTGGTTGCAAGATGACCCAATGAGACATAGTGTTACACTTCAATCCCTAATTTTTTCCTGGACCGCCCTTTCGGGTTTTCCGTCCATCGGGATACCCTTTTTTGCCCAAGCTGCCTTTTCATGTTTTCGACTTGTCGGGTGTACAATTTTTTTCATTTTCATCCCTTACTTTTTCCCGAACCCTTTTGGTTTGCTGTGAAGCCCTTATTTTTTCTTAGGCCAGTCAAACTAGCGGGTCTTTGATTACTCGTAGTATCTTTTCACTATGTTTGCATTGATGGGGTGAGGAAGGTCGTCACCATCCATGATGGTTAGAATCATAGCTCCTCCCGAAAAAATGTTCTTAACCACAAATGGCCCTTCGTATGTGGGGGTCCATTTTCCCCTGGGATCACCTTGCGGTAGTATGATACGTTTGATCACTAGATCCCCGACTTGATATTCTTGACATCTGACTTTCTTATTAAAGGCCTTGATCATTCGCTTTTGATACGTCTGACCATGACAGATAACAGTAAGTCTCTTTTCATCGATTAGATTTAGCTGGTCAAGTCGGGTTTGGATCTAGTCGTCTTTGTTAAACCCTGCATCCTTCATAATCTTGAGAGAGGTTATCTAGACTTTGATGGGTAGGACTGCCTCCATGCCATACACTAAAGAGTAGGGTGTTGCGCCTGTCGACGTCCGTGCTGAGGTACGGTAGCCATGAAGAGCGAATGGTAACATCTCGTGCCAGTCTTTGTATGTCACCGTCATCTTCCGCACAATCTTCTTGATGTTCTTATTAGCCGCTTCGACAGCTCTATTCATCTTCGTCCGGTAGGGAGAAGAGTTATGATGCTGAATCTTGGGAAAGAACTTACTGTTTTTTGGAATGCTGGTTCGCGTTTTGTGTTTGTATTCGCAAAATGTCGCGGTAAGCAAGAGTCGCCACCGACTTTTATTTTATCCAACAAGGAAAGGAAAAAAGCACATAAAAATTCCTTTTTGAGATATTTCTGGGGTTCGGAGGGTAGATTATAGAAAGGGAAGGTGTTAGCACCCTTTCTATCTGTGGTTATCCACGGGCTCTTAGATACTTGCTCATATTGTTTTCAAAATTGCTTTTCTTTGTGTTTGTGGGTTTGAAAAAGTTTTTGTTTGAAACTTCGTTTTAACTCTTGCTTCTGTCCTCAAGAGCGTATGAAGTGTTTTTGAAAACTTTATTCGAAAAGTGTAAGTGTGAAGAGTTTTTGTTTTTGAAAGAGCAAGTACTTAAGAACCATCTACCTACTCAGAAAAAAAGAATCGTTCTATGCTATCTTCCTTAGACAATGATATCCCACTATTGATGAGTAGGTAGCATCGTCGTTGGAGTTTAAGGGTCAATTCGAATTTAGGGACTTACGGTCACTAAAGCAATTCTAGGATGCCTTAGCGGTAACCCTAATGTCTTAGATCATTTGTTTTGAGGCAACAATATCCGAGGCAACCGTTTCGAGGCGACTATGATCTTTGGACAAGAGGGCGACCTCTAAAATAACCTATACTCAATGACCGCGTTACAAAGGCAACCAAGTGGGGTGTACCCTAAGAGTGCGCATGTGCGAGTGTGTCGTTTTCAGTTTATTTTTATCTTTGTACATGTCAACGGTGATCTATTTTGATTTTAGGTTAAAACATTCAATCTTGTCATGCATCCCTATTATCAAATATCTAACAGTTATATTTTGCGGAAAATAAATTGCGGAAATTAAATTACAAGGCTTCGGGTATTTACATTGCCAAAAGCAACCCTTTGAAATTTAAACGCGAAAAAAATAAATAAAGCGATAAAAATAATTAAATAGTCCTAATTATCTATTACATTCCGGGAACAAATACAATATTGAATAAAATGATTCGCGTGCGGGAAATTAAATCGAGTGCGAGTTCTAGGGTTTTGACCCTTTGTTATTTAAAGAAAAGATTTTTTTGTTTGTTTTTGAATTAAGAAAGAAATTATCTAAGTTAAATATTAAATTAATAAATAAATTAATTAATTAATGAAAATAAATATTTTTTGGGTTTTTGGTATTTAAAGAAATAAAATAAAATTAATTAATGTTAGTAAAAACCTAATTAAGTCTAAGTTAATTTTAATTATTTACAAAAATGTTTTAAAGTTATTTCTAATTAATGACCTAAATTAATTAATTGATTTGTTAATAAAAAATAAAATACTAAAGTTTAATTTAATAAATAAAATATTTTTTGGTTTTAATTTTTATTAAGGAAAAAAATGATTGGTTAGTTATTAAATTAGAAATAATAAATAAATAATTAAAACAAAAAAAAAACAAAAAAATATAGAGAGAAAGGAGTATGGGCCTGAAAAGGAGGTCAAAATAGCAATTCCAAGGCCCATTAAGCGCTGGCCTGGTTGACTTTTTGGATTCCATACGCGCTGGTTGACTGGATCTATGGTAGACCGTCATCTCTGGATCACCATATTTGGCCTATGGCCATCTGGCCATCAGATGTTTGAGGGCGCATGATGAGCTTCACGCCTAGATTTGCACCGGATTACTTGAAGAAAAAATATAACAAATAACATGGGGGACCTGGGATTCGAACCCAGGTCCTGTTGGATGTTGCCAGCGCTTGCTTCCACTATGCCATTGTGCTTCAGTTGTTAATATGTTAAGCAATAATAATAATAAGAGAAAATGTGTTATATGCCAGAAAAAAATAAAAATGCGCGCGTGTTTTTGAATGGTCCACTGGGGAGGCGACACGCCATCATCCCCTACCTCCAGCCACTGTAAAAATTTCATGCGGATTTGGATCCGCAGCTAAATGCGTAGCTCGACCCAAAAATTAATTCCAGGCCATAAAAACGACCCCCAAAGGCATGGTTAGGTTCGTCTCCCTCTCTTGAGTGTAACCATGTCTATCACGAGATTCAATTTCACCTGAAACACAAATCCCTAAAATCCAACACGAAACCCTAGCCATGTTGTTATGAGATTACAGTCCATATAAATCAAATTAAGTATTGCCAAAAGTTTAGAAATCTCATAAGAATCACAAATATGTCCATGATTTGCCAGAATGATGCAAAAATAGAGAGCTGTGATTTCGAATACAGGGCCAAGAAACGTGATATTTACAGCGCTATAAGAGGTTGATAATTGCTTGCTTTTGATCCCAGAAGGTTGAGTGAACACCCAACAATCGATTGGGATAGCTCTTTGCTTCTGAAAATCTCTCTTGCTATGATTTTGAACTCTCACTTTTTCACCACTTTTTCAAGTTTTTCTTTGCTTGTTCTTGCAGCCTCTAACCCTCAATTTCGTGTGCCTCTCTTGCTTATGTATGATACAAGGTATTAGGGTAACAAATATGGATGGAATCCCTCTAAATCAATTCCTTATGATTTGATTTGATTCATCCTTTAAAGCTTGCCAATTTTGTCAAATCTTCATCTTTTTGTACATGATATGCTTGATACGAATTTTGATGATGATCATGATGACAATAAAGACCTGAAACAACCAAAAAGATCTTAGGTAATTAAGGTTTGGATTTTATTTGATTTAATTTGATTTAAAATGAAATAATTCAATAAAAAATCAAATAAAATAATAAAAATAAGATATGGGCTCATGGCTGAATCTAGGACACGTGTGAAATGTGGCAAGTTCAAATCAAGTGGAAAAGAATGGGCCCATTTGATAAAATTTGAAGTTTTGGGGATAGTTGTCTTTTGGCAATTTTGCAAAAATGCCCAACTTCAACAATGCATAACTTCTTCAATTTTGAACTTTTGGAGGTGTTCTTGGACTTTTTAGAAATCTTGAGATGTTCTATAACCAACCCTTTTTGTCTCATCTCATTTTGATATTCCATGCTCAAGTTATAAGCTTTGGAAAAAAAATGTGTTTTTGTTGATTTTCAAAAATGACCTATAATGTCCAAATTTATAACTTCTTGTGAGTGCATTTTCTGATCATGGGGTATGAAGATGGATTGTAGGAAATTTCATCCTCTTAAAAATGAGATTTGGATGGGTCATTTCTCATAAAGTATGAGAAAGTTATGCTTGGTCAAAGTTAAGTTGACTTTTCCTATAAAACCCTAATTTAGCAACTTTTGAGTCTTGATGAATTTTGAGCAATCCTTGATGAATCATGATCAAACCTTGATAAAATGATGAAATATCCTTCAAAATGAGAATGTTGGCAAAAAATCCTGATGTTTGACTGTTTGTAGGTCACAGTTCACTTTTGCCCTAGCATAGTCGGTTTTTGGACCCTTTGAGCAATTGACTGAGCAAACTTCCACTGCAAGGCTTGAAATTTGACATGGATGATCTTGAGAACATATTAGGACATTGTGGAGAACTTGAGGTCATTTGGAATCAAGGATCTTGATGCAACACAAAACCCAAATCTGGGGTTGACTGCCTTAGGAGATAGCTTGATTGTCCAACTCTTGAGCAATTTTGAGCCACTTGGAGATTTTTCTTGCAATGTTTTGAGAAATATGAGAGGGAAAATTTTGGGGTACAACAATGTCAATTCCCCACATTGCAAAGGGCCAAGGAGCTGTCAAAACATTCAGGGGAACTGGAGGTACATGCACCTTATCAGCATAGACTTGGCACTTATGACAGGTTCGAGAGTGCTGATAACAATCGGCTTCCATAGTGGACCGGTAATATCCTACCTGTAGGATATTCTTTGCCATGGTATGTCCACTGGAATGAGTTTCGAAGGTACCTTCATGTAACTCTGCCATGATCCTTTATGCCTCGCTCTTGTCTACACACCGTAGTAAGGTTGAATCATGGTTACGCTTATAGAGGATTCCATTACTGATGAAGAACTTCGCAATGAACCTTCTTAGAAACTTCTTATCATTAAAAGATGCCCTCTCGGGGTATTCTTGAGCCTCAACATACCTCTTTACCTCGTGAAACCACGGTTTATCTGCTACCTCTTCAGTCTCAATGTCACAGCAATGTGCAGGTTCGTCCAACATTTCAATGGTAATATGGGGAGTTTCATTGTCCCAACTGACTTTGAACATTGAAGACATGGTAGCTAGCGCGTCCACCAGATGATTCTCCTCTCTTGGGAAATGTTCAAAGGTTATCTCTTCGAAGTGTGGGAGCAATGTCAGTACATACTCTTTGTAAGGGATAAGATTCGGGTGCTTCGTATCCCACTCGCCTTTAATCTGACTTATTACTAAATTGGAATCTCCAAATACACTCAAGAACTTAATCGTCAGATCAATAACAACTCGAAGACCCATGATACACGCTTCATACTCCGCCATATTGTTGGTGCAGCTGAAACATAATCGGGCGGTGAATGGAGTATGACAGCCCTCAAGAGATATGATTACAGCGCCAATGCCATTACCCAATGCGTTTGAGGCTCCATCAAAATACATAGACCATCGGGATCCCTCCTCCGGTCCTTCATCCGGTCCAGGTTCTTCGCAGTCGGTTACCAATATAATATTCTTATCCGGGAACTAGAAATTCATGGACTGGTAGTCATCCACAGCCTGATGCGCCAAATGATCCGCCAATACACTCCCCTTGATTGCTTTTTGGGTTGTGTATTAGATGTTGTACTTGGTTAGGATCATCTACCATCTTGTTATCCTTCCGGAGAGAGCGGGCTTCTCGAAAATATACTTGATTGGATTCATCTTTGATATCAACAAAGTAGTGTGAGTGAGCATATACTGTCTCAATCGGCGAGCAGCCCATGCCAAAGCGCAGTAAATTTTCTCGAGCAATGAGTATCGGGTCTCACAGTCGATAAACTTTTTGCTAAGGTAATAAATGGCATGCTCTTTTCGACCAGACTTGTCATGCTTCCCCAGAAAACACCCTATTGAACTGTCTAGCACTGTCAAGTATAAAATCAAAGGTCTTCCTTCCACTGGAGGCATAAAAATTTGTGGTTCTTGAAGGTATTCCTTGATTCTTTCGAAAGCGGTCTTGCATTCATCATTCCATTTTACCACTTGATCTTTCTTCAGCAGGTTGTAGATTGCCTCACAAGTAGCAGTCAGATGTGAAATGAACCTGGCGATGTAATTCAGCCGTCCCAAGAAACCTCTAACTTCTTTTTCTATATGGGGAGCCGATATCTCTTGTATTGGTTTTACCTTTGCAGCGTCCACCTGAATACCTTTGTCACTGACGACAAAATCCAGAAGCTTACTAGACCTTACCCTGAAGGTACACTTGTTCGGATTAAACCTCATCTTGTACGTCTTTAACCTGTCAAACAGTTTCTAGAGATGATCAAGGTGCTCTTCCTCAATTTGGGACCTGGCTATCATGTCATCAACATAAACCTCGATCTCATGATGAATCATATCGTGGAACATAGCGACCATGAAGGGGTGAAAAACACAAGAAGGGGGGGTTGAATTGTAAAACTGGAAACTTAAAGCAAATGACAAGGTATTTTTATCTTGGTTCGTTTGATCTCAAACTACTCCAGTCCACCCGTTCAAGGTGATTTCGCCTCTCTCCAACGAGGTCTTAATTCACTATATTCAACTGAATACAAATCTGCTTTAGCAACTGCTAAAACCTTCTTGATTCAAACCACAATCCGGTTTGTCAAGGCAACACTTTCTTACAAAGGGATAATCAAATGTGTGTGAATGTTTCTACAAAACTATATCACAACTGTGATGTTTACACAAATGAAGCTTAGGATTCTAGGATGCTAAACGCTAATAAAGTATCAGAGTTTGTTGGTTTAGCAAAACTTGTAGAGTGAAGATTATTGTTCAGCTTTGTGCGAGTAGAGAGTTTGGAAGCATTAGCCGTGATAATCTTCAAAGCTTGGTTTATATAGCACTTTGAGAAGATGAACGTTGAAGCAAATATTCTTGATTCAATGCTATTAACAAGCTTTCCTTTTTGAGCAGATCTTGTCTAGAATGATGCCGTTGGTATTGATTAGCTTTCAATGCACAGTACCGTTGCTTCTTCAATGCACGATCTGGCTTGGCTCATTCTGATTCTGCTTTGCTGCTGATGAACTAATTTGTTTCTGTATCAGAGTGTTTTACGCGCAGTTCTGTTCATCAAGCTTCAGCATGTGCAAGCGTTGATCATCTGATCTTTGACGTTCTGATTCAGCAACTTCTGATGCTGATGCACAAACTCATATTCTGATGCTGAAAACGTGATCTTGCTTATTTTAATCAGCATATCTGCAAGTCAGAGCATAGTAATTTTAGGCAGCATATAATTCAATCATAAAATATTTAACTACTATATCTTTTCACTTTGTTATCATCAAAACTTAAATATAGGGTACTAGATTCAAACATTGTTCTAACAATCTCCCCCTTTTTGATGATGACAAAAACTAGATATTTTAAATGAAAAATAACGTGAAAAGTTATCAGATCTATGTATCAGAATAAGAAGTACGGAGAAGTCAGAGTTAAGAGATACTCCCCCTGAGTTTGTTACTTCCCTTTGATATGTGTGTTCTTCAGAGTCAGATCATTTTCTATCTTTGAGCATCAGATTATAAGTCTTTGACTTATCAGAAAGCAGAGCTTCAGAGCTTTTCCTGTCAGAGCTTTGCTTCGGATCAGAGTGTTAGGTCGATCAGATCTTCATATATCAGAACTTCATATTTGATCAGAGCAACATGAGCTTTAATATTTTGATCAGAGCTTCTAGTTCTTAGTCTTCATAGTGTTCAGAGCTTCCTTGTGCCTGTAGACTTAACAACAAAACAGAAAAACATTTCAAGTAATAGAGTTAGAATGTTTGAGAATTTCTGTCTAGTTAGCCGTTATTGATTTTAAATATCATTCTTGTTCTCCCCCTTTTTGTCAGCAATCAAAAAGTGTTAGTGATGTGCTAAAACAATTTAGATCAGAAAAACAAATTGTATTATAAAAATAGTTCAGATCACAAGAGCATTACACAAACATAGTCAAAACATAGTCAAAAGTACATCAGAAAATGAAGAAAAAATAGAGAATGTCATGCATGAAAAAATTTCAAGGTTGTGGGGGCATGCGTGAGAACAGGCTTTCCAGCATTGCTTGAATCTTTTCAGAAGTTGCATTCTGCTTCTGAACCATGGTGACAACAGTATCAATTTTGCTGTCCTGGACATTCATTCTTGCTTCCATCTTCTGATTATTCTCATCCATCCGCTGCTGTAGACGCAAGTCATTCAGCCTTAATTCTTCCAGAGCCTGCCTGTCCAAGGCAGCTTGAGAACTTTCAGCAGGAGGAGGCTTCTCAGAACTTTCAGCTACATCTTCTGCTGGATTCTCTTCCTGAAGAGTCTTGTCTTCTTCTGAAGGTTGCACCTGTGCAGCTTGCTCTTTCTCAGACCACGATTCAGAGTCCAGAGGGAGCACAACTTCTTGAGGCAGCTGACTCTCAACTTCCTTCAGCAGCTTGCTAAAGTTCTGTTGAGCCTGCTCATAGTTGACGTCCTGCAGCTTGAGTGCTTCAGAACGAACCCATACTCTGAACTGTGACCAGAGCTGATCAGAAGCAGCTGGGTCGATCATCCCGGGACAGACTTGCTTCAGAGAAGCAATCCACTGCAGCATACCTGTTTCAAAGTCCAAAATACCAGAGCCAACATCTAATTGCTTTGGTTTGGGAATGGCCAATTTGTGTCTTAAATCAGCAAGACGTTCAAGACTTGTTAAGTCAATGAAAGTTTTGCTGGGGTTTTCAGAGGATTGGCTTTCAGAGGTGTGCTGAGGTGCTGTTTGTTTTGGTGGATGGTTATCAGAGTCAGAGGATATGTCTATTGGAGTGGTTGGAGTTTTTGGAGGTGTTGATTCCTCTGATGATGGTAACTGGGGTCTGACAATGGTGGTTCCACATGGCAACTGTATTGCCAGCGGTGAAGGTTGAGGTGAGTGGGGATCAGAATGATGAGGAGATGGGGTTTCATAGCGATGAAACTCTGTTTGAGGTGAGGGAGGATTATTTTCTGGTTGAGGAGGTGGAACTTCTGATTGCTCAGGGATCAGAGGTTCTTCTGTGATAGGTTGTTGTGCTTGTGGTTCTGGTTCTTGTTCTGGTTCTGGTTGTGGTTCTGGTTGTGGTTGAATTTCTGGTTCAGGTTGTGGAGGAGGAATATTTGGTGGTTCAGAGTGAGGTTGAACAGAAGTATGTTCACGCTCAATGTCAGCTAGCACTCTATCAAGTGCTGGTGTTGTGGAAACAGTTGGTTGTTGTTTGGGAATTTTAATGGGAATTTTAATTTTGGTTCTTCTGAGTTGTAAGGCCTCAGAAGGGTCTTCTGGGATGGTTTCATCAATAGTGGGGATTGGAATGGAAATTCTGTGAGAGGTTGGAGGAGGAGCAACAGATGTTGGAATAGTAGAGGAAATTGAAGTAGGAGCAGCAGATGAATTACCTCGTTTCTTTGGAGTCTGGTGAGATGATCCTTCTGCTTTCCTCTTCTTTGACTTCTTCTGAGTCACTTCAGGTTGAACTTGACTCAGATCTTTGATCTTCAGCTTGGAACCTGCATCTTCTTCCTTGTGAGAATCTGGATACTTGGCAAACATATCAGGATGGGATTCCATTTCAGAAAATCTTGGGAAATCACTCAGAGGCACTCTTCTTCTGGAGATGTCAGCAATTGAAGAAGCTCTGGGTTCCTTCCTGATATTGTCTATCAGCTTCATCTTTTTCAGATTCTTAGCATTCAGCGGTTTTCCAACAGTTGGTTCAAAATTGCCCAGTACTTTAGCTTCGCTCAGATAATCTATCAGCTTATTCTCTGTCAGAATATCTGATATGAGCCTCCCAAATGGTATCCAGTCCCTTTTGGTCCTTTCTTCTTCTCTAGTCTCTTTCACACTAGTCTTCAGATGATTGAACAGGAAGTGTGCCAAATTGATCTTCACCCTCTGATCAATAAAGTAGATAAGAAATTGCTGATCCACGTTTATATAGTCAGGAGAGCTTGTTGGCTTCCTGTGATTGAAACAGCCTAGAACAATCTTGGCCCACACTCTGCAGTGATCCTTCAGATCCTTGATTTTGCTGCTGGGAAAACCAAGAGTGAAAATGCAGTGTGCTACCACACCTATATCAGGGCACCTATCCGCCATGTCCACACAACGGACTCCACCACCACTTTGACCTATTAACCTAGCAATGAGGTCTTCAGAAATTATAATCTTCTTTCCCATGACAGAAGAGACGACTAGATGCTTATCAATCTTGGCATGAATCCAAAATTCTTTGACAAGCTCTGGGAAGGTTGGTCCAACCAATCTATCAAAGTACCTCTCCCACTTTTGAGCTTTGACTTCAGCAGTTAGGTCAAATCCATTATCCTTCAAACTTTCGAAATCGATGATTAATTCAGAGAGAACCTCAAGATTCTTGACCGGTGTGAGAAGAGTTCTTGTAGGCGCTTGATATTGCTCAGAGGTTTCTTTCTTCTGATTTCCTGCAGAAATGCTGGAGGATGCCATTGTTCTCACACAAAAAGCTTGAGAATGATTTGAGAAAAGCTAGGGTTTTGAAGGAGATATGCAGAAAAATGCTTGAGAGATTATGAGTAAGCGTAAAGATTAAGAATGAAGAGTAATGTGCTTAAATAGGATTTTCAAAAATTATTTTGAAAAATAAAACGTTTTTAAGAGAGAGAAAAAAATAGTGATTGCCATTAACAAGCGTGATTACTTTTGCATTTAATGCTTGCTGATTTTGGGGGATTTGAGAAAGATACTTAAAAACGGTTACCAGACATGTGTCTCAATGCACCCAATCAGCGCTTTGCCTTCTCAGAAACGTGCACGCGTTCTGCTTCAGGGATTTGCTGATGATTGGATGACACTTGTTTGATGTAGTGATCAGCACGTCTGTATTTGAGATTAGACTCTCAGATCTTTAGACTTGCCTCTGATACAATCTGCATGTCCTAACTTTCTGAAAGAAGATTGATCAGAAGTTCACAGTAATATAAATACATTCTGAAAGATAAAAATATGGAATTAAAATATTTTCATTCTGGGCATACTTTCATGCTGAGATGTTTCAGAATGAAATTAAACCTATCTTCTGAAAGGGGTTTTGTAAAGATATCAGCCCATTGATGGTCTGTATCTATAAATTTCAAGTTTAAAATACCTTTCTGAATATAGTCCCTAATGAAATGATGTTTTATTTCTATATGCTTAGCTCTAGAATGTAAAATAGGATTCTTACTTAAGCAAATAGCAGAAGTATTATCACAAAGAATAGGAATGTTACTCTCAAAAATCTGGAAGTCTTCAAGCTGACTTTTCATCCAGAGCATCTGTGTGCTACATCCAGCTGCTGCTATGTACTCAGCTTCTGCTGTTGACAGAGCAATAGTTGATTGCCTTTGGCTGGACCACGAGATCAGATTTTCTCCCAGAAACTGACAGCTTCCAGAAGTGCTTTTTCGTTCCACTCTGTCTCCAGCAAAATCAGCATCGCAGTAGCCTACTAAACTGTAATCACTAGATTTTCTATAAAACAAACCTAGATTAGTAGTACCTTTCAGATACTTGAAAATTCGCTTAACAGCTGTTAAGTGAGATTCTCTAGGATCTGATTGGAATCTAGCACAAATACATACGCTGAATAAAATATCAGGTCTTGAAGCAGTCAGATAAAGGAGAGAACCAATCATACCTCTGTAGACTTTCTATTCTACGCTTTTGCTTACCTCTTCTCTTTCCAGAATGCACGTGGGATGCATTGGAATCTTTGATGGCTTACATTCTGAGAGGTCAAATTTCTTCAGAAGATCTCTGATGTATTTGCTCTGATGAATGTAAGTTCCCTCTGGAGTTTGATTGATCTGAATTCCTAGAAAGAACTTCAGTTCCCCCATGAGGCTCATCTCAAATTCTGCCTGCATACACGTAGCAAATTTTCTTCCAAGAGAAGGATTAGTAGATCCAAAGATTATATCATCAACATAAATTTGACATACTAAAATGTCACTCTTAACTGTTTTACAGAATAGAGTGGTGTCCACTTTCCCTCTGGTGAACTCATTTTCAAGCAGAAAGTTACTTAACCTTTCATACCAAGCTCTGGGAGCTTGTTTCAGACCATACAGTGACTTTTTCAGTTTGAAAACATGTTCTGGATGTTTTGTATTTTCAAAACCTGGGGGTTGGTGAACATACACTTCTTCTTCTATATAACCATTTAAGAATGCACTTTTGACATCCATCTGATACAGAGTGATGCCTCTATTAACAGCAAATGAGATTAAAAGTCTGATAGATTCTAACCTGGCGACTGGGGCAAAGGTTTCTGTATAGTCTATCCCCTCTTGCTGACTATAACCTTGTGCAACCAGTCGTGCCTTGTTTCTGACGACTTCACCTTGTTCATTAAGCTTGTTTCTGAACACCCATCTTGTTCCAATGACGTTGAATCCTTTTGGTCTTGGAACGAGATCCCATACGTCGTTTCTGGTGAATTGATTCAGCTCTTCTTGCATTGCCAGAATCCAGTCATTGTCCAGAAGTGCTTCATCAATAGAAGAAGGTTCAATCAGAGACACAAGTCCCATCAGAGTTTCTTCAGAGTTTCTGAAGCTTGCTCTTGTTCTGATTGGATCTTCCTTTCTTCCTAGAATAGTTTCTTCTGGGTGATCCAAACTGCTTCTGGGTAATCTCTTCTGAGGTTGATCAGCAGCAGTTGTAGGATTTCTAGCATTGCTTCTTTCAGACGTTGACGGAATGTCTGTGTTGAGAGCTTCTGATGACTTGTCTTCAGAACCTGCAAATTCAATTTCTATACCTGCAAGATTTTCATTCTGCTTTGACTTTTCAGAGTCAAGCTTGTCATCAAAACGAACACTGATTGATTCTTCCACAATCTGTGTTTCTGTATTGTATACTCTGTACCCTCTTGAGCGTTCAGAGTATCCTAACATAATACACTTCTGTGCCTTAGAATCAAACTTGTTCAAATAATTCTTAGTGTTTAACATATAGCAAGTACATCCAAATGGATGAAAATACGAAATGTTGGGCTTTCTGTTCTTCCACAATTCATATGGAGTCTTTTCCAGAATAGGTCTTATTGAGATTCTATTCTGAATGTAGCACGCTGTGTTTATTGCCTCTGCCCAGAAAGTCTTAGCAACGTTTGTCTCGTTGATCATGGTTCTGGCCATTTCTTGCAATGTTCTGTTCTTTCGTTCTACAACTCCATTTTGTTGGGGAGTTCTAGGACAAGAGAAATCATGCAGAATGCCTTTGTCATTAAAGAATGACTCAAAATCTTTATTTTCAAATTCTCCACCATGATCACTTCTGACTTTAACGATTCTAAGATCTTTTTCATTCTGAACTTGGTTACAGAAGGTAACAAACACAGAGTGTGACTCGTCCTTGTGTCTTAAGAACTTTACCCATGTCCATCTGCTATAGTCATCTACGATTACTAACCCATACTTCTTCCCACTGACAGAAGCAGTTTTAACTGGTCCAAATAAGTCAATGTGCAGAAGTTCTAATGGCTTAGAGGTAGAAACAACATTTTTGGATTTAAAAGAGGGTTTTGCAAATTTGCCTTTCTGACATGCTTCACACAGAGCATCTGAATTGAACTTCAAGTTTGGAAGTCCTCTGACCAGATTGAGTTTGTTAATCTGAGATATTCTTCTCATACTAACATGTCCCAATCTTCTGTGCCAGATCCATTGCTCGTTGTTAACAGACAGAAGACATTTTACGTTCTGACTCTTAAGTTCAGAAAGTTTGATTTTGTAAATGTTGTTTTTCCTCTTACCATTAAATAGGATAGTCCCATCTTTCTGACTAACAGCTTTACATGATTTTTGATTAAAGATTATATCATAACCGTTATCACTTAATTGACTTATGGATAACAGGTTATGCATCAATCCATCAACAAGCAGAACATTATTAATAGAGGGAAGATTTCCGTTACCTACAGTTCCAGAGCCAATTATCTTTCCCCTCTGATCGCCTCCAAAGCCAACGTGGCCTCCAGGCTTAAGTTCCAGGCTTTGGAACATATGCCTTCTTCCCGTCATGTGACGTGAGCAGCCAGAGTCCAGGTACCATGACTGGTGTTTCTGACTTGCTGCTAAAGATATCTGCAACATGTATTATTTTATCCTTAGGTACCCAGATCTTCTTGGGTCCTGATTTGTTAGTCTTACCAAAACTCTGGTTGAATTTTGGTTTCACAAAGTGATTACTACTAGTATATTTGATGTCATGTGTGTGACCATACACAAAGTGTGAATTTAGAGGAGTGTGTTTAATAACTAAATCCATGACATTTTTAGGTGTAGGAACCTTACCTAGGTATCCTATTCCTTTCCTGTCGTTTCCGCTAACTCCATAGATCATTGAAGCCATTCTGCTTCTATCTATGCTTTTAGCAAGGAACTTCTGGAAACTATGATCATACTCCTTAATGATCTCATCAGCGTTGCTGGGAGTTTCAGCAATTGGTTCCTTCTGAGAGTTTTGTAAAGAGTTTTCTAATTTTAAAATTTTATCTCTCAGCTCAGAGTTTTCCAATTTGAGACTCTCAGACTTATTAGAGTCAGATTCAAGAGTCCTTTTCAAGTCTCTGAATTTAGCTCTAATCTGCTGATAACGTTCCAGAATTTCATTTAGGCTTTCAGCAAGTTCAGCCTTTGTAAAATTAACAGCGAAGTTAGGAAATACCTCTTCTGTGTCTGATTCTGAGTCTGAGTCAGAAACTTCACTGTCATCTGGAATGTTAGCCATAAGCGCTATGTTCGCCCTTTCATCATCTGATTCTGAGTCAGCTTCAGACGAGTCAGAGTCATCCCATGTGGCCATGAGACTTTTCTTCTTCTCTCTTCCAAACCTCTTTTTGGGCTTTTCCCTCTGAAGCTTTGGACAGTCACTTTTGTAGTGACCTTGCTCATTGCACTCGTAGCAGATGATGTCTTTTGTATTTGGCTTCTTGCTACCTGAGGAGCCTTCAGATCTTCTGTATCCAGAGGAAGAATCTGTTCTTCTGTATCTGGAAGAAGACTCGTTCTGATCAGATCTTCTGGGATTCCTGAACTTCTTTTGTCTTTGCTTCCACAGTTGATTTACTCTTCTGGAGAGAAGAGAAAGCTCGTCTTCTTCTGATGAGGATCCATCAGATGTTTCTTCAACTGCCTGCAAAACTTTAGATTCAGATTTTCTGTTAGATTTTAAAGCTATAGGCTTACCTTGCTTCTGAGGCTCGTCAGCTTCCAGCTCTATCTCATGACTTCTGAGGGAGCTTATAAGTGATTTTGTTGAGATCTTTCGCCAGCTTCAGAGCAGTAACCATAGGCCTCCACTGCTTGGGTAAACTTCTGATTATCTTCTTGACATGGTCAGCAGTAGAGTATCCCTTGTCCAGAACTTTGAGACCAGCTACCAGAATCTGGAATCTAGAGAACATAGTTTCAATGGATTCAGATTCTTCCATTTTAAACGCCTCATACTTCTGAATGAGCGCCAGAGCCTTTGTTTCCTTGACTTGAACGTTCCCCTCATGCGTCATTCTGAGAGAATCAAAGATGTTCTTAGCTGTGTCTCTGTTGGAGATCTTCTCATACTCAGTATAGGAGATGGCACTGAGAAGGATGGTTCTGGCCTTATGGTGATTCTTGAAATCACGCTTTTGTTGATCAGTCATTGATTTTCTATCAATCTTCTGACCAGTTGCATTCACAGGGTGCGTGTATCCATCTGTCACCATATCCCACAGATCAGCATCATGTGCTAGAAAGAAGCTTTCAATTCTGTCTTTCCAGTAGTCAAAGTTTTCTCCATCAAAGACTGGAGGTTTGCCGCTGAATCTGTCTCTATCCTCATTGTTGTCATTGCTGAAATGAGAGTTGTTTCCTGCCATAGTGTTTTTCTGACGCTGGATCTTTTACTGACACGGTTAAGTGTTTTAGCTCAGAACCAGGCGCTCTGATGCCAATTGAAGGGGTGAAAAACACAAGAAGGGGGGGTTGAATTGTAAAACTGGAAACTTAAAGCAAATGACAAGGTATTTTTATCCTGGTTCGTTTGATCTCAAACTACTCCAGTCCACCCGTTCAAGGTGATTTCGCCTCTCTCCAACGAGGTCTTAATTCACTATATTCAACTGAATACAAATCTGCTTTAGCAACTGCTAAAACCTTCTTGATTCAAACCACAATCCGGTTTGTCAAGGCAACACTTTCTTACAAAGGGATAATCAAATGTGTGTGAATGTTTCTACAAAACTATATCACAACTGTGATGTTTACACAAATGAAGCTTAGGATTCTAGGATGCTAAACGCTAATAAAGTATCAGAGTTTGTTGGTTTAGCAAAACTTGTAGAGTGAAGATTATTGTTCAGCTTTGTGCGAGTAGAGAGTTTGGAAGCATTAGCCGTGATAATCTTCAAAGCTTGGTTTATATAGCACTTTGAGAAGATGAACGTTGAAGCAAATATTCTTGATTCAATGCTATTAACAAGCTTTCCTTTTTGAGCAGATCTTGTCTAGAATGATGCCGTTGGTATTGATTAGCTTTCAATGCACAGTACCGTTGCTTCTTCAATGCACGATCTGGCTTGGCTCATTCTGATTCTGCTTTGCTGCTGATGAACTAATTTGTTTCTGTATCAGAGTGTTTTACGCGCAGTTCTGTTCATCAAGCTTCAGCATGTGCAAGCGTTGATCATCTGATCTTTGACGTTCTGATTCAGCAACTTCTGATGCTGATGCACAAACTCATATTCTGATGCTGAAAACGTGATCTTGCTTATTTTAATCAGCATATCTGCAAGTCAGAGCATAGTAATTTTAGGCAGCATATAATTCAATCATAAAATATTTAACTACTATATCTTTTCACTTTGTTATCATCAAAACTTAAATATAGGGTACTAGATTCAAACATTGTTCTAACAGACCATGGCGTGCTGATAAGTTGCCCCAGAATTCTTCAACCCAAAAGGCATTACCTTGTAACAGAAGGTGCCCCACTGTGTAACGAAGGTAGTCTTCTCCATGTCCTCATAAGCCATCTTGATCTGGTTGTATCCAGAAAAACCATCCATGAAGGAGAATATTTTATGCTGGGCGGTGTTGTCAACTAGAAGATCAATGTGAGGAAGTGGGAAGTCGCCTTGGGGCTTGCCCTGTTCATATCTCTATAGTCCACACACATCCGTACCTTACCGTCCTTCTTAGGTACCGGAACAATGTTGGCAACCCAATGCGGATAAGAAGTGACGGCTAAGAACCCTGCATCGAACTGTTTCATGACCTCCACCTTGATTTTCTCTGACATTTCGGGGCGCATACGGCGAACCTTCTTCTTTACCAGAGGGTAGTCTTCTTTGGTCAACATAGTCGTGTAGCATCTATATTAACCGTTGTTTGACATTAGGCTCCAGATTTGCACCTATTTTAACTTCTTTCCTGTCTTCCTCTGTACCCAAATTCACTGACTCAACTGGCTCTTCATGAGGCTGTATGGCCCTTTCTTCCTGCTGTAATAGTCTAGCAAGTTCTCCAGGCACCTCACAATCGTCCTCACCTTCGTCCTCGGCTTGGTTGATTGGATTTTTAAAGTCATAACGGGCAGTAGCAGAGTTGTTATCAATGGGATCCATAGTGGATATGGATCTGCAGTATGATACGTAAGTGTGTGTAAGAGAATAGTTATTTTTATAAAGTGAGAGACAGAAAAGAAAAGCAAGGAGCGCAAAATTTGTAATGCAAGAAACGTCCAATGCTTTATTAATGATATATGAAATGACAAATAATAAGCCCTCACAAGCAAAGCCAAGGTGCCTCGGGAAAGGCACCGGGCCGTAAAGTTTCAAACTGTTTATTACAAATCTTAAAACAAAAGTCAATTACTGCGGAATAAAATAAACAGATATGAAGTCCTTCTCCGTCCATTTATTCGGCCCACTGTTGGTTGTTGGGTAGATCCAGCTGTCAATGTTTGAATCCTCTTCACTGTCTTCAATTGCATTAACTCTCTGATTCCTGATGTGTAGAGGAGGTCTTCCAATCCGTGTCGATGTTTGAAGCAATGATGTTCTCAAAATAAATGAGACTGTATCGTATGATGTGTATATGCATGCGTCATGATGTATGAAAATGTAATGTTTTAGCTGGACAAATAAATCCTGGATAGCTGTTGGAGAATAGAGTTGGATTCTTCGTTTCTGCTGGAGATGACGAACGAAGATGACTGTGTGAATAGACCTGCAGGAGAGAATAACTCTGTTGGGGAATATACTGATGAGGAGATTACTCTGTGGGGAAGAGATGCTCTGCTGAGGATTCCACCGATAAATTCCGTTGGGGACGAATTACCGTTGCTGGTGATACTGGATCTTGTTGGGGATTGAATTCCTATTTGTGAAAGGAAAGAACTTTGCTGGGGATGATCTTTCAGTTGCAACTTCACTAGGGATAACCTTTGAGACTCTTATGGGGATAATCCTTTGAGATTTGTTGTGGAGAGCCTTCCTTTGAACTCGGCTGGGGATATTTAGTTTTATACTCCGCCAGGGATGAACTTCCAGAGTCTACTGGGGATGATTCTTCAACTCCAATGGGGAAGCTTTTTCAGACTACACTGGGAAAATTTTAACTCCACTGGGGATATCTTGTATTCTGCCGAGGAATATTCTTATACTCCGTCGGGGAATATTAAGATTGTCGGGGATATTAAGCCTTTTCGGTGTCGATGATAGATAAACTCTGCTTGGGGAGAATATTACCGATTTATTCACAGTTGCAAGTCTCAGCTGGGGAGAGCCATCATTATTGTCTCTTCTTACTCTACGAGGAGT
The DNA here is from genome assembly GCA_948472305.1 of Vicia faba. Taxonomy (NCBI): domain Eukaryota; kingdom Viridiplantae; phylum Streptophyta; class Magnoliopsida; order Fabales; family Fabaceae; genus Vicia; species Vicia faba. The sequence goes on along the minus strand of OX451736.1, from coordinate 1,745,090,530 downwards.
GAATGTACCTTGGTCATATTCTTCAGCTGAATTTACCTTTGTACCTGATGGACAGAGCAACTATACAGCTTGGACAATTTTTATTGCCCCTGTTTCTGATATTATAAGTAATGATCTTTTTGTTTCGTATGCAAATATTTATGAGCGGAAATGAATGTCAAATGCATATATCAAAAATGAACATTGGACGTTCTTTGCAAAACAAAACAGATAAAGGAAAAATAGTTTGAAATTTCTTTGAAAATGAATTGTATTGATTTTGAAGTTTGGCCTGTAAATAGGCGTTTTTGTATAAGAGGCTGACGTCCTAGTATGAGAATGCCGCCGAATAATAGAATTTACACAATTTGTGAAAAACTAAAGAAAACAGCTATGTGAATGATCCCACTGGGTTTCAACTCTACTATTGCCTTTATGTCCTCAATCATCTCATCACTTTGCTACTGGTTGAAGGTAGATCAGATTGATTAGTGCAGTCCGAGCTTGATAGTCGATACTGAAGTCTGGTTGCAAGGTGATCCAATGATACATAATGTTACGCTTTGATCCCTGATTTTTGCCTGGACCGCCCTTTCGGGTTTTCAGTCCACCAGGATACCCTTTTTTTCCCAAGCCACCTTTTCAGGTTTTCGACTTGCCGGGTGTACAAATTTTTCCTTTTCATTTTCATCCCTTATTTTTGCCCGAATCCTTTTGGTTCGCCGGGAAGCCCTTATTTTTGCCTAGGCCAGTCAACCTAGCGGGTCTTTGATCATGCGTAGTATCTTTTCACTATGTCTGCATTGATGGGGTGAGGAAGGTTGTCACCATCCATGGTGGTTAGAATCATAGCTCCTCCTGAGAAAATGTTCTTAACCATAAATGGCCCTTCGTAAGTAGGGGTCCATTTGCCCCTGGGATCTCCTTGAGGTAGAATAATGCGCTTGATAACCAGGTCCCAAACTTGATACACTTGTCGTCTAACTTTCTTGTTAAATGCCTTGATCATCCATTTTTGATACGTCTGACCATGAAAAATAGCAGTAAGTCTCTTTTCACCGATTAAGTTCAGCTGATCAAGCCGGGTCTGAATCCAATCATCTTCGCTCAAACCTGCATCCTTCATAATCCAAAGAGAGGGTATCTGAACTTCAATGGGCAAGACTGCCTCCATGCCATAAATCAAGGAGTAGGGGGTTGCCCCTGTTGACGTCCGCGCTGAGGTGCGGTACCCATGAAGGGCAAAAGGTAACATCTCGTGCCAGTCTTTGTATGTCACTGTCATCTTCTGCACGATCTTCTTAATGTTTTTATTAGCCGCTTCTACATCCCCATTCATCTTCGACCGATAAGGAGAAGAATTGTGATGTTGTATCTTGAACTGCTTGCAGAGCTCAGTGATTATCTTATTGTTGAGATTGGTACCATTTTCCGTAATGATCCTCTCTGGTACACCGTATCGACATATCAGATTGTGCCGAATAAACCGTGCCACGACGTTCTTGGTTACAGTAGCAAAGGACGCTGCTTCAACCCACTTTGTAAAATAATCAATAGCTACCAGGATGAAACGATGCCCGTTAGATGATGTAGGTCTGATCTCGCCGATCATATCAATGCCCCACATTGCAAAAGGCCAGGGTGCCGTCAAGACATTCAGAGGTACTGGAGGTATGTGCACTTTATCAGCATAGACTTGGCACTTGTGACATGTCCGAGAATGTTGATAACAGTCGGCTTCCATTGTGGACCAAAAGTATCCTGCCCGAAGGATTTTCTTTGCCATGGTGTGTCCACTGGAATGAGTTCCGAAAGTACCTTCATGTAAATCTGCCACGATCCTTTCTACCTCGTTCTTATCCACACATCGCAATAAGGTTGAATCATGGCTACGCTTGTAGAGAATGCCATTGCTGACGAAGAACTTTGCGGCAAACCTTCTCAGAAACTTCTTATCATTAACAGATGCACCCTCGGGGTATTCCTGAGCCTCAAGGTATCTCTTCACCTCATGAAACAAGGGTTTATCTGCTACCTCTTCAGTCTCAATGTCACAGAAATGTACAGGTTCGTCCAACCTTTCAATGATAATCCGGGGATCTTCGTTGTCCCAATTGACCTTGAACATGGAAGACATCGTAGCTAGCGCGTCCGCCAACTGATTCTCCTCTCTTTGGAAGTGGTCAAAGGTTATCTCCTCAAAGTGGGGAAGCAACGTCAACACATACTCCTTGTAAGGAATAAGATTTGGGTGTTTCGTATCCCATTCGGCTTTGATCTGACTGATCACGAGAGCGGAATCTCCGAAAACACTTAGAAACTTAATCCTTAGGTCAATTGCTGCTCGAAGACCCATAATGCACGCTTTATACTCTGCCATATTGTTGGCGCAGTTGAAACATAGTCGGGTGGTTAACGGAGTATGAGAGCCTTTAGGAGATATGATCGCGGCGCCAATGCCATTGCCCAAAGCGTTCGAATCTCCATCAAAGTACATAGACCATCGGGATCCTTCCTCAGGTCCTTCGTCTGGCCCAGGTTCTTCACAATCGGTTACTATCATGATATTCTCGTCCGGAAATTCAAAGTTCATAGACTGGTAATCATCCACTGCTTGATGTGCCAAATGGTCTGCCAACACACTTCCCTTAATTGCCTTTTGGGTCGTATATTGGATGTCATACTCAGTCAAGATCATCTGCCATCTTGCTATTCTTCCGGATAAGGCAGGCTTCTCTAAGATATACTTGATTGGATCCATTTTTGAAATCAATAGAGTAGTGTGAGTCAGCATATACTGTCTCAGCCGGCGAGCAGCCCATGCCAAAGCGCAACAAGTTTTCTTGAGCAACGAGTATCGGGTCTCGCAGTCGGTAAACTTTTTGCTAAGCATGCTCTTTTCGGCCAGACTCGTCATGTTGACCCATCACACACCCCATTGAGTTGTCGAGTACTATCAAGTATAGGATCAGAGGTCTCCCATCAACTGTCGGCATCATAATAGGTGGCTCTTGGAGATACTCTTTGATCCTTTCGAAAGCGGCCTGACATTCATCGTTCCAACGTACTACTTGATCTTTCTTCAGTAGCTTGAAGATTGGCTCACAAGTAGCAGTCAGGTGTGAGATGAATCGGGCAATATAGTTTAAACGTCCCAGAAAGCCTCTGACTTCTTTTTCTGTTCTAGGAGCTGGCATTTCCTGTATAGCCTTCACCTTTGCAGGATCCACTTGAATACCTTTATCGCTTACGACGAAACCTAGCAGCTTACCAGATCTCACCCCAAAGGTGCACTTGTTCGGGTTTAACCTTAGCTTGTACAACTTCAACCTGTCAAATAGTTTCTGAAGGTGGTCGAGATGCTCTTCTACCGTCTGGGATCTTGCAATTATGTCATCAATGTATACCTCAATCTCATGACGGATCATGTCATGGAACAAAGCGACCATGGCACGCTGATACGTTGCCCCAGCATTCTTCAAACCAAAAGGCATGACCTTGTAGCAAAAGGTACCCCATTGAGTAACGAAGGTTGTCTTCTCCATGTCTTCGGGAGCCATTTTAATCTGATTATAACCGGAGAAACCATTCATAAAGGAGAAGACCTTATGCTGAGCGGTGTTGTCAACCAGAACGTCAATATGAGGTAGAGGGAAATCATCCTTGGGGCTTGCCCTGCTCAGATCCCTATAGTCAACACACATTCGAACCTTACCATCCTTTTTCGGCACAGGAACCACATTGGCCACCCACTGAGGGTAAGAAGTAACTGCTAGAAACCGGCGTCAAACTGTTTCATAACTTCAGCCTTGATTTTCTCAGACATCTCCGGGCGCATTCGGCGGACCTTCTGTTTTACTAGAGGACGGTCTTCTTTGGTAGGCAGCCGTTGAACCACAATATCGGTATCCAACCCAGGCATATCTTCATAAGACCAGGCAAAGATCTCAACATAGTCACGCAGCATCTGAATCAACCGTTGCTTCACACTAAGCTCCAGATTTGCACCAATCTTGACCTCTTTCTTGTCCACTTCTGTACCCAGATTTACTGATTCCATGGGCTCTTCATGCGGCTGAATAACCCTCTCTTCCTTAAGTAACAGTTTAGCAAGTTAACCAGGCACTTTGCAATCATCTTCACCTTCTTCTTCGGCTAAGTTGATCGGACTTTCGAAGTCATAACTGGCAGTAGCATAGTCGTTACCAGTGAGATCCGGAGTGGATGTAGACCTGTATATGTGAGTGTGTGTAAAATAGATGTTTTACAATATGTAATAAAAGAAAAACAAGGAGCGCAAAATTTGAAATGCAAGAAAACGTCCAATGCTTTTATTAATGATATATGAAAATGACACACATAAAGCCATCACAGATGAAGCCATAGTGCCCCGGGTAAGACACCGGGCCATAATGTTTAAAACATTGTCTGTTACAAATTCAAAACAAAAGTCTCATTACTGGGTGATAACAGAAACGGGCATAGAATCCTTCGTTATCCAGTTGCTTAGTCCACCATTAGGAGTCGGGTAGATCCAACTGTCAATATCAAACTCTTCATCATCGTCGTCTCCGATAGCATTCATCCCTGCATCTTGTTTAGGCTTTTCTCGTGCTCCGAACTCGATCTCCTTAGCATCAATAGGTCTTGTACCCTATTCTTTAAAACCCAACAATCATTTGTATCATGCCCCGGGCTATAAGAGTGAAAAGCACAACGGGCATTAGGGTTGTACTTTGGTGATGTAGTGTTGGGATTCTGCGGGGCCTCCCTTGGAATCACTAGATTAGTTTTCAATAACTGTGGCAGAATCTGAGATAAAGTCATATTGAGCTGAGTGAATTTCCTTCGCGATCTCTCGGCCTTTGGCTGATTGTTGTGCTGAGGAGCACCAACAGGTCTTGAAATAACAACCGCATTATCATCTTGGCGGCGTTCAGGTCTATTCAGGCTTTTTGAACTGTAAACAGCACTGGACTCCTTCTTAAAAGGCTTCTTCTCGGTGCCTGATGAATCACCCTTATGTATTTTACCAGACTTAATACCAGCCTCAATCCTTTCGCCGGTCATAATTAGCTCCGTAAACCCGGACGAAGAGCTCCCAATTAGATGGTTGGAAAATGGACCAGACAAGGTCCCCAAGAACATATCCACAAGCTCCTGATCAGCCAAGGGTGGTTGCACTCTTTCAGCGAGGTCCCTCCACTTTTGAGCATAATCTTTGAAACCTTCGCCCGTTCCCATTGACATACCCTAGAGTTGGGTACGCGTGGGAGCGAGGTCAGAATTGTATTGGTACTGCCTGTAGAAAGCAGTAGCCAAATCCTCCCAACTGCGGATGCTAGCTCCGTCTAACTGGTAAAACCATTCAAGCTGAGTCCCTGAGAGACTGTCTTGAAAGAAGTGGATCCATAGGTTCTTATCAGCGGTGTACGGCTGAATCTTCCTGACATATGACCGGAGGTGAAGCTTCGGACAAGAAACTCTGTCATACTTAGCAAAGGGTGGTTCTTTGAATTTGTGGGGAATCACCACCCCAGATGATAGACCCAGATCACCAAAGTGCAGACCAGGCACTTTCTGAACTTCCATTGCACTCAACCGGTCTTCCAGTTGTTTGTATCTTTCCTCGGCCGGAGGATACTGGTCTTCGTCGAAGTTCGTCTCGTTGTCTGAAACCACAGGGCTAGGAGCCCTCCGTAGCCTGTTTCCAAACCTGTGACCTGTGTTAAACAGGACTGTCCTCTTCTTCTTCTTCTTCTTCTTCTCTTTCAGAATCAGGGTCTTCAAATCTTGCTGACCCTTAGCTAGATTCATGAACAGCTCTTAGAATTGGGCATTCTGGGCCTGGAGGGCCTTGATTGCTTGCTCAGTTGAAGGTTCAGCAGATATGATGAGCGCTGGAATAAACAGCGAAGAAGATAAGAGACCTGTAATGGGTACCTGTTATGAAATGCATGGGATGAAATGCGCATGATATGATTTCAAAGACAATCGAGAGATTCAACTTTGTAAACAAGAAATGAAACACACTTTTATTAGATAAACTTTGAAATTCAAATTGTTCAACAGATGCCCTTAAGGCATTACAAGAAAGGAAATACTGAAAAGTAAATAAAAACTGGAAAGGAAATAATCAAAGGACAATCAGTGCTCCCATGGTCGCTTCTTGTCGGTGCGAACATAGTCATTGAGAATCTGCTCGTTCTCCAGCTGCCTAGTAAACTTCTGGATCTTATGCTCTTGCTCGTTAAACTTCTCTCGGTAAGCATCCCTCTCTTCTCTCAGTTGCATCCAAGACCTTTTCAGTGCCCAAATGTCAGTGGGCATATGAGGATGGAGGATGGTCAGAAGAACCCCTTCTTCATTAGCAACTTCAATAATGATAGGCAGGACAGCTTCATACGGCATACCCAGCTTTTGGGAACGGATACGGACCCATCTGAGATATGGCTCCATCGGAAGAGAAGTCTTTGGACCTAGCTCATATGGATCAGATCTGTGAACTCTATCCCAAGCCCTTATGAACCTGCGGCGTTGCTCGTCGCTATCCCCTTGAAAATCAAAGATGATACTAGGTATTAGCAGCTCATGAGGTCCTTCTCTTCTGGCTCGCCCAAACTGACGTAAGGCCAAGCACGGATTGTAAGAAATTCCTCCATTGGTTCCTATCAGGGGAACATTGGGGTACTCCCCACATCGATCAATAATAGCCACCTCATCCATACCCTTGATAGTCCAGATGATGTCATTATGAGAGAGAGACATAACCCTATAGGCTCAGCCCATGCCTTCTTTGTTCTTCAGCACTGATTTGGGGAGGTGCGAAATAAACCACCTCGCCAATAATGGAGCACAGCACATCAAAGTTCCCCGCTTTCGAGCAGTACGGGCATAAAGCTGATGAAGAATGTCACCCAAGAGAGTGGGTACAAGATTACGAGAGATGAAGATTTTCACCACATTCACATCAACAATGGAGTCAGGATTCGGAAACAATACCAAGCCATATATCAGAAGAGCCAGAATATCCTCGAATGCCTTGAAGTCTAGACTATCCCAGAAATAATTAGCCTTACCAACCAAGAACTTAGTCAGAAAGCCATTTACTCCACTTCTAGTCTCCCAATTAGCCATTACCTCATCCTTTGTCATATGAAGGGCTGAAGCAATCTCTTCTGGCCTAAGGATCTTCTCCCAACCAGTAAACGGGGTCAGCTCCAGAATAGAGATACCGAGCAGATCAGAGAACTCTTCTAAGGTGGGAACCAACTGGTAGTCCTGGAAAGTAAAGCAATGGTACAACGGATCATAGAACTGGACCAGGACACTCATCATCTGCTCGTCCAATTTGGAGGTAACCAAACTGAGAAGATACCCATGTCTTTTGATGAAGGAGGTAGTATTAGGCATCTTCACAATCAACTCTTTAAGCATAGGGGGAACCTGGACAAAATTGATCTGGATGGAAAAGGAAAACAAGTCACACAGAGAGCCCTTAGATTTCAGGCTGACAAGGAGCTTAGGTACTACCCTCTTTCAATTCAGTTGGTTTAAACATGTCCTAAAAATAGTAATCGAGTTCTATAGGATCTCAATATCACTGACTACCCTTGATCGGTCATAATTCCAGTTTAGAAACCTTTTCTTGCAGTCGGAATCATCACGAGAGTTTAGTCTCAATGAGTGTAGCATACTGCTACTGTTCTATGGCCAAGTTGGTCAATTTAAAGGTTCTAAGGTCAGTTGGTGCTTATGACCCCTTAGAAGACCCAAATTCTCCTCGTTCCAACACAAGGGATATCGGTACAGACTAAAGTGCCACACAAACGTAGCTACTGCTTCAACCGTATCGGTCTACGCCGTACAGTTCCCTCACAGTTTATTGCTACTTACCTAAAGGGTATCCCCCGGATCCGGGTTAGGATCTATAGTAACTCCGATACAAGCCCACAAATATAAAGCATACAAAGCAAACAATTGAAAACACAATGATCTAATCCTAAAGTACACCCTACTTATAAGCGTCCCCAGCAGAGTCGCCTGTTCTGTGATACGCTGGGAAAGAACTGTCTGTTTTTGGAATGCTGGTTTGCGTTTTACTTTGTTTTTGCAAAATGTCGCGGTAAGCAAGAGTCGCCACCATATTTTATTTTATCCAACAAGGAAAGGAAAAAAGCACAGAAAAATTCCTTTTTCGAGATGTTTCTCGGGTTTGGGGGGTAGATTATAGAAAGGGAAGGTGTTAGCACCCTTTCTATCCGTGGTTATCCACGGGCTCTTAGGTAATTGCTCATAGTGTTTTCAAAATTGCTTTTCTTTGTGCTTGTGGGTTTGAAGAAGTTTTTGTTTGAAAGGTGTAAGTGTGAAAATTTGTTTCGTTTTGAAAGAGAAAGTATCTAAGAACAATCTACCTACTCGAAAAAGGAATCAATCTGTGCTAATGTCCTTTAGACAATGCTATCCCACTATGAATGAGTAGGTAGCACCTTCGTTGGATTTTTAAGGGTCAATTCGATTAAGGGACGTGCGGTCACTAAAGCAATGTTTGGACGCCTTAGCGGTAACCCTAATGGCTTAGATCATTTTTCCGAGGAAACCGTTTCGAGGAAACTATGATCTTTGGACAAGAGGGCGACCTCTAAAACTTCCTATACTCAATGACCGCGTACGAAGGCAACCAAGTGAGGTGTACCCTAAGAGTGCGCATGTGCGAGTGTGTTGTTTTCATTTATTTTGTCTTTGTACATGTCAATGGTTATCTATGTGTATTTTAAGTTAAACATTCGATCTTGTGATGCATTCCCTATTACCAAACATCTAACAGTTTATAAGTTGCGGAAATTAAATTGCGGAAATTAAACTAACTATTACAAGGCGTCGGGTATTTACATCGCCAAAAGCAACCCTTGAAATTAAAATGCGGAAAAATAAATAAAGCGACAAAAATGTTTAAAGTCCTAAGTATCTATTACATTCTGGATACAGATACAATATTGAAATAAAATAGATCGCGTGTGGAAAATTAAATCGGGCTCAAGTTTTAGGGTTTTGACCCTTTAACTAAAGAAAAGATTTTTTTTTTGGTTTGTTTTTGAATTAAAAAGAAATTAAACTAAGTTAATTATTAAATTAATAAATAAATAAATAAATTAAAAAATATATTTTTGGATTTTTGATATTTAAAGAAATAAAAATAATTTGATCAATGTTAATAAAACCTAATTATCTAAGTTGATTTTAATTATTGCAAAAAGATATCAAAGTTATTCCTAATTAAAACTAAATTAATTAAATTAATATTATTAACAAAAATAAAATGCTGAAATTTAATTTAAATAAGAAAATATTTTTTGGCTTTTAATTTTATTAAGAAAAAAAGGTTTTGATTGGTTAGTTAATCATGAAAATAATTAAACAAACAATTAAATAAAATAAATAAAAAAAGAATGAAATAAAAATACTTAGGGGGGGTTTTGGGCCCAATTTGGAGGTTTATTCAGCAATTCAGAGGCCCAATAGGCACTAGCCTGGTTGACCTTTCCTGATTCCCTACGCGTCATTGACTCAATCCCATGGTGGACATCCCATCTGGACCATCAGATTTGGCCTGGGGCCATCTGTCCATTGATTGAATGAGGGAGTATGATGCATCACGCGCTGGAGTTTACACTGGATAACCTGTGAAAAAATAATAACAATGCAATATGGGGGACCTGGGATTCGAACCCAGGTCCTGTTGGATTTTGAACAAACGCCTTTGCCACTCAACCATCACGCTTTAATTGTTATTATATTGGACAATAATAATAATATGGGAAAACAATCAAATACCAGAAAATATAAAAAATAAAGCGCGAATATTTGAACCGTCCAACCAGGGGGAGACGCGTCATCATCTTCTTCCTTCAACCCTGTAAATTTACCTGCGGATTTATTTCCGCAACTAAATTCGTGTGTGCATCCTAAAATCCATTCTAGTCCATAGAAATTGATTCCAAGCACATGGTCATGCTCGTCTATCTCCTCTGGTTACGTCCATGTCCATCAATGGCGTTGATTTTGCTTGTAGAAGAAATGCCCAAAAAAACAAAACAAGAACCCTAGATTCGGCCATGGGGTTACAGGCCAGATAAATGCAATTGGCTAATGCAGAATGCTTGTAAATTGGACGATAATCATGAATATGCAAAGATTTTGCAAGAAAAGTGCAAGAATAAGGATCTAGGAATTCAAACGAAAAGCATTTTTTTGAGACACTTACAGAGCTTTTGCGCGTGTATGGGGACTGGCTTTGGGTTGGTTTTGCTTCAGTGATTGTCCAGCAAGCGATTGGTGTTGAGATTTGCCTTTGAATTTGCCTCTAAGAATGATTTCAGTTTCACACTTTTTCACATTTTTTCAAGTTTTGCTTTTGGTGTTCTTGCAGCCTCTAGGTCTTGATTTCGTGTGCTTTGGCTTGTATAAGTAATGTGCAATGCATTAGGTCAACAAATGTGGGCTGAATCCTTCCAAATCAATGCCTTGAGATTGGATTTGATCCTCCATTGAAAGCTTGCCTATTTTGTCCAAAATCCAATATTTTTGCACATGGAATGATTGATACGATTTTGATCATGACATTGATGATGATTAGGTCCTGAAAATAGAAAAAGATCTCATGTAATCAAGTTTTGTGATTTTATTTGATTTAAATTGATTTAAAATGAAATAATTCAAAAAAAATCAAATAAAATAATAAAATTGATAAATTGACACAAGGCTGAAGCTAGAACATGTGTGTAGTGTGACAAGATCAAATCAAGTGGAAAAGAATGGGCCCATTTGACAAAATTTGAGATTTTGGGGATAGTTGACTTTTGGCAATTTTACAAAAATGCCCAACTTCAACAATGCATAACTTCTTCAATTTTGAACTTTTGGAGGTGTTCTTGGATTTTTTAGAAAGCTTGAGATGTCCTCTAACCAACCCTTTTGGTCTCATCTCATTTTGATATTCCATGCTCAAGTTATAAGATTTGGAAAAAAAAGGTGGTTTTGTTGACTTTCAAAAATGACCTATAATGTCCAAATTTGTAACTTCTTGTGAGTGCATTTTCTGATCTTGGGGTATGAAGATGGATTGTAGGAAATTGCATCCTCTTCAAAATGAGCTTTGGATGTGTCATTTCTCATAAAGTATGAGAAGGTTATTCTTGGTCAAAGTTGAGTTGACTTTTCCTACAAAACCCTAATTTAGCAACTTTTGAGTCTTGATGAATTTTGAGAAACCCTTGATGAATCATGATCAACCCTTGATCAAATGATGAAATATCCTTCAAAATGAGAATGTTGACAAAAAATCTTGAAGTTTGACTGTTTATAGGTCACAGTTGACTTTTGCCCTAGCATAGTCGATTTTTGGACCCTTTGAGCAATTGACTGGGCAAACTTCCTCTGCAAGGCTTGAAACTTGACATGGATGATCTTGAGAACATATTAGGACATTGGGGAGCATTTTAGGTCATTTGGATGCAAGGACCTTGATGCAACACAAAACCCTAATTTGGGATTGACTGCCTTAGGAGATAGCTTGACTGTCCAACTCTTGAGCAATCTTGAGCCACTTGGAGATTTTTCTTGCAATGTTTTGAGAAATATAGGAGGGAAAATTTTGGGGTACAACAAAATGCCGTAAAAATCTTCATCTCTGGTAATCCTGTACCCACTCTCTTGGGTGACATTCTTCATCATCTTTATGCCCGTACTGCTCGGAGGCGGGGAACCTTGATGTGTTGTGCTCCATTATTGGCGAGGTGGTTTATTTCTCACCTCCCCAAATCAGTTTTGAAGAACAAAGAAGGCATATAGGGTTATGTCTCTCTCTCACAATGACATCATTTGGACTATTAAGGGTATGGACGAGGTGGCCATTATTGATCGTTGTGGGGAATACCCCAATGTTCCACTGATAGGAACCAATGGAGGAATTACTTACAATCCATGCTTGGCCTTAAGTCAGTTTGGGCGAGCCAAAAGGGAAGGACCTCATGAGCTGCTAATGCCTAGTATAATCTTTGATTTCCAAGGGGATAGTGACGAGCAACGCCGCAGATTCATAAGGGCTTAGGATAGAGTACACAGACCTGATCCACACGAACTGGGTGCGAAGACTTCTCTACCAATGGAACCATATCTCCGATGGGTTCGTATCCGTGCCCAAAAGCTGGGAATGCCCTATGAAGCCGTCTTGCCTATTATTGTTGAAGTTGCTGATGAGGAAGGGGTTCCTCCTCCTATCTTACACCCTTACATGCCTCCCGACATTGGGGCATTGAAGAGGTCCTAGATGCAGCTAAGGGAAGAACGGGATACTTACCGAGAAAAGTATCACAAGCAAGAGTGAAAGATCCAGAAGTTGACTAGGCAGCTGGAGAGGGAGCAGATCATCAACAACTATGTCAGCACTAAAGGCAAACGACCATAGGAGCGTTGATGTCCTTTGATTATTTCCAGTTTTTACTTACTTTCCAGTATTTCCTTTCTTGTAACGCCTTAAGGGCATTTGTTGAACAATTTGAATTTCAAGTTTATTTAATAAAAGTGTGTTTCATTTCTTGTTTACGAATTTGAATCTCTCGACGTCTTTGAAATCATAGCATACACATTTCATTCCATGCACCTCATAATAGGTACCCTTACAGGTTTTCTCATCTTCTTCGCTGTTTATTTCAGCATCATGTCTTCTGAACCATCAACTGAACAAGCAATCAAGGCTCTACAGGCTCAAAACGCCCAGTTCCAAGAATTGTTCATGAATCTAGCTAAGGGTCAGCAAGATCTAAAGGCCCTTATTTTGAAAGAGAAGAAGAAGAAGAAGACAATCCTGTTTAACATGGGCCACAAGTTTGGAAACATGCTACGAGATGAAGTTGATTTGACCACCTCGTCTGGAGGGAAAGATAGTTAGGAAGAAAGGAGGGCTCCTAGCCCTGTGGTCTCAGACAATGAGACGGACTTCGACGAAGACCAGTATCCTCCTGCCGAGGAAAGATACAAACAACTGGAAGACCGGTTGAGTGCAATGGAAGTTCAGAAAGTGCCTGGTCTGGACTTTGGTGATCTGGGTCTATCATCTGGGGTGGTGATTCCCCACAAATTCAAAGAACCACCCTTTGCTAAGTATGACAGAGTTTCTTGTCCGAAGCTTCACCTCCGGTCATATGCCAGGAAGATTCAGCCGTACACCGCTGATAAGAACCTATGGATCCACTTCTTTCAAGACAGTCTCTCAGGGACTCAGCTTGAATGGTTTTACCAGTTAGACGGAGCCAGTATCCGCGGTTGGGAGGATTTGGCTACTGCTTTCTACAGGCAGTACTAATACAATTCTGACCTCGCTCCCACGCGTACCCAACTCCAGTGTATGTCAATGGGAACGGGCGAAGGTTTCAAAGATTATGCTCAGAAGTGGAGGGACCTCGCCGGAAGAGTGCAACCACCCTTGGCTGATCAGGAGCTTGTGGATATGTTCTTGGGGACCTTGTCTGGTCCATTTTCCAACCATCTAATTGGGAGCTCTTCGTCTGGGTTTACGGAGCTAATTATGACCGGCGAAAGGATTGAGGCTGGTAAGATACAAAAGGGTGCTTCATCGAACACCAAGAAAAAGCCTTTTAAGAAAGAGTCCAGTGCGGTCTACAGTTCGAAAAGCCAGAATAGATCCGAACGCCGCCAAGCTGTTAATGCGGTTGTTATTTCAAGACCTGCTGGTGCTCCTCAGCACAACAATCAACAAAAGGAAGAGAGACCTCGAAGGCAATTCACCCGTCTCAGCATGACTTTGTCTCAGATTCTGCCGCAGTTATTGAAAACTAATCTGGTGATTCCAAGGGAAGCCCCGAAGAATCCAAATACTAAATCACCTAAGTATAACCCTAATGCCCGCTGTGCTTTTCACTCTGACAGCCCGGGGCATAATACAGATGATTGTTGGGCTTTGAAGAACAAAATACAGGACTTAATTGATTCTAAAGAGATTGAGTTCGAGGCGCCCGAAAGACCTAATGTTGTGACTGCTCCTATGCCCAAGCATGGGGTGAATGCTATAGATGAAGACTCGTTTGTGGTTTCTGTGAACGACATTGTTACCCCTTTAATGACTGTGAAGAAGAATCTTTTGCTAGCCGGTTTATTTCTGGGCTGTGACGGAGGTTGCCGTATGTGTTCTGCCCTACCTACCGGTTGCCATCTTTTGAAATTAGGTGTCCAACACCTGATGGATAGTAAAGAAATTATGTTTGAGAAGACTGTTGTTTCTTTAATTCATACTGAAGAAGTTGCTATTATCACCATTCTCAAAAATTCTTCCAAGGCTTCCACGAGAAAGCCTGTTAGAATTACATTTGTTCCAAGAATCGCACCATTGATCATCACTGTTCTTGGGCCTATCTCCTACACCTCTGATAAAGCTGTCCCTTGGCACTATGGGGCTGATGTTTATTTTCATGGAGTTAAACAAGAGTTAGATGCTGATAATGATGTCAGCATTATTGTTGGGCCTGCTAAAGTCACCTGCAGCGAAAGACTTTTCTCACCTGATATCTCTCCACCAACTGCCCGAAAACCTGTCGTTATTACAACTTCCAGTGTACCTGCTACTATTCCTGTTCAAGTTCCTATTCTTACCCCTGTCGCCGAGTCCTCTGACGCTCGGGGCAAAGGGACCACCGGTGAGCCTACCCAGACGGAGGCACCAAAGACAATTACTGTTGAAGCTTCTAGACAAGAGATGGAAGAGATTCTTAAAATCATCAAAAAGAGCGACTACAATATAGTCGAGCAGCTGGGGCAAACCCCGTCCAAGATCTCTACGTTGTCACTATTGCTATGCTCAGAGGCCCATGCCAAGGCTCTGATTGCATTCCTGAAGACTGCACACATACCTCTAGAAACGTCGGCTGACCAGTTTAAAGATTGTGTGGCTAGTTTGACTACTGATAATGGGTTGGGTTTCTCTGACGCCGACTTGACTGCTAAGGGGAAGAATCACAACGATGCCCTGCATGTCTCCATTGAATGCAGGGGCACTACTCTTGCTCATATGTTGGTGGATACTGGTTCCTCGTTGAACGTTTTGCCTAAAAAAGCTCTGGACCGATTGGACTGTGAAGGGTTGGAGTTGAAACCAAGCAACATTGTCGTCAGGGCCTTTGATGGGTCTAAGAGGATGGTGCACGGAGAAGTTGATATCCCGATTAAGGTTGGTTCTCAGGTTTTTGCATATACATTCTATGTGATGGACATTCGACCATCTTATTCTTGTTTGTTGGGTCGTCCATGGATCCACAAAGCTGGGGCAGTGACTTCTACGCTCCACCAGAAGCTGAAGTACCCAGTGAAAGGGAAGATTGTGACAGTGCAAGGAGAGGAAGAGTACACGGTGATCAACCTAAACTCTTTCCGACATGTAGAGATGGATGGGGAGTTCATTGAGACCCCATTTCAGCATTTTGAAGAGGTTCCCCAGACGCTGGCATCAACTGAGACTGTTGTTGAAGATTCTCCTATGAAGATGGCTTCCTTTAAGGATGCCCGGGCTGTTGTTGAGAAAGGTGGGTGTGAAAATTGGAGCCAACTCCCTGATTTTACATAGAAGACTAACAAGTTTGGGTTGGGTTTCACTGCAGAAGCTCAAAAGGCTGTTCGGAATGCACGAATCGGAAGACCTCCCCTGTTCATCAGCAATTCAGGAGTAAATGCCATTAAAGACGATGTTGAAGAGTCTGAATTTGACAGTTGGATCTACCCAACGACCGATGGTGGACCAAGCAACTGGACAGCAAAGGATTTCATCCCTATTTCTTTTGTTACCCAGTAATGAAACTTTTTCTTTTGAATTTGTAACAGACAATGTTTTAAACTTTACGGCCCGATGTCTTACCCGGGGCACCGTGGCTTCATTTGTGAGGGATTTATGTGTGTCATCTACATATATCATTAATAAAAGCATTGGACGTTTCTTGCATTTCAAATTTTGCGCTCCTTGTTTTTCTTTTATTATATATTGCAAAACAACTATTTTACACACACTCACATATACAGGTCTACATCCACTCTGGATCTCACTGGTAATGACTCTGCTACTGCTAGTTATAACTTCGAAAGTCCGATCAACTTAGCCGAAGACGAAGGTGAAGATGATTGCGAAGTGCCCGGTGAACTTGCAAGACTGTTACTTCAAGAAGAGAGGGCCATACAACCGCATGAAGACCCGGTGGAATCAGTAAATCTGGGTACAGAGACAGACAAGAAGGAAGTCAAGATCGGGGCAAATCTGGAGCTTAGTGTGAAGCAACGGTTGATTCAGATGCTGCGTGACTATGTTGAGATCTTTGCCTGGTCTTACGAAGATATGCCTGGTTTGGATACTGATATTGTGGTTCATCGCCTGCCTACCAAGGAAGACTGTCCTCCAGTGAAACAGAAAGTCTGCCGAATGCGCCCAGAGATGTCTGAGAAAATCAAGGCTGAAGTTATGAAACAGTTTGACGCCAGTTTTCTAGCAGTCACTTCTTACCCTCAGTGGGTGGCCAATGTGGTTCCTGTACCGAAGAAGGATGGTAAGGTTCGAATGTGTGTTGACTATAGGGATCTGAACAGGGCAAGCCCCAAGGATGACTTCCCTCTACCTCATATCGACGTTCTGGTTGACAACACCGCTCATCATAAAGTCTTCTCCTTTATGGATGGTTTCTCCGGTTATAATCAGATTAAGATGGCTCCCGAAGACATGGAGAAGACAACTTTTGTTACTCAGTGGGGTACCTTTTTCTACAAGGTCATGCCTTTTGGATTAAAGAACGCTGGGGCAACGTATCAGCGTTCCATGGTCGCTTTGTTCCATGATATGATCCATCATGAGATTGAGGTATACGTAGACAACATGATTGCAAGGTCCCAAACTAAGGAAGAACACCTTGACAATCTACAGAAGCTGTTT
This sequence comes from Vicia faba, assembly GCA_948472305.1. Taxonomy (NCBI): domain Eukaryota; kingdom Viridiplantae; phylum Streptophyta; class Magnoliopsida; order Fabales; family Fabaceae; genus Vicia; species Vicia faba. Next base: position 1,745,073,570 of record OX451736.1, on the reverse strand, counting down.
GACAGGCTGAAGTTGTACAAGCTGAGGTTAAACCCGAACAAGTGCACCTTCGGGGTGAGATCTGGTAAACTGCTGGGTTTCGTCGTAAGCGATAAAGGTATTCAAGTGGATCCGGAAAAAGTGAAGGCTATACAGGAGATGCCAGCTCCCAGAACAGAGAAAGAAGTCATAGGATTTCTGGGACGTTTGAACTACATTGCCCGATTCATCTCGCACTTGACTGCTACTTGTGAGCCAATATTCAAGTTATTGAAGAAAGATCAAGTAGTATGTTGGAACGATGAATGCCAGGCCACATTCGAAAGAATCAAAGAGTATCTCTAAGAGCCACCTATTATGATGCCTCCGGTCGAAGGGAGACCTTTGATCTTATACTTGATAGTACTCGATAACTCAATAGGGTGTGTGCTGGGTCAACATGACGAGTCTGGCCGAAAGGAGCATGTTATTTATTACCTTAGCAAAAAGTTTACCGACTATGAGACCCGATACTCACTGCTCAAGAAAACTTGTTGCGCTTTGGCATGGGCTGCTCGCCGGCTGAGACGGTATATGTTGACTCACACTACTCTGTTGATATCAAAGATGGATCCAATCAAGTATATCTTCGAAAAGCCTGCCTTGTCCGGAAGAATAGCAAGATGGAAGATGATCTTGACTGAGTATGACATCCAGTACACGACCCAAAAGGCAATCAAGGGAAGTGTGTTGGCAGACCATTTGGCACATCAGGCAGTGGATGATTACCAGTCTATGAACTTTTAATTCCCGGACGAGAATATCATGTTGGTAACTGATTGTGAGACACCTGGACCGGATGAAGGACCTAAGGAAGGATCCCGATGGTCTATGTACTTTGATGGAGCTTCAAATGCTTTGGGTAATGGCATCGGCACCGTGATCATATCTCTTAAAGGCTCTCATACTCCGTTTATCGCCCTACTATATTTCAACTGCACCAACAATATGGCGGAGCATGAAGCGTGCATCATGGGTCTTCGAGCAGCAATTGACCTAAGGATTAAGTTTCTAAGTGTCTTCGGAGATTCCGCTCTCTTGATCAGTCAGATCAAAGGCGAGTGGGATATGAAACACCCTAATCTTATCCCTTACAAGGAGTATGTATTGACGTTGCTTCCCCATTTCGAGGAGATAACCTTTGAACACCTCCCTAGAGAGGAGAATCAGTTGGCGGACGCGCTGGCTACGATGTCTTCTATGTTCAAAGTCAATTGGGACAACGAAGCTCCCCGAATCATCATCAAAAGATTGGACAAACCTGCACATTGCTGCGACATTGAGACTGAAGAGGTAACAGAAAAGCCCTGGTTTCATGAGGTGAAGAGGTATCTCGAAGCTCAAGAGTACCCTGAGGGTGCATCTGTTAATGACAAGAAGTTTCTGAGGAGGTTCACGGCGAAGTTTTTCATCAGCAATGGCATCCTTTACAAGCGTAACCTTGATTCGACCTTACTGTGTTGTGTGGACAAGAATGAAGCAGAAAGGATCATGGCGGAGTTACATGAGGGTACTTTCAGAACTCATTCCAGTGGACACACCATGGAAAAGAAAATCCTTCGGGTAGGATATTTTTGGTCCACTATGGAAGCCGATTGTTATCAGCATTCTTGGACATGTCACAAGTGTCAAGTCTATGCTGATAAGGTGCACATACCTCCAGTCCCTTTGAACGTCTTGACGGCACCTTGGCCTTTTGCAATGTGGGGAATTGATATGATCGGCGAGATCAGGCCTACGGCATCCAACGGGCATCATTTCATCCTGGTAGCAATTGATTACTTTATGAAGTGGGTTGAAGCAGTTTCCTTTGCTACAGTAACCAAGAACGTTGTGGCACGGTTTATTCGGCACAATCTGATCTGTCGATACGGTGTACCAGAGAGGATCATTATGAAAAATGGTACCAATCTTAACAACAAAATAATCATCGAGCTCTTCAAGCAGTTCAAGATACAACATCACAACTCTTCTCCCTACCGGCCGAAGATGAATGGGGTTGTCGAAGCGGATAATAAGAATATTAAGAAGATTGTGTAGAAGATGACGGTGACATACAAAGACTGGCATGAGATGCTACCATTTGCTCTTCATGGGTACCGTACCTCAGCACGGACGTCAACAAGGGCAACACCCTATTCCTTGGTATATGGTATGGAGGCAGTCTTGCCCATTAAAGTTCAGATACCCTCTCTTCGGATTATGAAGGATGTAGGATTGAGCGAAGATGACTGGATTCAGACCCTGCTTGATCAGCTGAATTTATCGATGAAAAGAGACTTACTGCTATTTGTCATGGTCAGACGTACCAGAAACGGATGATCAAGGCATTTAACAAGAAAGTCAGATGACAAGAGTATCAAGTTGGGGATCTGGTAATCAAGCGTATTATTCTACCTCAAAGTGATCCCATGGGAAAATGGACCCCTACTTACGAAGGGCCATTTGTGGTTAAGAACATTTTCTCCGGAGGAGCTATGATTCTAACCACCGTGGATGGTGACAACCTTCCTCACCCCGTCAATGCAGACATAGTGAAAAGATACTACTCATAATCAACGACCCGCTAGGTTGACTGGCCTAGGCAAAAATAAGGGCTTCTCGGCGAACCAAAAGGGTTCGGGCAAAAATAAGGGATGAAAATGAAAAAAACTGTACACCCGGCAAGTCGAAAACCTGAAAAGGCGACTTGGGCAAAAAAGGGTATCCCGGTGGACTGAAAACCCGAAAGGGCGGTCCAGGAAAAAATTAGGGATCAAAGTGTAACACTATGTCTCATTGGATCACCTTGCATCCAGACTTCGGTATCGACTATCAAGCTCGGACGACACTAATCAATCTGATCTACCTTCAACCAAGTAGCGAAGTGATGAGATGCTCGAGGACATAAAGGCAATAGCAGAGTTGGAACCCAGTGGGATTGTTCATATAGCTGTTTTGTTTTTCACAATTTGTGTAAATTTTATCTGCTCGGCGGCGTTCTCTTACTGGGACGTCAGCCACTTGTACAAAAACGCCTATTTACAGGCCAAAGAACGTCCAATGTTCATTTTGATATATGCACTTGACATTAATTGCTGCTCATAAATATTTACATGAAAAACAAAAGATGAATTACTGGTAATATCAGAAACAGGGGCAATAAGAAGTGTCCAAGTTGTATAGTTGCTCTGTCCACCAGGTATAAGGTAAATTCAGCTGAAGAATATGGCTAAGATACTTTCACTCCCCGCAGAGTAAGACAGTAATGATAGCTCTCCCCAGCTGAGACTTGGAACTATGAACGAATCATCAATACTCTCCCCAAGCAGAGGTTATCCACCATCAGCGTTGAAAAGGCTTGATATCCCCGACAGTATTAATATTCCCCAATGGAGTATAAGGATGTTCCCCACAGAATACAAGATACCCCCGGTGGAGTTCAAATCATCCCAGAACAATCTAAAAAAGCTTCCCCAACAGAGTTAAAGAATCATCCCCAGTAGACTCTGGAAGTTTATCCCCAGCGGAGTATAAAATAAATCTCCCCAGCCGAGTTCAAAGGATCATTCCCAGCAGAACTCAGAGGATTATCCCCATAAGAGTCTAAAGGGTTATCCCCAGCAAGTCGCAACTGAAAGATCATCCCCAACGGAGTCCTTTCCTTTCAAAAACAGGAATTCAATCCTCAACAGATTCAATATCACCAGCAACGGTAATTCATCCCGACAGAATCTATCAGTGGAATCCTCAGTAGAGCATCTCTTCCCCACAGAGTAATCTCCTCATCAGTTTATTCCCCAACGGAGTCATCCCCTCCTGCAGGTTTATTCTCTTCGTTCATCATCCCCAGCGGAAACGAAGAATTCAACTCTATTCTCCAACAGCTATCCGGGATTTATTTTCCCCAGCTAGAAACATTACATTTCCATACATCATGATACAGGCATATACGCACCATACCACACAATCTCATTTATTTTGAGAGCATCATTGCTTGATATGTATCATGCATCATGACATTGCATATGACTAACTCTTTACCTTTTCAGGGAAAGACGAATCAATAAACACCATCGACTATTCATATGACCTGGTAGTCCCCTCAAAATAAAAACTACATCTGTGGAAGACTTTCGTCTGGTTCAGTTAAGTCGATCCTAAGATTTTTCTGATTCTGATCCAGTCAAAGTTAATCCAAGACCTTCTCTAGTTCAGTCAGATCGATCCTAAGATCTCCCTGATTCGTATTCCAGTTAAAGATATTCTAAGACTTTTGTCTGGTCCAGTTAAATCGATCCTAAGATTTTTCTGATGTCGATCCAGTCAAAGTTAATCCAAGACCTTCTCTGGTTCAGTCAGATCGACCCTAAGATCTCCCTGATTCATATTCCAGTTGAAGATATTCCAAGACTTTTGTCTGGTCCAGTTAAATAGATCCTAATATTTTTCTGATTCCGATCCAGTCAAAGTTAATCCAAGACCTTCTCTGGTTCAGTCAGATCGACCCTAAGATCTCCCTGACTCGTATTCCAGTTGAAGATATTCCAAGACTTTTGTCTGGTCCAGTTAAATCGATCCTAATATTTTTCTGATGCCGATCCAGCCAAAGTTAATCCAAGACCTTCTCTGGTTCAGTCAGATCGACCCTAAGATCTCCCTGATTCGTATTCCAGTTGAAGATATTCCAAGACTTTTGTCTGGTCCAATTAAATCGATCCTAAGATTTTTCTGATGCCGATCCAGCCAAAGTTAATCCAAGACCTTCTCTGTTTCAGTCAAATCGACCCTAAGATCTCCCTGATTCGTATTCCAGTTAAAGATATCCCAAGACATTTGTCTGGTTCAATTAAATCGATCCTAAGATTTTTCTGATTCTGATCCAGTCAAAGTTAATCCAAGACCTTCTCTGGTTCAGTTAGATCGATGCTAAGATCTTCCTGATTCCTATTTTAGTAGAAGTTCAGACCACCTATCAACAGTCTCCAAATGGCATCTGTAAGCCCATTCCCGACATCACAAGGCTGATACCACTTCATGTGAGTGCAAATTTCTGGGCACTCTAGTGTTCAATCATCTTCCACCTTCAGATCATGAAAGGCCCAAAATCCAATCTATATCCTCAGGTTTAAGAAGAATGAACAGGGGCAGCTGTTGTACCCCAAAATTTTCCCTCCCATATTTCTCAAAACATTGCAAGAAAAATCTCCAAGTGGCTCAAGATTGCTCAAGAGTTGGACAGTCAAGCTATCTCCTAAGGCAGTCAATCCCAAATTAGGGTTTTGTGTTGCATCAAGGTCCTTGAATCCAAATGACCTCAAATTCTCCCCAATATCCTAATATGTTCTCAAGATCATCCATGTCAAGTTTCAAGCCTTGCATAGGAAGTTTGCCCAATCAATTGCTCAAAGGGTCCAAAAATCGACTGTGTTATGGCAAAAGTCAATTGTGACCTATAAATAGTCAAACTTCAAGATTTTTTGTCAACATTCTCATTTTGAAGGATATTTCATCATTTGATCAATGGTTGATCATGATTCATCAAGGTTTGCTCAAAATTCATCAAGACTCAAAAGTTGCTAAATTAGGGTTTTGTAGGAAAAGTCAACTCAACTTTGACCAAGCATAACTTTCTCATACTTTATGAGAAATGACCCATCCAAAGCTCATTTTGAATAGGATGCAAGTTCCTACAATCCATCTTCATACCCCAAGATCAGAAAATGCAATCACAAGAAGTTACAAATTTGGACATTATAGGTCATTTTTGAAAGTCAGCAAAAACACCTTTTTTTCCAAAGCTTATAACTTAAGCATGGAATATCAAAATGCGATAATACCAAAAGGGTTGGTTAGGGGATATCTCAAGCTTTCTAAAAAATCAAAGAACACTTACAAAAGTTCAAAATTGAAGAAGTTATGCATTGTTGAAGTTGGGCATTTTTGCAAAATTTCCAAAAGTCAACTATCCCCAAAACTTCAAATTTTGTCAAATGGGCCCATTATTTTCCACTTGATTTGATCTTGTCACACTACACACGTGTCCTAGCTTCAGCCTTGTGTCCATTTATCAATTTTATTACTTTATTTGATTTTTTATTGAATTATTTCATTTTAAATCAATTTAAATCAAATAAAATCACAAAACTTGATTACATGAGATCTTTTCTATTTTCAGGACCTAATCATCATCAATGTCATGATCAAAATCGTATCAATCATTCCATGTGCAAAAATATTGGATTTCAGACAAAATAGGCAAGCTTTCAATGGAGGATCAAATCCAATCTCAACGCATTGATTAGGAAGGATTCAGCCCACATTTATTGACCTAATGCATTGCACATTACTTATACAAGCCAAAGCACACGAAATCAAGACCTAGAGGCTGCAAGAACACCAAAAGCAAAACTTGAAAAAAGGTGAAAAAGTGTGAAACTAAAATCATTCTTAGAGGCAAATTCAAAGGCAAATCTCAACACCAATCGCTTGCTGGACAATCACTGAAGCAAAACCAACCCAAAGGCAGTCCCCATACGCGCGCAAAAGCTTTGTAAGTGTCTCAAAAAAATTCTTTTCGTTTGAATTCATAGATCCTTATTCTTGCACTTTTCTTGCAAAATCTTTGCATATTCATGATTATCGTCCAATTTACAAGCATTTTGCATTAGCCAATTGCATTTATCTGGCCTGTAACCCCATAGCCGAATCTAGGGTTCTTGTTTTGTTTTTTTGGGCATTTCTTCTACAGGAAAAATCAGCGCCATTGATGGACATGGTCGTAACCAGGGGAGATAGACGAGCATGACCATGTGCTTGGAATCAATTTCCATGGACTAGAATGGATTTTAGGATGCACATACGAATTTAGCTGCGGACATAAATCCGCAAGTAAATTTACAGGGTTGAAGGAAGAAGATGATGACGCGTCTCCCCCTGGTTGGACGGTTCAAATATTCGCGCTTTATTTTTTATATTTTCTGGTATTTGATTGTTTTCCCATATTATTATTATTGTCTAATATAATAACAATTGAAGCATGATGGTTGAGTGGCAAAGGCGTTTGTTCAAAATCCAACAGGACCTGGGTTTGAATCCCAGGTCCCCCATATTGCATTGTTATTATTTTTTCACAGGTTATCCAGTGTAAACTCCAGTGTGATGCATCATACTCCCTCTTTCAATCAATGGACAGATGGCCCCAAGCCAAATCTGATGGTCTAGATGGGATGTCCACCATGGGATTGAGTCAATAGACGCGTAGGGAATCAGGAAAGGTCAACCAGGCCAGCGCCTATTGGGCCTCTGAATTGCTGAATAAACCTCCAAATTGGGCCCAAAACCCCCCTAAGTCTTTCTATTTCATTCTTTTTTTATTTTTTTTATTTAATTGTTTGTTTAATTATTTTCATGATTAACTAACCAATCAAAACCTTTTTTTCTTAATAAAATTAAAAGCCAAAAAATATTTTCTTATTTAAATTAAATTTCAGCATTTTATTTTTGTTAATAATATTAATTTAATTAATTTAGTTTTAATTAGGAATAACTTTGATATCTTTTTGCAATAATTAAAATCAACTTAGATAATTAGGTTTTATTAACATTGATCAAATTATTTTTATTTCTTTAAATATCAAAAATCCAAAAATATCTTTTTTAATTAATTAATTTATTTATTAATTTAATAATTAACTTAGTTTAATTTCTTTTTAATTAAAAAACAAACCAAAAAAAAATCTTTTCTTTAGTTAAAGGGTCAAAACCCTAAAACTTGAGCCCAATTTAATTTCCCGCACGCGATCTATTTTATTTCAATATTGTATCTGTTTCCGGAATATAATAGATAATTAGGACTTTAAACATTTTTGTCGCTTTATTTATTTTTCCGCATTTTAATTTCAAGGGTTGCTTTTGGCGATGTAAATATCCGACGTCTTGTAATAGTTAGTTTAATTTCCGCAATTTAATTTCCGCAACTTATAAACTGTTAGATGTTTGGTAATAGGGAATGCATGACTAGATCGAATGTTTAACTTAAAATCACATAGATAACCATTGACATGTACAAAGACAAAATAACTGAAAACAACACACTCACACATGCGCACTCTTAGGGTACACCTCACTTGGTTGCCTTCGTACGCGGTCATTGAGTATAGGAAGGTTTAGAGGTCGCCCTCTTGTCCAAAGATCATAGTTGCCTCGAAACGGTTGCCTCGGAAAAATGATCTAAGACATTAGGGTTACCGCTAAGGCGTCTTAACATTGCTTTAGTGACCGCACGTCCCTTAATAGAATTGACCTTTAAAACTCCAACAACGGTGCTACCTACTCATTCATAGTGGGATAGCATTGTCTAAAGGACATTAGCACATATTGATTCCTTTTTCGAGTAGGTAGATGGTTCTTAGATACTTTCTCTTTCAAAACGAAACAAATTTTCACACTTACACCTTTCAAACAAAAACTTCTTCAAACCCACAAGCACAAACAAAAGCAATTTCGAAAACACTATGAGCAAGTACCTAAGAGCCCGTGGATAACCACGGATAGAAAGGGTGCTAACACCTTCCCTTTCTATAATCTACCCCCCGAACCCGAGAAACATCTCAAAAAAGGAATTTTTCTGTGCTTTTTTCCTTTCCTTGTTGGATAAAATAAAAGACGGTGACGACTCTTGCTTACCGCGACATTTTGCGAAAACAAACGCAAAATGCAAACCAGCATTCCAAAAACAGTCAGTTCTTTCCCACCGTGTCACACATTCACATCAACAAAAGCATCTGAGTTAGGAAACAATACTGTAGCGATAAAAAAATGTAGCGGGGTAAATCGGAGATCGAATTATTGATTAATTCGTCTCACAAAAGCAAGAGTCGCCACCGTGCTTTATTATTTCCAAGGGAAAAGGGGAAAGAGCGAAATAAAACCCTAAAGTATGCAGTGTAAAATAATACTTTCTAAAAGTAATAAAAATACAAGGCGTTTTTTGAAAAGAGATCTATGGTTCGGGGGTTGGTTATACAATGGGAAGGTATTAGCACCCAATGTATCTATAGTATTCTATAGGAACCTTTTGAAATATTTGTTTATTAAAATGTTCGTTTGATTAAAAATAAATTGTTTTGGCCGAAATGGGGTACGGATGGGTTTTTTGAAGGTACGACGACCTAATGTCGAAGTTTTGGCTTAAAAGGTATAAATTTTGAAAAGATTGAATATTTGGGGAAAAATTGTCTTAAGTTTTAATGAAATGCCGATGTTCGCGTGATTGGACCTGAGGACATGAAGTCAACCAGTTTAATCATTTTTTCTCTTGGATTAAGAAGTAAACATAATAACCATGTAAAGATGAAATAATTAAACAGAAAATTATGCAGATAATGATTAAATGGCTAAGTGATATACAACCATAACAACGACTAAATAACAGACTAAATGGTGTGAACATGCATTTTTTGTATTTTTGTTTAATATTAATTAAAGAAAAGAAAATGTTTTAATTTTAAGTTATTTTTATATGTTTTTTTAGTATTAATATAAAATACCCTAATGTCTTATGTTAATTCAAGTATTTTAACTAATCTTTTATATGTAAAGTCTTAATTAATATATAAAAGGGATTGTTCATTATGAATTAATATAAATAAAATTAATATATTTAATTAAATTATATATGAAAAATGGTTTGTATTATTTAAAATTATAAAAGAAAGGTGAATCAATTTTTGTTTTAGGAATGTTTAAAAACAAAATAAAATAAAAAAGAACAAAAGAAAGGGCCAAAGAGTTAAGGGCCCAAAACCGAAATGGGATATGGGGTGCCTTAAGAAACTCGTTTGGGCTTGTAGGCAGGAAACGGGTAAGGTCCATTCATTGAAACAAGGTTTAGGGTTAAACACATTTTGTCTTTGTTTTGGAGAAAAATGGATTAGGGTTAAACCAAAAGGTACAGGGCGGCGCTCTTCGTTCACGCGTTCTTCTTTGTTTCTCTCACGCCCGCTTCTGAACTCTCTTGCCCATGGCCACCGGCGTGCTCAACCTCCTCTTCCCTCCAACGAGAAAGCTAGGGCGACAGATTCACGGTAACAATTCATTTTTATTTCGTTAGGGTTTTTATTACTGCATGTTATGATCTTTCATCCATTTGATTCTGACTTCAAATTATTATGGCTATTTGAGGTATTTGAAAGAAAGAGAGGGAGAAATCGTTACCTTTGGAGATGGAGGAAGAAATGTTGGGGGTGTGCGTAGGAGGCTAAGGCGAGGGGATGGCGCGTGATGCTGGGCTTTGGCTGGACTCCTGGTATTTCGTTATTTTTATTTGGTGATGAAATCCTGAAAAAAAACAAATCTTTATCCTCTTCCTCTTGGTAGCCTTTGTATACTTCTTTTCCTTCTCCTCTGATTTTCGGCTTACTCCTGTATGCTTGTGTTTGGTTGCCTTTTTTTGTTGATGATATGTTTCAAGGATGAACCTTTTGGGGTTCTGAGAATTTTGTTGCCTTTGAATGCTTGTTGTATGCTTTTTCCTCTTCTTCTTCTTGCCTTGCTTCTGTTGCCTTTTTCTTGTATTAACCTATGATGATGTATTTCTGAGGCTTGGTGGGTTTGGACATTGGTTTGATGGCTTTGGTTGGATTGACAGTAGTTTAAGGTTGATGATGTTTTGCTTCAGGTTTGTCCTGGTTTTTTGTTTCAGCAGGTTTGGCCTTTGATGAGTTTACTGGTTAGGCTTTGAAATGGTCATGGTTTTGCTGTCTTGAATGCAGGTTGTGTTTACTGGTTTTTTCAGGCCATGGGTATATGATATTTGGCTTGACAGGTTTAAAGTTTTTGGTGATGGCTTTACTGGTTTATCGGTTGAGCTTGACAACAGGTTGAACAGGTTTTATGGTTTAAGCCATATTGGTTGTTGTTTTGGTGAGGCTTTGGCTAGGCAACAAGTTTGTGCAGGTTATGTTGGGCATATGCTGGTTGTGCAGGTTATGTTGGGCATATGCTGGTTGTGCAGGTTATGGCCTTGACAAGGTTCACAGGTTTTATGGTTTAGGCCATATTGTTTGAAGTTTTTCTGGTTAGGCTGGACAGTTTTGTGTTTAACTGATTTTTTAGGCCATGGTTTTGGTTTTGAGATAGCAGGTTCTTGAGGTTTGTTTTTGGTACTTTGAGAATTGGCTTCTTGTATTTGTTTTTGACAGTTTTGAATTCTTTTGAGGCTTGAAAACAGGTTATCCACCCTGAACTTTTTTGAAGGGTTTGTTGTTGTTATAACAGTTTGCTTGGCTCTAATGGTTCAGGTTCTGAATACTTTTACTATTTTTTTTGCCTTTGACCTCTGCACTCTACTGCTTCATTCAGTTTGTCTATATTCTTTTTCCATGCTTTCCTTTTCTCTACTGTGTTACTGTTGTTCTGTTTTATATCTCTTTTCTGCCTAAGGCCAAAACCTGTAAACCCACACTCTTTCTCTCTTCTCTCTCCTTAGTACAGTTTGACATTAAAATGTGATGTTATGTACTTGTTCTGAAAAAGTAAAAGCTGGAAAATGATGAGAATTAGAAAATACTTTGCTTGCATATTTGGTTTTAAACTGCACATGTTTCTCTTTGTCAACTGCATTGTACAGTATGGAGCCTTTGTTTTTGGCCTCTTCCCATACCTTGGGTAGTTTACGTTGGACTTGGCCTTGAACATGTAACTTGACTTGGAATTTGTATATGCTGTTGAACTATGCTTTTTGACAATGCAGTTTTGACAAAAAATGAATTTGTGCAATTGGTTTTGAATTATGCAGTTTACTTTGAAATATTGAATTTGTGCATAATTTTAACTTGTGCATTCATATTTATCAAAAAAAATTCATCCCTTTTTGTGAACCGGGAGAAATCCCGTGATTTGCAAAGAGGGTAAAAAACTGATTCCAGCCGTTTGCTTTTAATGATGAACGCTAAATTAATTTTTTGCTTTTAATGATATATTCATTTCTGACTTTTTCTTTTAATTCTTTGCAGGTAAAATCAAATGAGCAGAAGTATTGGATAGAAGATGAAGATTTAGAATCTTAGAAAAATTAAAATAGTTTTTATTTTACTTTAAACATTTATATAATTGTCATTGTAAATACTTTGTACATAATACAGTATTTAAACAACAATTGTAATAATTAGAATAAAGATGAATAAAATTCTATTATTTTACCAGTTAATTCTTTTCTTCTTTCCAATTATTTATTTTATCATTTATAATTCTTTAAATTATATAATAACTGAAAATCAATTCCAGTTATTTAAATTTAGAATGATAAATAATTAAATAAACATCATTGATCAATTAACTTCTCTTCAATTATTTACTTCATTATTTATAATTCTTCTAAATTATAATAACTGAAAATAAAATTTCAACTATTTAAACTTAGAATGATAAATAATTAAATAAACATTGTTTGATCAATTAATAAACTTCTTTTCAAATATTTACTTTATTATTTATAATTCTTTAAATTATATAATAACTGAAAATAAATTCCAATTATTTAAATTCAGAATAATAAATAATTAAATAAACATCATTGGTCAATTAATAAACTTCTTTTCAAATATTTACTTTATTATTTATAATTCTTTAAATTATATAATAACTGAAAATAAATTCCAATTATTTAAATTCAGAATAATAAATAATTAAATAAACATTGTTTTAGCATTGATCAATTAATAAATTTAGCGTTTCAAAAATAAACAGCTCTTGACTTGAAAAAGTTATGAATTTAAAATCTGCTTTGAAAATTGATAAAGATAGGTCAAAACACTTGCAATGTAATGATGCAGATGGGAGATGGTATCTTAGGTCAAAATTTGGGGTACAACAGCTGCCCCTATTTAAGTTTCTTCTATCCGGAGATATGAAGATTAAAATCTTCGTCTCGACGAGATTGAAGGTACTTAAATACATAATACGCAAATTTTTGCCCTAAGATACCGCCATTATGTTTGATATGAATGTAGTGATTGAATTCGCAGAGAAAGATATTCTATGAAACAAGACAATGCTGGAGAAATCAAACACCAACAAAACACAGGGACAAGGACTATACAATACTGGGGAAATAAACCAACGACTTCAAGTAATAGACTCTTGACGGCGAATAAAAATTTGAGCGAATACGGACTCTGACCCTAACAAAGAAGGTATCTTGCATAGGCCATAAAAACAAATTATTGACCCAAAAGAACATCGGTGAGCTCACAACTCAAGGTCAAAGATAGACAGAGAGTATCAAATTTGCTGATAATGGATCAACGACTTCTGAAGGCAAAGATTCATAACAAACTTCTCGGTGAGATTTCTGGAGATGTACTAATTAATGCTGAGATAATAATAAGGTTGTAGATACACAAGCTGCTCAAATAAAGAAGCTGGAACTTGCTGTCTTCCAAAAAATTATGACATACAAGCTGCTCAAATAAAGAGGTTGCCACTTGTTGTCGTCCAGGGATGTCAATAACATACAAGCTGCTCAAATAAAGAAGTCGCCGCTTGCTGTCTTCCAAAAATACTATGACATACAAGCTGCTCAAATAAAGAAGCTGCCCCTTGCTGTCGTTCAAAGATGTTAATAGCATACAAGCTGTTCAAATAAAGAAGCCTCCACTTGCTGTATCCCAGAAAAATAATAACGTACAAGTTGCTCAAATAAAGAGGTTGCCGCTTGCCGTCTTCTAACGATGTCTATAACGTACAAGTTGCTCATGAAGAGACCGCCGCTTGTCGTTTTCCAAAAATAATAACGTACAAGTTGCTCATGAAGAGACCGCCGCTTGTTGTTTTCCAAAAATAATAACGTACAAGTTACTCATGAAGAGACCGCCGCTTGTCGTTTTCCGAAAATAATAACGTACAAGTTGCTCATGAAGAGACCGCCGCTTGTCGTTTTCCAAAAATAATAACGTACAAGTTGCTCATGAAGAGACCGCCGCTTGTCGTTTTCCAAAAATAATAATGTACAAGTTGCTCATGAAGAGACCGCCGCTTGTCGTTTTCCAAAAATAATAACGTACAAGTTGCTCATGAAGAGACCGCCGCTTGTCGTTTTCCAAAAATAATAATGTACAAGTTGCTCATGAAGAGACCGCCGCTTGTTGTTTTCCGAAAATAATAACGTACAAGTTGCTCATGAAGAGACCGCTGCTTGTCGTTTTCCAAAAATAACTCAGAAGGAAATTGCGATGACACTGGCAGAGAATAAAATCTTCGTCAAAGAGAATCATGAATCAATCCTTCCCGAGGAGATCACATACTTAAATGTGCAAAATAAATGCACCATTCGTCTAGGTCGCGACTTCACTGGGGAAATCATGAGATAGCCTATGCAAGAGACAACAACTCCCTCCAGGAATAAACCAGAGAGAAAACAGTCAAACAAGACTCCAACCAATGAGAAAGTAACTCGATTGGGGAATTCATCCTATCAAGAAATGGACAAGGTAAGCTAAATCAGAAATCATCCACGAGGATTAGCTCAGTTGGGGAATTTAGAAAGGAAGCACATTTACTGCCTAAGCTAACCTTCTACTTGGAAAGAAACATGTACGCTGTTTGAATAAACAAAGTACAACCCAAAATCAACGGCAAATGTGAATATGCATACTGATGTAAGTGTAAATGAGTAAATGAATGTTATGCTGACAAAACGAACAGATGGAGTAACTTGAAGACAATAACATGTCACAACATAATAGATACTCGGCCAATCTTAAAAAGACGGAAAATAACTGGAACCCCAAAGCAACGTCGGAGCGTAACACGCCACAAGGCTCAAGTCTTCTGAGTAGAAAAGTATTCAAATCCAATCTTCTAATACCAATAGACCACTGGCATGATACAACGCGTACCACACTTCAGAAATCTGCTCAAATAAAGATAACTGAAACAAAGCTTAACTGGAAATGCTGGGGAGTCACCAAGCTTAGTACCGCGAGAAACGCAAGTTTAACACAACCAACACCTCGTGACGATTTTGAAATAAAACATGTTCATCATGCAAGGATAAATTACTGTACTGTTTTGCATTTCATGGCTTGACCATCCTCGGAACAACTGTTAATATTCCTTTCATTATCCACGACACATTTTTAAAATAAGAATACTTTAAATAACTTTGTTTCAAATATTTCTGAAAAAATTAAAATTTTGCCCACAAAAGGTAAATGCTCAATATTTCATTAATAAGATGGTAGTTCGCTAACAACGCGACTCCAATGGTTTACAAATGTTTGGGAAATAGTACATGAAAGAAAAAGGTTACACAAAAACAACGATCAATATTCTCCCTAACAACTTCGAATTCCGAAATGTGCTTAAATACCAAGACTGGTCTGACCAAAAGCTTGCCTAAGCCGCCCTTTCGGGTTTTCAACTTAGCGAAATGTCAACTCAAACCTAAGCGAAATACTTCTTGACTGCATCGGCGTTCATGGAGCGCGGGAGCTCTTCACCGTCCATATTGGTGAGAATCAAGGCACCTCCAGAGAAAACTTTCTTAACGACATACGGTCCTTCATAATTCGGAGCCCACTTGCCCCTAGAATCAGGTTGGAAAGATAATATCTTCTTGAGCACAAGGTCACCTTCTCTGAACTCGCGTGGTCGAACCTTCTTATCAAAAGCCTTCTTCATCCTCTGCTGATACAATTGACCGTGACACAAAGCTGTCAATCTCTTTTCTTCAATTAAATTCAACTGATCATATCTACTTTGACACCATTCAGCCTCAGAAAGTTTAGCTTCCATCAACACTCTCAGAGACGGAATCTCAACCTCCACGGGGAGTACTGCTTCCATACCATAAACTAGGGAAAATGGGGTTGCGCCTGTTGAAGTTCAAACTGAAGTACGGTATCCATGCAGAGCAAACGGAAGCATTTCATGCCAATCTTTATAAGTTACCACCATCTTCTGGACAATCTTTTTGATGTTCTTGTTAGCAGCCTCAACAGCCCCATTCATCTTCGGTCTGTAAGGAGAAGAATTATGATGTTCGATCTTGAACTCCTCACAAAGCTCTCTCATCATCTTGTTATTCAAATTCGAACCATTATCAGTGATGATCTTGCTCGGGATACCGTATCGACAAATGATCTGATTCTTGATAAATCTGACTACCACCTATCTGGTTACATTAGCATAAGATGTTGCTTCCACCCATTTAGTAAAATAATCAATTGCTACCAAGATGAAACGATGACCATTTGAAGCTTTGGGTTCAATCATTCCAATCATATCAATGCCCCACATAGAGAAAGGCCAAGGTGAAGAGATAACATTGAGGAGGGTCGGTGGCACATGTATCTTGTCCGCATAAATCTGGCATTTATGACATTTCTTCACATATTTGCAGCAATCAGATTCCATTGTCATCCAATAGTAACCATCTCTCAACATCTTTCTAGCCATTGCATGTCCGTTGGCATGTGTGCCAAAGGATCCTTCATGTACTTCTTGCATCAGCATGTCTGCTTCATGTCTATCTACGCATCTGAGTAGGACCATGTCGTAATTCCTCTTATACAAAACTTCTTCATTGAGGAAGAAACTGCTTGCTAATCTCCTCAACGTCTTCCTATCTTTATTGGATGCCCCATGCGGGTACTCTTGAGTTTGAAGAACACGTTTAATGTCATAGAACCACGGTTTGTCGTCGGTAAACTCTTCTACTAAGAACACGTGAGCAGGTCTATCAAGGCGCATAACTCGGATTGTAGGCACATCGTTCCAACCATTCACTTGAAACATTAAAGACAAAGTAGCTAAAGCATCAGCCATTTGGTTTTCATCTCTAGGGATATGATGTAATTCCACTTTGTTGAAGAAAGTTAACAATCTTCTAGCATAGTCTCTGTAAGGGATCAAGCCAGGATGACGAGTCTCCCATTCTCCTTTGATTTGATTAATTACTAATGCCGAATCTCCGTAAATATCAAGAATCTTAATCCTTAGATCCACTGCTTCCTCGAGACCCATAATACATGCCTCATATTCAGCCATGTTGTTCGTGCAGTCAAACTTCAATCTCGCCGTGAACGGGATGTGAGTACCTCGGGGGGTGACGATGATTGCCCCAATTCCATTTCCATAAGAGTTCACAGCTCTGTCAAATATCAAACCCCAATGGGATTCGGGATCAGGTCCTTCTTCAGGTAACGACTCTTCACAATCTTTAGCTTTCAAGTACATAACATCTTCATCTGGGAAATCAAACTTGATAGATTGATAATCGTCAATTGGTTGGTGAGCCAAATGGTCGGCTAAAATACTCCCTTTGATTGCTTCTTGAGTGTGATACTCAATGTCATATTCAGATAACAACATCTGCCAACGGGCTATTCTTCCAGATAAGGCGGGCTTCTCAAAGATATACTTGATCGGGTCCATTTTGGAGATCAACCAAGTGGTGTGGTTAATCATATACTGGCGCAGACGGCGAGCAGCCCAAGCTAAAGCACAACAGGTTTTCTCAAGCAATGAGTATCGAGACTCACATTCTGTGAATTTCTTACTCAAATAATATACAGCATGTTCCTTTCTTCCAGTCTCATCTTGTTGATCAAGCACACATCCCATGAAATCTTCCAATATAGTCAGGTACATAATCAAAGGTCTTCCTTCCACTGGAGGAATCAATGTGGGAGGTTCAAGAAAATATTCTTTGATGCTATCAAAAGCTCTCTGACAATCTTCTGTCCACACACATCCTTGGTTCTTTCGGAGAAGCTTGAAAATCGGCCCACAGGTAGCAGTCATATGAGATATAAATCTAGAAATATAGTTCAGTCTCCCAAGGAATCCTCTTACTTGTTTTTCCGTCTTGGGTGCGGGCATTTCCCGAATAGCTTTGACTTTATCAGGATCTACCTCAATACCTTTCTGACTGACAATGAAACCCAGAAGTCTTCTAGAACGAACACCAAAAGTGCACTTGTTGGGATTCAGACGGAGTTTATACTTTCTCAAACGCTGGAATAACTTCAATAAATGTTCCAAATGATCTTCTTCAGTTTGCGATTTGGCAATCATGTCATCTACATATACTTCTATCTCTTTATGCATCATATCATGGAACAAAGCGGTCATGGCTCTTTGGTATGTTGCACCAGCATTCCTCAAACCAAACGGCATAACCCGATAACAAAATGTTCCCCACGGTGTAATGAAAGCTGTTTTCTCCATATCTTCTGGTACCATCTTGATTTGATTGTAACCAGAGAAACCATCCATGAAAGAAAAGACTTTGAACTTTGTGGTATTGTCGACCAATACGTCAATGTGCGGTAATGGGAAGTCATCCTTTGGGCTAGCTCTATTCAGATCTCTATAGTCTACACACATCCGAACTTTGCCATCTTTCTTAGCAACAGGCACTATATTGGCTAACCATTGAGGATACACCGATGTAACAAGGAAACCTGCATTAATTTGTTTTTGAACTTCTTCTTTGATCTTGTCATCCATATCGGGACGAGTCCTTCTCAACTTCTGCTTAATCGGCGGACATTCAGGTCTCAACGGTAAACGATGCTCCACAATATTGTTGTCCAAACCTGGCATATCTTGGTAGGACCAAGCAAACACATCAACACACTCTTTGAGAAGCTCCAACATTTTCTATTTGACTTCTGGGATAAGCAATGCTCCGACCTTGACTTCCTTTTTATCTTCTTCATCACCCAAATTGATCAACTCTATAGGCTCTTCAAACGGCTGAATAGTCTTTTCATCATGCTCAAGAAAACGGGAAATTTCATCAGGAATCTCTTCATTATCCTCTTCTTCGGCTCTGAATACAGGGAATTCAAAGTTGGGAGGGGGCATAGGATCATTGTTTTCAATGGTTAAGTCATGGATTAATCTGCACATATGATTATGCTTTATTTTAGAAATCGATTTTGTACAAATAAAACAAAAGCTATTATATTTTCCTATTACTACCAATTAATTTTCATTACTATTTCCCAGAAAAAAGTGAAAAATAAAACAGTCGTGGACAAAATAACATTTTTATTCATGACGGGAAATACCTGAAACAAAGAGCCCAGACATTTTCTCTTTTGCCTTGGGCAGAGCAAAAGGATTTATTTTCAACATAGCCCGACACAAATACTTTTCGCCTTGGGCAGAGCGAGAATTTTTCAAAAATAAAACAAAACATTACTCAGAAATGTGCATCACAATAGGAACATCAACAGCAATCCAGTTCTGGCAAGCCACTCCATGCATTACAAAATCGGGTAAATCCTCTTCAGAATCGTCTCCTATTATAGCATCAACTTCAGGAGGAGTCGGATGGATAAAACCTACACTTTGGAAAACTTCTTGTATCGGACGAGTAACTACTTCCTGTTTGACTCTTGTAGACACGGGATGAAAACCAAGACCTTCTCCAGACTTGTTCTCGGGCAGAGTCAACACCTGGCCCCAACCTTCAGCCGAACCACTTTTAACCACTCGTCGCGCATCGTCAAAAGAAGAAATAGATGTCCCTTGCTTCTTCACTTCATTATTAGCAATAGATAGAGCTTGGAATTGGGTTCCAACATCCTCATCAGCATCAATAAAAGAGAAAGATGACAAATGGCTTACCACCATAGCCTGCTCTCCACCAATCATTACCAGCTTTCCATGCCTTACAAACTTCAATCTTTGATGGAGCGTGGAAGTGATTGCCCCTGCATCATGGATCCATGGACGACCCAATAGGCAACTGTAGGCGGCACGAATATCCATTACTTGAAAAGTGATTTGAAAAGTATGAGGACCAATTACTATAGGAAGATCCACTTCACCAATGACAGTCTTCCTAGAACCGTCAAACGCTTTGACGATTACTCCACTAGGTCTCATGGGAGCACCTTGATATGAGAGTCGAGATAATGTAGTTTTGGGCATTACATTTAACGACGAACTTGTATCTACCAACACACTTGATAAAGTATCATTTCCACAACTTATTGAGATATGCAAAGCCATATTATGGTTCCTTCCCTCCTCCGGAAGCTCTTCGTCACTGAAACCAAGATTGTTACACGAAGTAATATTTCCCACAATTCCATCAAATTGGTCAACCGTCACATCATGATCCACGAATGACTGGTCCAAGACCTTCATCAAAGCTTCTCTATGGGCACCAGAATCTCTCAGTAAAGCAAGCAAAGAAATCTTGGAAGGAGTTTGCAATAGTTGGTCCACAATCTTATATTCACTTCTCTTGATGAGCTTCAGAATCTCATCATCATCAGGATGTGGGATAGGTTCATTGGATCGGCCTATCTCAACCCTTGGTTCAACATTTCTCACTGGAATTTCTGCCGGTACGGGCCTCCTGACTTGAACTTCTGGTCTCTTCAAAGGTACTGCTGCAAAGACACGTCCACTTCTTGTAACTCTACTCACATCAGCGATGTTAACAAAAGACGGCCTGGTTGGTATAGGGACTTCTACCCCATTCTCAATCATTGTGGCATTATACTTATACGGTATAGCTTGGTCTGAGTTGTAAGGCACAGGACCAGGTGGATAAATGATCAAAGGAGCAACAGGTGCAGTCTGACTGTCGTAAACGATCTCTACTGATTCAGGCAAATTGAATTGTGGTATTATAACATTCACTTCATCCTCCGGATCTCTGTCATATGTAATAGTGATAACCCTCTGGTCTAACAACTTTTGAATATCCTCCTTCACAATAGGGCAATCAACTTCTCTTGAACAAAATTCACAAACATCATAATCATGCTGATGCCTAACAAAGTCAAGTCTTCTTAAACTCTGATGTAACCTGATCAACGACTCCCTTATGTGTTCAACTTGAAAAACTCGAAACTTTCCCGGACAACCTTCCACCATATTCACTGATGCTGCCCCATGTCGAGGCAAAGGATTATCTCTAACATTTGGGTTAACATCTTTGAAAGACAAGATACCATTCTTAATCAACCTCTGCACGTCCGCCTTTAGAGCAAAACAATTTTCAAGGTTGTGCCCCGGTGACCCTTGATGATATTCACAAAACTGATCCGCCTTGTACCACGGAGAAGTACTATTTGGTGCGACAAGAGGAGGCTTCGTCGTTATGAGGTTCTTTCTGATAAGAGCAGGGAACAATTCAGTATAAGTCATAGGAATGGCATCGAATTGCGGTTTTCTTGGTGAACGGTTCTGGTTGTTGAATGGATAAGCCTGTTGTCGAGGCTGCTGCTGAAACGGTCGTTGTTGAGTTGGTGGGGTTTGATGAGCTGGGGTCATCAAAGCTGGGCGGACAGCCGGGGTGACTGCCGCAATGTGTGAGTAACCTCTCCTCGGTCTCTCTGGGAAGATTACGCTGACATCCTGTTCTTTTCTTTTCGGGAAAACACTTCCAAACTTCTTGGTAATGCTAGACGGACTTCCTTCTTTAACCAAACGCCCTTCACGAATCCCTTCCTCCAACCGCATGCCCATGCTTACCATTTCGGTGAAGTCACTGGGTGCGCTGGTGATCATTCTTTCATAGTAAAAGGAACCTAAAGTCTTCAAGAATATCTTCGTCATCTCTTTCTCCTCAAGAGGAGGATAGATTTGAGCAGCTATTTCGCGCCACCTCTGGGCGTATTCCTTAAAATATTCTCTGTCTCTTTGGGACATCGCCCAGAGTTGATCCCTGTCCGGTGCCATGTCAACGTTATACTTATAATGGTGGACAAAAGCTTCGCTAAGATCGTTGAAGTTGCGGATATGAATGCTGTCTAAACCCATATACCACTTTAGAGCAGCACCCGTCAAACTGTCTTGAAAATAGTGAATCAACAAGTCATGATCATCAGAATATGTAGACATCTTTCTCACGTACATAGTCAAGTGACTCCGAGGACACGAATCACCCTTATATCTTTCAAAGTCTGGCACTTTGAATTTTGCTGGAATCTTGACATTAGGAACTAAACAAAGGTCATGCGTGTTCTTTCCAAACAAATCCTTCCCCTTTAACGCTCTGAGCTCCCTCTGCATTTCTTGGAATTGGTCTTGAAATTCTTCCATTCTATCAGACCCAAACTATCAGCAGGCTCGGCAGGATAAGTAGGTTCATTCAAGTATGGCATGGAGTGAACCACAGGAGCGACAATTGTCATCACCGGTTGCGGGAAAGGTGTTACAGACAGGATTACCGGCGGCATGGCAGTTGTCTCTGGTTGAGGAAGAGACAAAGTAGGTTGAAACAAAGGCTGTACGATAGGCTGATACCCCTCTGGCACAAAGTTGTAAGGCATTCCCCACGGAATACCTTTTGGCATCTGATGCTGAAGCGGAGAGTTGATTTGAGTCACATATGTTAGAACGGTGACAATCTCGGAAACCACAGTAGTTGAAGTCTGAATCTCAGCAGCTGTAGTCGATGGCTGATTCTGAGCAGCCACCAAACTTTCCACTAGCGCAGTTAACTTTTCCATACCGACACGAAGGGTAGCGACCTCCTCACGAAGCTCGTGGTTTTCCTGTTCCAGATCTTCCATCTTCCTCTGACGATTGGCTCGAGTATCGTATCGATGAGACAACTTGACAATCTTTCGGAGTGGAAAAAGAAACAAGGATGAGACTCTAGAAAACATGTGAAGTGGAATGTTGGATGATGCATGATATGTGATGCAAATGATAATTCATTTTAATAGTTTTTTAAGGAACTTCAATAATTTTACACACATCAATGGTAAAGGAATTTGGAACAACAAAAACTCATTTCATTAATCAAAAGCAGTAAATTACAACTGACAACTTTGGAACAACAAAACAGTAAATTACACTTTGGGATAACAACCCAATAATAAAAGCAGTAAACTACAACTTTGGAACATGAAGCCCATAATAAAGCAGTAAATTACAACTTTGGAACATGAAGCCCATAATAAAAGCAGTAAATTACAACTTCGGAACATGAAGCCCTTTTACAGAGTTTTACAAAATGACATCAGTAAAATAAAACTAAGAACTAAAGATCACTCAGAATCATCAGATGGAGGACCAAATGCCAACTGCAACTGGAGCTTCCTGATCTTCTCTTCATAAAAATCTTCCATCTCTTTCTTCTCAGCTACCAGTCGATCAATGATTTCCTTTTGTGGATTAGGAACAAGAGCAACGCTTACCGAACCTTCCTTCTTTCTCTTCCTTTCACTAGCATACTTCTTCAGTAAAGCATCCTTTTGACGAAGTTTCTCATCATGATCAATGAACCAGCCGTCTTGAATAAATAGAAAATCCTCCTTTTCCTTTAGTTGTCGAGCCAGGACCCGATTCTCATATTCAGACATATTATACTTTTCTTTCCAGGCATCTCTCTCGGACTTCATCCTAGCCAGATTTCCTTGGTATTCTCCCATATTCTCGATAGGCATAACAACAGATGATGATGCAACAGTAGGGAGAGGTTTCTCAGGTTTATAGGGCATCTTGAGAGCACAAGCCCTAGCACGGACCCATTGTAGATAAGGCTCCAAAGAAACGGCACCCATATGTCCTAACATGTCTCTCCCTTTCCTATGGATGTGGCGCCAAGCTCCTTCGATCTCCCTCTTAGCTGCCTGGTGATCTTGTCCTTCTTGTAGAAAGAAACCACTCACATGGATGTTGTTTGGCTTGTCCCTCATCGGGTATCCACACTGACGGCGCGCGAGAATAGGGTTATAGTTAATTCCACCTTTCGTACCAAGAAGAGGCACGTTAGGAAAAGCACCACAGCTATCGATGATCTTCACGTCATAGTAAGCTCGATTATACCAATCAATGTCGAAATGAGTGAGAGCCATAATTTTTGGCGCCCATCGCGGTTCCTACTCGAGATCCCAGAAAACATCAGACCTAGGTAAATGAGAAACATACCACTGATACAGCAACGGTGCACAACAAATAATCATTCCTCCTTGATAAGAGTTTCGAAGATGGATGGAATAGTAGGTATCTCCTAGCAGCGTAGGGACCGGATTTCCAATCAAGAAAATTATGATGGCGTTAATATCCACAAACTTATCAACATTAGGGAACAAGAATAGACCATAAGCGAGTAAAGCAAAGACGTCTTCGAAGGCAATAGTATCTTTTATCTCAGCGAAATGACGAGCTTTCCTCAACAAAAACTGCGCAGACAAGCCTCGGATTCCCCCTTTTGTAGTCATGTTCTCCTCTATCTCTGACTTCTTCAAGTGGGTGATGGTCGCTATCTCGTGAGATTTGGGTTCCTCTTCTAAGCCAGAAAAAGGAACACAGTCGGTGATCGGCAAGCCCGGTATGTAGGAGTACTCTTCTAAGGTGGGCATTAACTGGTAATCCGGAAAGGTGAAACATCGGTACAAAGGATCGTAGAATTGGACTAACGTATTAAGGATGCCTTCCTTCATCTTGTGCTTCATGAGAGGTATAATGGACCCATACTTTTTCTGAAAATCCGTCGGGTTCTTGATCTTAGGAATTAAACTCTTCAGTTCTTCAATCTCGAGCTCCTTAAAACTAAAACTTCGAGTGTTTCTCCTTCCAAATTCCATAATAATAGTACCTGAGATGTCTGCAAGAATCATTCTTAAGTTCCTTGAAAAACAAGTTTTTTTTTTTTTTTTAAAAATGTTGATGAATGCATGAATGAATGATAATGCAACAGTTACACACAAGTTCACAAACATGGGGTTCAAAGGTTCAACGTTTCAGCATGGAGTCAAAAAGTAAAGCCCACCCCAAGGTATGTACTAACGGTTCAATCACACCTGTACGACAAGGTTCTAAGAGTTCCCAGAGTCTACATTCCTCCTTCGGATATTGTCAACGTCTTGATTACTCAATAATTAGCAATATTCTCAAGAGAAACTCATCCGAGCGTAGCATCGCGTAACAACTACTTCCGAATTACTCCGTTATAGTCTCCGCGCTACACCTAAAAAGGCCAAGATGGGTCAGGGTTCTACGGTTCTCAATTTATCTGGCTCCCAGGTCGAAAATAATAATGTCTTCCCGATTACTCGGTAAACAAATATTATGTTCAAGAGGGCCTTCCATTGAGTGGGGGATCTCATGCCTCCTTCTTCGGGATTACTCCCTCAAAGTTAACATGACTGTACCGCCCTTCCTATTCTTAAGTGTAACTTAATCCGGGTATAGGATTCGTCCTTTGCAAAAAAACCCAAACAACCCCAATTTAAACACATAATCAAAGAGGTCAATCTGTCCCCAGCAGAGTCGTCAATTCTGTAGCGATAAAAAAATGTAGCGGGGTAAATCGGAGATCGAATTATTGATTAATTCGTCTCACAAAAGCAAGAGTCGCCACCGCGCTTTATTATTTCCAAGGGAAAAGGGGAAAGAGCGAAATAAAACCCTAAAGTATGCAGTGTAAAATAATACTTTCTAAAAGTAATAAAAATACAAGGCGTTTTTTGAAAAGAGATCTATGGTTCGGGGGTTGGTTGTACAATGGGAAGGTATTAGCACCCAATGTATCTATAGTATTCTATAGGAACCTTTTGAAATATCTGTTTATTAAAATGTTCATTTGATTAAAAATAAATTGTTTTGGCCGAAATGGGGTACGGATGGGTTTTTTGAAGGTACGACGACCTAATGTCGAAGTTTTGGCTTAAAAGGTATAAATTTTGAAAAGATTGAATATTTGGGGAAAAATTGTCTTAAGTTTTAATGAAATGCCGATGTTCGCGTGATTGGACTTGAGGACATGAAGTCAACCAGTTTAATCATTTTTTCTCTTGGATTAAGAAGTAAACAGAATAACCATGTAAAGATGAAATAATTAAACAGAAAATTATGCAGATAATGATTAAATAGCTAAGTGATATACAACCATAACAACGACTAAATAACAGACTAAATGGTGTGAACATGCATTTTTGTATTTTTGTTTAATATTAATTAAAGAAAAGAAAATGTTTTAATTTTAAGTTATTTTTATATGTTTTTTTTAGTATTAATATAAAATACCCTAATGTCTTATGCTAATTCAAGTATTTTAACTAATCTTTTATATGTAAAGTCTTAATTAATATATAAAAGGGATTGTTCATTATGAATTAATATAAATAAAATTAATATATTTAATTAAATTATATATGAAAAATGGTTTGTATTATTTAAAATTATAAAAGAAAGGTGAATCAATTTTTGTTTTAGGAATGTTTAAAAACAAAATAAAATAAAAAAGAACAAAAGAAAGGGCCAAAGAGTTAAGGGCCCAAAACAGAAATGGGATAGGGGGTGCCTTAAGAAACTCGTTTGGGCTTGTAGGCAGGAAACGGGTAAGGTCCATTCATTGAAACAAGGTTTATGGTTAAACACATTTTGTCTTTGTTTTGGGGAAAAATGGATTAGGGTTAAACCAAAAGGTACAGGGCGGCGCTCTTCGTTCACGCGTTCTTCTTCGTTGCTCTCACGCCCGCTTCTGAACTCTCTTGCCCATGGCCACCGGCATCCTCAACCTCCTCTTCCCTCCAACGAGAAAGCTAGGGCGACAGATTCACGGTAACAATTCATTTTTATTTCGTTAGGGTTTTTATTACTGCATGTTATGATCTTTCATCCATTTGATTCTGACTTCAAATTATTATGGCTATTTGAGGTATTTGAAAGAAAGAGAGGGAGAAATCATTACCTTTGGAAACAGAGGAAGAAAGGTTGGGGGTGTGCGTAGGAGGCCAAGGCGAGGGGATGGCGCGTGATGCTGGGCTTTGGCTGGACTCCTGGTATTTCGTTTGTTATTTTTATTTGGTGATGAAATCCTGAAAAAAAACAAATCTTTATCCTCTTCCTCTTGGTAGCCTTTGTATACTTATTTTCCTTCTCTTCTGATTTTCGGCTTACTCCTGTATGCTTGTGTTTGGTTGCCTTTTTTTGTTGATGATATGTTTCAAGGATGAACCTTTTGGGGTTCTGAGAATTTTGTTGCCTTTGAATGCTTGTTGTATGCTTTTTCCTCTTCTTCTTCTTGCCTTGCTTCTGTTGCCTTTTTCTTGTATTAACCTATGATGATGTATTTCTGAGGCTTGGTGGGTTTGGACATTGGTTTGATGGCTTTGGTTGGATTGACAGTAGTTTAAGGTTGATGATGTTTTGCTTCAGGTTTGTCCTGGTTTTTTGTTTCAGCAGGTTTGGCCTTTGATGAGTTTACTGGTTAGGCTTTGAAATGGTCATGGTTTTGCTGTCTTGAATGCAGGTTGTGTTTACTGGTTTATCGGTTGAGCTTGACAACAGGTTGAACAGGTTTTATGGTTTAAGCCATATTGGTTGTTGTTTTGGTGAGGCTTTGGCTAGGCAACAAGTTTGTGCAGGTTATGTTGGGCATATGCTGGTTGTGCAGGTTATGTTGGGCATATGCTGGTTGTGCAGGTTATGGCCTTGACAAGGTTCACAGGTTTTATGGTTTAGGCCATATTGGTTGAAGTTTTTCTGGTTTTCTGGTTTTCTGGTTAGGCTGGACAGTTTTGTGTTTAACTGATTTTTTAGGCCATGGTTTTGGTTTTGAGATAGCAGGTTCTTGAGGTTTGTTTTTGGTACTTTGAGAATTGGCTTCTTGTATTTGTTTTTGACAGTTTTGAATTCTTTTGAGGCTTGAAAACAGGTTATCCACCATGAACTTTTTTGAAGGGTTTGTTGTTGTTATAACAGTTTGCTTGGCTCTAATGGTTCAGGTTCTGAATACTTTTACTATTTTTTTTGCCTTTGACCTCTGCACTCTACTACTTCATTCAGTTTGTCTATATTCTTTTTCCATGCTTTCCTTTTCTCTACTGTGTTACTGCTGTTCTGTTTTATATCTCTTTTCTGCCTAAGGCCAAAACCTGTAAACCCACACTCTTTCTCTCTTCTCTCTCCTTAGTACAGTTTGACATTAAAATGTGATGTTATGTACTTGTTCTGAAAAAGTAAAAGCTGGAAAATGATGAGAATTAGAAAATACTTTGCTTGCATATTTGGTTTTAAACTGCACATGTTTCTCTTTGTCAACTGCATTGTACAGTATGGAGCCTTTGTTTTTGGCCTCTTCCCATACCTTGGGTAGTTTACGTTGGACTTGGCCTTGAACATGTAACTTGACTTGGAATTTGTATATGCTGTTGAACTATGCTTTTTGACAATGCAGTTTTGACAAAAAATGAATTTGTGCAATTGGTTTTGAATTATGCAGTTTACTTTGAAATATTGAATTTGTGCATAATTTTAACTTGTGCATTCATATTTATCAAAAAAAATTCATCCCTTTTTGTGAACCGGGAGAAATCCCGTGATTTGCAAAGAGGGTAAAAAACTGATTCCAGCCGTTTGCTTTTAATGATGAACGCTAAATTAATTTTTTGCTTTTAATGATATATTCATTTCTGACTTTTTCTTTTAATTCTTTGCAGGTAAAATCAAATGAGCATTAAAGAAGTATTGGATAGAAGATGGAGATTTAGAATCTTAGAAAAATTAAAATAGTTTTTATTTTACTTTAAACATTTATATAATTGTCATTGTAAATACTTTGTACATAATACAGTATTTAAACAACAATTGTAATAATTAGAATAAAGATGAATAAAATTCTATTATTTTACCAGTTAATTCTTTTCTTCTTTCCAATTATTTATTTTATCATTTATAATTCTTTAAATTATATAATAACTGAAAATCAATTCCAATTATTTAAATTTAGAATGATAAATAATTAAATAAACATCATTGATCAATTAACTTCTCTTCAATTATTTACTTCATTATTTATAATTCTTCTAAATTATAATAACTGAAAATAAAATTTCAACTATTTAAACTTAGAATGATAAATAATTAAATAAACATTGTTTGATCAATTAATAAACTTCTTTTCAAATATTTACTTTATTATTTATATTTTTTTAAATTATATAATAACTGAAAATAAATTCCAATTATTTAAATTCAGAATAA
This sequence comes from Vicia faba, assembly GCA_948472305.1. NCBI lineage: Eukaryota > Viridiplantae > Streptophyta > Magnoliopsida > Fabales > Fabaceae > Vicia > Vicia faba. The sequence goes on along the minus strand of OX451736.1, from coordinate 1,745,044,599 downwards.
TAAATAATTAAATAAACATCATTGGTCAATTAATAAACTTCTTTTCAAATATTTACTTTATTATATATAATTCTTTAAATTATATAATAACTGAAAATAAATTCCAATTATTTAAATTCATAATAATAAATAATTAAATAAACATTGTTTTAGCATTGATCAATTAATAAATTTAGCGTTTCAAAAATAAACAGCTCTTGACTTGAAAAAGTTATGAATTTAAAATCTGCTTTGAAAATTGATAAAGATAGGTCAAAACACTTGCAATGTAATGATGCAGATGGGAGATGGTATCTTAGGTCAAAATTTGGGGTACAACAAATACCAAACCATATATGAGCAGAGCCAGAATGTCTTCGAAAGCCTGGAAGTCTAGGCAGTCCTAGAAATGATTTGCTTTACCAACCAAAAACTTAGTCAAAAAGCCCTTTGCTCCACTTCTAGTCTCCCAATTAGCCATTACCTCAGCCTTTGTCAGATGAAGGGATGAAGCAATCTCTTCCGGCCTAAGGATCTTCTCCCAACCTGTAAACAGGGTCTCCTCCAAAATAGAGATACCGAGCAGATCATAGAACTCTTCCAAGGTAGGGACCAACTGGTAGTCCTGAAAAGTAAAGCAATGGTACAGTAGATCAAAGAACTGAACTAGGACACTCATCATCTGCTCGTCCAATTTGGAGGTGACCAAACCAAGAAGATGGCCATGTCTTATGATAAAGGAAGTAGTATCTGACATCTTTGCAACCAATTCTTTAAGCATAGTGGGAACCTGGACAAAGTTGATCCGGATGGTATTCCTACGCATAGGTGCCATGACCTACAAAACAGAACAAAGATGAATCCCTCCTGTCTTTGAAATAGGTTAGTCCAATGCAAGATGTATGCAATGTTATGATGTCATGATGTCATGATAGAAAGCACACCACAAGTATCCACAAATAGCAAACATGGTAAAGGAACACAAGACATACAGAGAGCCATTAGATTTCAGGATGGAAAGGACTCTAGGTACTTCCCTCTTTCAGTTCAGTTGGTTTAAACCTGTCCTAAAAATAGTAACCGGGTTCTAGAGGATCTCAATATCACTGACTACCCTCGATCGGTCATAATTCCAGTTTAGCAACCTTTTCTTGCGGCCGGAATCATCGCGAGAGTTTAGTCTCAATGAGTGTAGCATGCTGCTACTGTTCTATGGCCAAGTTGGTCAATTTAAAGGTTCTAAGGTCAGTTGGTGCTTAATGACCCCTTAGCAGACCCATATTCTCCTCGTTGCGCCACAAGGGATATCGGTACATGCTAAAGTGCCACACCAACGTAGCTACTGCTTCAATTGTATCGGTCCATGCCGTATAGTTCCCTCACAGTTTATTACTACTTACCTAAAGGGTATCCCCCAAATCCGGGTTAGGATCTATAGTAACTCTGATTCAAGCCCACAAAGATAAATCATACAAATCAAGCAATTGAAAACATTATGAACTATTCCTAAGGTACACCCCACTTATAAGTTCCCCAGCAGAGTCGCCAATTCTGTGATACGGTGGGAAAGAACTGACTGTTTTTTGGAATGCTGGTTCGCGTTTTGTGTTTGTATTTGCAAAATGTCGCGGTAAGCAAGAGTCGCCACCGACTTTTATTTTATCCAACAAGGAAAGGAAAAAAGCACAGAAAAATTCCTTTTTGAGATATTTCTCGGGTTCGGGGGGTAGATTATAGAAAGGGAAGGTGTTAGCACCCTTTCTATCCTCGGTTATCCACGGGCTATTAGATACTTGCTCATATTGTTTTCAAAATTTCTTTTCTTTGTGTTTGTGGGTTTGAAAAAGTTTTTGTTTGAAACTTCCTTTTAACTCTTGCTTCTGTCCTCAAGAGCGTATGAAGTGTTTTTGAAAACTTTATTCGAAAAGTGTAAGTGTGAAGAGTTTTTGTTTTTGAAAGAGCAAGTACTTAAGAACCATCTACCTACTCGAAAAAAAGAATCATTCTATGCTATCTTCTTTAGACAATGCTATCCCACTTTTGATGAGTAGGTAGCATCGGCGTTGGAGTTTAAGGATCAATTCGAATTTAGGGACTTACGGTCACTAAAGCAATGCTAGGATGCCTTAGCGATAACCCTAATGTCTTAGATCATTTGTTTTGAGGCAACAATATCTGAGGCAACCATTTTGAGGCGACTATGATCTTTGGACAAGAGGGCGACCTCTAAAACAACCTATACTCAATGACTGCGTTACGAAGGCAACCAAGTGGGGTGTACCCTAAGAGTGTGCATGTGCGAGTGTGTCGTTTTCAGTTTATTTTTATCTTTGTACATGTCAATGGTGATCTATTTTGATTTTAGGTTAAAATATTCAATCTTGTCATGCATCCCTATTATCAAACATCTAACAGTTATATTTTGCAGAAAATAAATTGCGGAAATTAAATTACAAGGCGTCGGGTATTTACATTGCCAAAAGTAACCCTTTGAAATTTAAACGCGAAAAAAAAATAAAGCGATAAAAATAATTAAACAGTCCTAATTATCTATTACATTCCAGGAACAAATACAATATTGAATAAAATGGATCGCGTGTGGGAAATTAAATCGAGTGCGAGTTCTAGGGTTTTGACCCTTTGTTATTTAAAGAAAAGATTTTTTTTGTTTGTTTTTGAATTAAGAAAGAAATTATCTAAGTTAAATATTAAATTAATTAATTAATTAATGAAAATAAATATTTTTTGGGTTTTTGGTATTTAAAGAAATAAAATAAAATTAATTAATGTTAGTAAAAACCTAATTAAGTCTAAGTTAATTTTAATTATTTACAAAAATGTTTTAAAGTTATTTCTAATTAATGACCTAAATTAATTAATTGATGTGTTAATAAAAAATAAAATACTAAAGTTTAATTTAATAAAGAAAATATTTTTTGGTTTTAATTTTATTAAGGAAAAAAATGATTGGTTAGTTATTAAATTAGAAATAATAAATAAAGAATTAAAACAAAAAAAAACAAAAAAAAACAAAAAAAATATAGAGAGAAAGGAGTATGGGCCTGAAAAGGAGGTCAGAATAGCAATTCCAAGGCCCATTAAGCGCTGGCCTAGTTGACTTTTTGGATTCCATACACACTGGTTGACTGGATCCATGGTAGACCATCATCTCTGGATCACCAGATTTGGCCTATGGCCATCTAGCCATCAGATGTTTGAGGGCGTATGATGAGCTTCACGCCTAGATTTGCACCGTATTACCTGAAGAAAAAATATAACAAATAGCATGGGGGACTTGGGATTCGAACCCAGGTCCTGTTGGATGTTGCCAGCGCTTGCTTCCACTAGGCCATTGTGCTTCAGTTGTTAATATGTTAAGCAATAATAATAATAAGAGAAAATGTGTTATATGCCAGAAAAAAATAAAAATGCGCGCGTGTTTTTGAATGGTTCACTGGGGAGGCGACACGCCATCATCCCTACCTCCAGCCACTGTAAAAATTTCCCGCGGATTTGAATTCGCAGCTAAATGCGTAGCTCGACCCAAAAATTAATTCCAGGCCATAAAAACGACCCCCAAAGGTATGGTTAGGTTCGTCTCCCTCTCCTGAGTGTTACCATGTCTATCACGAGATTCAATTTCACCTGAAACACAAATCCCTAAAATCCAACACGAAACCCTAGCCATGCTGTTATGAGATTACAGTCCATATAAATCAAATTAAGTATTGCCAAAAGTTTAGAAATCTCATAAGAATCACAAATATGTCCATGATTTGCCAGAATGATGCAAAAATAGAGAGCTGTGATTTCGAATACAGGGCCAAGAAACGTGATATTTACAGCGCTATAAGAGGTTGAGAATTGCTTGCTTTTGATCCCAGAAGGTTGAGTGAACACCCAACAATCGATTGGGATAGCTCTTTGCTTCTGAAAATCTCTCTTGCTATGATTTTGGACTCTCACTTTTTCACCACTTTTTCAAGTTTTTCTTTGTTTGTTCTTGCAGCCTCTAACCCTCAATTTTGTGTGCCTCTCTTGCTTATGTATGATACAAGGTATTAGGGTAACAAATATGGATGGAATCCCTCTAAATCAATTCCTTATGATTTGATTTGATTCATCCTTTAAAGCTTGCCAATTTTGTCAAATCTTCATCTTTTTGTACATGATATGCTTGATACGAATTTTGATGATGATCATGATGACAATAAAGACCTGAAACAACCAAGAAGATCTTAGGTAATTAAGGTTTGGATTTTATTTGATTTAATTTGATTTAAAATGAAATAATTCAATAAAAAATCAAATAAAATAATAAAAATAAGATATGGGCTCATGGCTGAAGCTAGGATACGTGTGAAATGTGGAAAGTTCAAATCAAGTGGAAAATAATGGGCCCATTTGACAAAATTTGATGTTTTGGGGATAGTTGACTTTTGGCAATTTTGCAAAAATGCCCAACTTCAACAATGCATAACTTCTTCAATTTTGAACTTTTGGAGGTGTTCTTGGATTTTTTAGAAATATTGAGATGTTATATAACCAACCCTTTTTGTCTCATCTCATTTTGATATTCCATGCTCAAGTTATAAGCTTTGGAAAAAAAGGTGTTTTTGTTAATTTTCAAAAATGACCTATAATGTCCAAATTTATAACTTCTTGTGAGTGCATTTTCTGATCATGGGGTATGAAGATGGATTGTAGGAAATTGCATCCTTTTAAAAATGAGATTTGTATGGGTCATTTCTCATAAAGTATGAGAAAGTTATGCTTGGTCAAAGTTGAGTTGACTTTTCCTATAAAACCCTAATTTAGCAACTTTTGAGTCTTGATGAATTTTGAGCAATCCTTGATGAATCATGATCAGCCCTTGATCAAATGATGAAATATCCTTCAAAATGAGAATGTTGGAAAAAAATCTCGAGGTTTGACTGTTTGTATGTCACAGTTGACTTTTGCCCTAGCACAGTCGATTTTTGGACCCTTTGAGCAATTGACTGAGCAAACTTCCTCTGCAAGGCTTGAAATTTGATATCGATGATCTTGAGAACATATTAGGACGTTGGGGGGAACTTGAAGTCATTTGGACTCAAGGATCTTGATGCAACACAAAACCCTAATTTGGGGCTGACTACCTTAGGAGATAGCTTGACTGTCCAACTCTTGAGCAATTTTGAGCCACTTGGAGATTTTTCTTGCAATGTTTTGAGAAATATGAGAGGGGAAATTTTGGGGTACAACAATGTCGATGCCCCACATTGAAAAGGGCCAAGGAGTTGTCAAAACATTCAGGGGAACTGGAGGTACATGCACCTTATCAGCATAGACTTGACACTTATGACAGGTTCGAGAGTGCTGATAACAATCGGCTTCCATAGTGGACCGGTAATATCCTGCCTGTAGGATCTTCTTTGCCATGGTATGTCCACTGGAATGAGTTTCGAAGGTACCTTCATGTAACTCTGCCATGATCCTTTATGCCTCGCTCTTGTCTACACACCGTAGTAAGGTTGAATCATGGTTATGCTTATAGAGGATTCCATTACTGATGAAGAACTTCATAGCGAACCTTCTTAGAAACTTCTTATCATTAACAGATTCCCCCTTGGGGTATTCTTGAGCCTCAAGATACCTCTTTACCTCGTGAAACCACGGTTTATCTGCTACCTCTTCAGTCTCAATGTCACAGCAATGTGCGGGTTCGTCCAACCTTTCAATGGTAATCTGGGGAGTTTCATTGTCCCACCTGACTTTGAACATAGAAGACATGGTAGCTAGCACGTCCGCCAGATGATTCTCCTCTCTTGGGAAATGTTCAAAGGTTATCTCTTCGAAGTGTGGGAGCAATGTCAGTACATACTCTTTGTAAGGGATAAGATTCGGGTGCTTCGTATCCCACTCGCCTTTAATCTGACTTATTACCAAATCGGAATCTCCAAATACACTCAAGAACTTAATCGTCAGATCAATAGCAGCTCGAAGACCCATGATACACGCTTCATACTCCGCCATATTATTGGTGTAGTTGAAACATAATCGGGCGGTGAATGGAGTATGACAGCCCTTAGGAGATATGATTACAGCCAAATGCCATTACCCAATGCGTTTGAGGCTCCATCAAAATACATAGACCATCGGGATCCCTCCTCGGGTCCTTCATCCGGTCCAGGTTCTTCGCAGTCGGTTACCAACATAATATTCTCATCCGGGAACTAGAAATTCATGGACTGGTAGTCATCCACGGCCTGATGCGCCAAATGATCCGCCAATACACTCCCCTTGATTGCTTTTTGGGTTGTGTATTAGATGTCGTACTTGGTTAGGATCATCTACCATCTTGTTATCCTTCCTAAGAGAGCGGGCTTCTCGAAAATATACTTGATTGGATTCATCTTTGATATCAACAAAATAGTGTGAGTCAGCATATACTGTCTCAATCGGCGAGTAGCCCATGCCAAAGCGCAACAAGTTTTCTCGAGCAATGAGTATCGGGTCTCACAGTCGGTAAACTTTTTGCTAAGGTAATAAATGGCATGCTCTTTTCGACCAGACTTGTCATGCTTCCCCAGAAAACACCCCATTGAATTGTCTAGCACTGTCAAGTATAAAATCAAAGGTCTTCCTTCCACTGGAGGCATCAAAATTTGTGGTTCTTGAAGGTATTCCTTGATTCTTTCGAAAGCGATCTTGCATTCATCATTCCATTTTACCACTTGATCTTTCTTCAGCAGCTTGTAGATTGTCTCATAAGTAGCAGTCAGATGTGAAATGAACCTGGCGATGTAATTCAGCCGTCCTAAGAAACCTCTAACTTCTTTTTCTGTATGGGGAGCCGACATCTCTTGTATGGCTTTTACCTTTGCAGGGTCCACCTGAATACCTTTGTCACTGACGACAAAATCCAGAAGCTTACCAGACCTTACCCAGAAGGTACACTTGTTCGGATTCAACCTCATCTTGTACGTCTTTAACCTGTCAAACAGTTTCTGGAGATGATCAAGGTGCTCTTCCTCAGTTTGGGACCTGGCTATCATATCATCAACATAAACCTCGATCTCGTGATGAATCATATCATGGAACAAAGTGACCATGGCGTGCTGATAAGTTTCCCCAACATTCTTCACCCCAAAAGGCATTACCTTGTAACAGAAGGTGCCCCACTGTGTAACGAATGTAGTCTTCTCCATGTCCTCAGAAGCCATCTTGATCTGGTTATAGCCAGAAAAACCATCCATGAAGGATAATATTTTGTGTTGCACGGTGTTGTCGACTAGAACATCAATGTGAGGAAGTGGGAAGTCGTCCTTGGGGCTTGCCCTATTCATATCTCCATATTCCACACACATCCATACCTTACCGTCCTTCTTAGGTACCGGAACGATTTTGGCAACCCACTTCGGATAAGAAGTGACGGCTAAGAACCCTGCGTCGAACTGTTTCATGACCTTTGCCTTGATTTTCTCTGACATTTCGGGGCGTATAAGGCGAACCTTCTGCTTTACCAGAGGGTAGTCTTCTTTGGTCAGCAGGCGATGTACCACAATATCAGTGTCCAAACCAGGCATGTCTTCATAGGACCAGGCAAAGATCTCAACATAGTCGTGTAGCATCTGTATTAACCGTTGTTTGACATTGGGCTACAGATTCGCACCTATTTTAACTTCTTTCCTGTCTTCCTCTGTACCCAAATTCACTGACTCAATTGGCTCTTCATGAGGCTGTATGGCCCTTTCTTCCTGCTGTAATAGTCTAGCAAGTTCTCCAGGCACCTCACAATCGTCCTCACCTTCGTCCTCGGCTTGGTTGATTGGATTTTTGAAGTCATAACGGGCAGTAGCAGAGTTGTTATCAATGGGATCCAGGGTGGATATGGATCTGCAGTATGATACGTGAGTGTGTGTAAGAGAATAGCTATTTTGATAAAGTGGGAGACAGAAAAGAAAAGCAAGGAGAGAAAAATTTGTAATGCAAGAAACGTCCAATGCTTTATTAATGATATATGAAATGACAAATAATAAGCCCTCACAAGCAAAGCCAAGGTGCCTCGGGCAAGGCACCGGGCCGTAAAGTTTCAAACTGTTTATTACAAATCTTAAAACAAAAGTCAATTATTATGGAATAAAAGAAACAGATATGAAGTCCTTCTTCGTCCAGTTATTCGGTCCACCATTGGTTGTTGGGTAGATCCAGCTGTCGATGTTTGAATCCTCTTCATTGTCTTCAATTGCATTAACTCCCTGATTACTGATGTGTATAGGAGGTCTTCCAATCCATGCGTGCTTAACAGCCCTTTGAGCCCCTATAGTAAAGCCCAAACCAAATTTGTCTGTTTTGTAAGTGAAATCAGGGAGCTGACCCCAATTGGTACACCCATCTTCTTCAACCTTGGCGTCTTTGAGCGAAGCCATCTTCAATGGAGGTTTGCCGGTAGTAACTTCAGTTGATACTGTGAACAGAGGGACCTCTTCGAAATTCTGACAAGGAGTTTCTATGAACTCCCCATCCATCTCTACATAGCGGAAGGAATTGAGATGACTCACCATATACTCTTTGTGATACAGTGGGAGAACTGACTATGGTTTTGCGTTTGTTTTCGCAAATGTTTCGGTTGAGCAAGAGTCGCCACCGACTTTTTATTTTATCCTAAGGAAAGGTTTAAAAAGCACAGCAAAAACCTTTGAGATATTTTCTTGGGTTCGGGGAGTAGATTATAGAAAGGGAAGGTATTAGCACCCTTTCTATCCATGGTTATCCATGGGCTCTTAGTTACTTGCTTAGATCAACTTGCCTTGGTTTTCAATTGTTTGAAATGGTGCTTTGTGAGTGGTTTTTGAAAATGTTTTGAAAAAGATGCCTTGTCTAGGCTACCCTTGTAACAATTCTTTACTCGAATGTTTTACAAAAGGTGTTTGTCTTTTTGAAAAGATGTTTCAAGGTTTTTTTGAAAGTTTGTTTTGAAAGTGTGGTTTGAAAAATAGGCAAGTGTTTTTGTTTTGCAAGTTGACAAGTACTTAAGAGCTATCTACCCTAAAGTTCTCAAAGATTATTGCTATGTTTTAACCCTTTTAACAATTTTGTTCCACCATTGCATTTGGTGGACAATCTTGTGCTAGGATGTGAAAGGGACGGGCGCGGGTCATCGTTTAGACCATAATTGCAATGGTGCCAAGTATCTTTGGGCAATTTTTCCTTTAAGGGACTTGATCATTTTTTAGGCAACTTTCGAAAGCGTCATCGAGGGACTATGATCATTGGTATTGTATTTGTTTTGCCCAAAGAGACCTAACATGCAATATGGCCCATTATTGAAGGCAACAAGTGGAATACCCTAGGGGTGCAAGTGTGATTAGTGTTGTCCATTTTCATGCTTGTTTATCTTGAAATTAGGTCAAACTATTTTTGATTGATTTGCATACAAACCCTAATTCTAGCATGGTATAATTAGAAAACATTAAAGTACGAAAAATAAAGTTCCTAAGTTATTACAACACAATATGGGAAGGGGGTACAAATGTTCAAATGGGGGATATTTGGAACACATGGAGCAATCTTTGCCAGATTTTTATCATAATCCCTTTTGTCAACTAAATTGACAGTTGACATAAAGTAACTCTGGTCTGCTTCGATGTTTTCCACGATTCCGTCATCTCTCCACAGAACTAGTCGTTGATGCATTGACGAAGGAACTGCCCCCACGCCATGGATCCACTCTCTTCCTAGCAGTAGGTTATAGTTGGCCTTGGCTTCGATAACCATAAACATGGTGGGCCTGCAACTTGAACCTATTGTCAATTCCAACTGGACCACCCCCAGTGTTTTGCCCACTTTTCCCTCATAATTGGATAGAACCATATTATGGGGCTTGATATCTCCTTCGCGGATCTCTAACCTTTTTAGCATGAAGTGGGGAATCAGGTTGACTGCAGCACCCCCATCCACTAGAACTTTGTTCACACCATGGACACCTACTTTTGCCCGAATGAAAAGTGGCTTGAGATGATTCTTCATTGCAGGCTCTGGACGTTCGAAGAACGCATTTTGCTCCTCAACAGCCCCATTGTCCATCACGTAGTAGCACACGGGCCTATGTTTCATTAAATCTGTGGTGTCTTCCTCCTCATATTCATTGATTTCGGTTTCCTGCCCAAATTCGCAGGGAAGCACAGACACCACGTTACAGTTCAGGTTGAATGAAGACTCCCCCTCCGATTCGAAGTTATCTGTTATCATATCTTCGTCCTCTTCCGGTCCTGGAGTGTATTCCTTTAGTTCGTCTCGTTGGTCTTCAGAAAAAAGCCTCCTATTGACTGGAGGTTTCTCTTCAGCCTGATTTTTTGGTTTGTTGGTGCTCGATTCACCTTGTATCTTTGTTGAAGTATCCCCTTTGTTTTCCACAGCTTCTCTCTCAGCCTTTCGAATCCTTTGCTGTCTGCGCCACTGGGATCTTGACATGGGGTTCCTTCCTTTGTAATTCTCTAATCTCACTTCCTCCCTTTTTTGTGTGTTGAATTGCCTCCTGTATGTCACAGCATGGCGTGCATTTCGTTCAGCACCCCTCCATTTGTCTTTGCCTTTGTCATTTCTGACTTGTAGCCATCTATCGGTTGGTACTTCAGCAGGGAGTTTGAAAGTCACTCTTCGAGCAACTTTGGGGTGAGGGCTATTAGGTCTTCGCTGTTTATATCTGCTGTCGAAACGCGGGCCCATCTGGGCAGTCTCTTGATGGTTCCAGCAAGGGGCGAAGGGGATCGTTTCGAAGGCCCTGGCCATGCTTTGGTCATACACAGCAGAACACCTTGGGCAAACCAAGAACTTAGTTGCCCCTTTGTAGCAGCGAAAAACAAACTCCAACAAACTCTCTCCAGCCTTGGGATAGCATCTAAAAAGCTGGTTATCCTGGCGCCAATTGTTGCCAGTTCGAGCCCTCTGTACCCTTTCGAAATTTGCAGCAATTCTTTGGTTGCAGAGGATGCTGCACCTAGGGCACAATATCATGCCTGGATCTCCTTTGTGGCATGTCATGAGATAGTCTTTGAGAGTAGCATCTCCAGTGTGGTTATCCCCCATTCTGTGCTTTTCTTTTTCTAAGTATTTTTCCACTTCCTCCATCTCAGAACGGGGTCCTTCCATATCCACCATATTTATTTCCACATCCCCCTCTTTAGTTTCGTCATCGCCCCATCCTGTGGGCTTTATGTCTTCGATCTGGACCTTCGAACTCTCTGGGGCAGAATATTTGACCAGATAGTCAAATTTTCCACTGGGTTCCCCTAGAGTGTCCCATATCTCCTTCTGAAGGGGAATTGGTTGCGTAATTTGGACTTTCTCCAATTCCAGCCTCAAGCCCTCAGTGACTTGTGTCAACCCTTCGTTTTGATTCCCTTGGCCTTCAGTAGCCTGGGTTTCTCCTGCAACAGCCACAGGTGCAGCAATCGAAGTATCTGGCGTATTCTGGATGTCTTCAGTGACTTCCTCGCTGACTTCGACCATCACCCAGTTTTCGACTTCAGTGTCCTTCTCCCCTGTTAGGGCGTCGCTTCGATCAGTTTCCACCATGTTGACCTCTCCAATGCATGCAGGCTCGGAGTAGTTGGTGTCTGCGACGTCCAAAGGATCTTCGTCCACTTTCATCTTCACCTTGTCAGCAAACTTTAGTCTGCCATCTTTGATCGCGTTTTGAATCAAGTCCCTGAAAAGAAAACATTGTGAGGTCTTGTGGCCTAGGAAACTATGATATTTGCAAAATCCCCTTTTCTTCCTCTGATCCAAGGGAGGTATTTTGACATTTGATGGCACAATTAGTTGGCCATCCTTGACAAGCAAGTCAAAAATTTCGTCACACTTAGTGACGTCGAAGGTATAAACCTTCTTTGGAAACTTGTCACTTTTCTCATTTTCAACAATATCTTTCCCTTTCGTGGGAACTAACATTTTGCAGGAGTAAGGTGGGGCCTGTTTTAATTCAGCGAGGTTGATTTCAACCTCTTCGAATTCGAATTCAGGATATTCTTCTACTTCCTCAGTCCCAACATAGGAAATCCTTTCTTTCTTACTATTCTTAAAGACTCTGGCTTTTTCGGCCTTTAGTCTTTCGACCTGTCGAACCCTATCGGCTAACTGAGCCATATCCCTCAAATACTGAGTATCTAATTTCTTTCGAATAGAATAATCCAAACCCCCAGCGGCCATTTCGACTAACTCATGTTCAGGCACTACTGTGTAACATCTGGATTTTAACAGCCTAAATCTATTCAAATAATCATCTATGGGTTCAGTGAACTTTCTCTTAACACTGGCCAATTCCTTCAAACTTATTTTCGATTGTCCCATGTAAAATTGTTCATGGAATAATCTCTCTAAAAGGGCCCAAGTGTCAATAGACCCAGGAGGCAACGTGGTAAACCAAGTGAAGGCATTTTTTGTCAAGGAACTTGGGAAGTATTTGATCCTGAGATCTTCATTATTGGCTATATCTCCCGCTTCGGTTAGATATCTCGCTATGTGTTCGACTGTTGACTCATTGGTATCCCCAGCGAACTTTGTAAATTTAGGGACTTTGTATCCCCTTGGTAAATCAGTATGCATTATACAATCCAATATAGGAGAAGCGTAATTTGGCCTCCTCATTCCCGTATTGAGGCCATTCTGGGCCATGATCCTCTCTATCATGGTGGTTAGGTTATTTTCCGCCAGGATGTTATCGTTTCGAATCCTATGAACGACGGCATCGGCATCTTGATTTCGACCAACCAAAACAACTCCCCTAGGTTGTTCTTCTCGAAATTCTGGGGCTTCTGGCCTTTCGATCCTTGCCCCTGGTTCCATAACTTCCCTTTGTGGGCCCAGAATTATTGGGGCTTCTAACCTTGGTGCTCTGGCCCCTAAGTTAGCTTATTCTCTGGGTGGTCTATGAATTGGGTCGTTAGCAATTCGTTCTATAACAGGCATGTTTGTTCGAAGTCCCGCCTGGTTCTGCCTACGTCTTTCTGTGGGAGCAAAGAAATCTGCTATTCGACTCATATTGTCAGCGTTTTCCCTGTTCGTCACAGTCACATTCTAAACTATTGGGGCAAATATTTCCTGCATGGTTTGCGCTAACACCCCTATCATATTGTGGTTTCTGTCATCCATCAATTGCCTAAAAGCCAACTGGTTATCTGTGGTTAGGATAGGCAACATGCTATAACCCACTGACCCTTGGTTACTTGTCATAAATTGGTTCGCCCCAGACCCATATCCTAGTTGTGGGGATGAATTCGAAGTGGAATTGTGTAAACCTGCCATAAAAGATGTTGGCATTCCATAAGAAGAACTTCTAATTCTATTCCCATCGAAGCCGGGTGGTCTAGTTGATGGTGTGGCGAAATGGGATTGTGTTCCTGGTGGTGGAACGAATCCCCCAGGGTAGCCCATAGTTCCAGTATTTCCTAAGATCGAACTGTTAGTTGATATGCCACTTACTCCATTGGTGGCTATGTTACTGGTTGAAGATGCAACAGACTGTGCATTCGAAGGGATTACATTAGATGTTCCGCTCGAAATAGACGCGTTAGCGCCTGTTGCATGTGGGTCACCTTGGTTTCCTTGTTGATTGTCTGAATTAGACATTTTGTCCAAACGTTTTCTTCTGGATAAAGGTTGGTTGCTGTTGGTTATCTTACCACTTCTCAGGTTCATAAAACAGCAAACTTCTTAGGTTCCTACGTTTTTGGGATGGCTACGTCTCGACAATCCCTAATTCTGATATCCAACTATTCGTCCCACCGGGTGTGCCAATTTGTTTCCAGTGATTTCTGGTAAACAACCGCTAGTCTTCCAAACTATCGAATAATCTTTGTTAACGCTATTCAATCTCTCTGGTAACTCACAGGATCGACTAGATTGATCCTAGGATTCCTTGGATATTAAGGTTACTCTCACAATCGAACAATTATTCATGGTTACTATTGTACAAGTGTTTGGTTTATTTCGATCCCTCTCTCTAAGAGTTTAAGAATGTGGTCAAAACGTATATGAAAACTAAGTTATACGAATAAATGCTAATTGCAATGCTAATTGAAGAGACATATAAAACTGTATGAAAAGTGAAGTAACTGGTTTCGATTTATAAAACATTTAACATAAAAGGTTTCTGGAATGTAGAAGTTAAAAATGTGAAGAAAGCGTTTAATGCAAGAAATCTATAAATGATTTTAAGTAAAAGTATGCGCTTGAAAAACAATGCTTGAAAGTAAAGGTATTGAAAATGTAACAGTTCTCTGAAATATAAAGTGCTCGAAGTATAAAGAAAGCAGTAAAACGTAAAACTTTGAGGAAAAGACTTTGAAATGAAAAGACAGTAAATAAAGAAACTTGCAAATGTTATTCGACAAAAAGAAAAGAAGAAAGTACTGGAAATGGTAAAAAGGCTTTCATTAAGTTAGAAATACATGGTGCTATCATACATACATTTCTCTTGCATTCGTTTCCCTTGCCATGTGGTAGTTTGAATGTTATTGAGTATTTTGTATAACAGATATGACACACTGAAATCCTAATACTAAGACTTCTATTTATACTAATTCGACCCTAACGGTCTCGCTACAGGATCATGCCACGTTTCGAACATGCAAGACAATGCTTCTTTCATCTTTCCACGTGTCCCCAAATGCTCCAACACATAACTTTCAAACTTTGAAAGTCCCGCTTCTATTTGAATTTTAAATGCTTTAGTGTTCTTCCGTTTCGAACGCTCTTCCCAAACCTATCCTCGCTGTTGTTTCGAGACCCCTTTGGATATGTTACCATAATCACCGTTCGAAGCTTCAAGCTTTGACACACTCATTCGAAACACTGCTTCTGCAACTTCGAAATATGGCGTTTAACTCCATTTCGATCAGAACTTTTAACTCTTTTGAATTCTAAATAACATTATCAAAATCTTCAGCCAACATGTACTTGCTTGGATTGCTAATTGACATAAAGTTCCACTTTTGCAAAAATGGCCATTATGCTTTTTCTACTTTGGGACTAAACCTCTATGTAAAGCTTGAACACATAAAATATGGTCTTGGCACAATGAGTTTGCATTAAATTTATGAGTGAAAAAGGGATTTAGGGTCTGTAATCAAGAAATGCAAGCTGAGTTCAAAATTGCCTAAGTGTATGGACATGTAATTTGGTCATGAACAAAGTGAGTTTTTCCCATATTGCCAAATCCGATTCTCCCTAACCATGAGGTTGTTTGATGAGTTCTTGGACATTTTGGAAATCTTGGAATGTGTACTATAATCCATCTTTGAAATGCAAATTGAAATTCCAAGTGGAAGTATGTGAAAAATGGTCTTGAAGTTAGGCAAAAATCCTGCCTAAAATAGGTCAAATTTTCTCTAAGTTAAGAATGGTTTGGTACCCTTGTTCCAAAAATTGTAACTTGAGCTACAAGCTTCTTTTGGGAAAACTTTGTGAATAAAAATTGTAGATTTTGCAATAGGCTACAACTTTCATGTTTTGACTTTTGCTTGAATCCAAATGAATCTTGGTGAGAAAGTGGGGCAACGTTAGGAAAAAATTAGGGTTTTTCATAACTTAGAAAAATTCTAAGTTATGAAAAATCTTCATTTCAAACCCTAATTTGCAATTCTTGATTTCTTGATGAACAAGTTTCATGATTTGGCATGTTTTGATGAAAAATGAATCTTGACACTTGATTTTGACCAAAAAGTCAAAGTTTGACCTTTCAGTATACAGTCAAAATTGATCAATTGACTGGGAAATTCAACTGTCAATCTTGTGTATTTGGGATCTTTTGAACTTGTTGAGTATGTCAAGACAATTCCATGGGGTCCTTGAGTCAATATATGAGCTTGGTTTGCCATTGGCTAGGTCAAACAGTCAAAAATTGCCTTTGTGCAATCAAAACCCTAAAAATGACCATTTTGCCCTTTTGGTGATCTGATCAAATTTCTTGTGGAATTGTGATCCAAACTTGATCAAATGGTCCATGTGAGTTCATAATGTTGATGTGGGTCAATTTTCATGAGATTTGACTGTCAATTGGCCACAATTGACTTTTTCCCCAATACAGCTGATTTCTAGGTCAACTGTCCAATTGACTGGGCAAAGACTGGAATCAAGGCTCGAAACTTGAGTGGATAAACTTGGGAGTCCAATATGAAGCATGAAAGTCATCTTAGGCATTTTAGGTCAAAACATCTTTGTGCAAACACAAACCCTAATTTGGGTCAACAGTGCAAGGAGAAGTCTTGAGCAGATGAAACCCTAACTGGGTCTTGAGTTCCAAGGGCTTTGTGATGAGAAATGTTGAGAAAATGGGAGGGCAAATTTTGGGGTACAACCGTTGCCCCTGTTCAATCTTCTTGAATCCGAAGAGTTAGATTGGCAAGTTTGCCTTTCGCGACTCGAGGGTAAAAGGAGATTGGACACTAGAGTGCCCTTAAATTTGCACTCGTCAAAGCAATGGATGCGGGAATGGGCTTAGAGATGCCATTTGGAGATGGGCTTAAAGATGCCATCTAGAAGGGTGACAGAATCTTGTCGGGGATGGGCTTAAAGATGCCATCTGGAATGAGTATCGGAAAGGTGTCCATGCTTTGGATCATCTCCGAACCGGGGGTCTGAATAAGCAATAGATTGACATCCGTATCTGGAGGCATCCGTAAACTGTTTTCCAAAGTTGAGAAGAGTCTGAACAAGCGATAGATTAACATCCGTTGTGGGGAAGAATCCATAAACTGTTTTCAGAAGTCTTGAGAAGAATCTGAACAAGCGATAGGTTAACATCCGTTACTTGGAGAACCCGTGAACTTTTTTCAGAAATCTTGAAGTTGAATAAGCAATAGAGCAGCATCCGTTGTTGGGAAGCGTCCGTAAACTGTTTTCAAAAGTTGCATCTGAACAAGCGATAGATTAACATCCGTTGTTGGGAAGAATCCATAAACTGTTTTCAGAAGTCTTGAGAAGAATCTGAACAAGCGAGAGGTTAACATCCGTTACTTGGAGAACCCGTGAACTGTTTTCAGAAATCTTGAAGTTGAATAAGCAATAGAGCAGCATCCGTTGTTGGGAAGCGTCCGTAAACTGTTTTCAAAAGTTGCATCTGAACAAGCGATAGATTAACATCCGTTGTTGGGAAGAATCCATAAACTGTTTTCAGAAGTCTTGAGAAGAATCTGAACAAGCGATAGGTTAACATCCGTTACTTGGAGAACCCGTGAACTGTTTTCAGAAATCTTGAAGTTGAATAAGCAATAGAGCAGCATTCGTTGTTGGGAAGCGTCCGTAAACTGTTTTCAAAAGTTGCATCTGAACAAGTGATAGATTAACATCCGTTGTTAGGAAGAATTCATAAACTGTTTTCAGAAGTCTTGAGAAGAATCTGAACAAGCGATAGGTTAACATCCGTTACTTGGAGAACCCGTGAACTGTTTTCAGAAATCTTGAAGTTGAATAAGCAATAGAGCAGCATCCGTTGTTGGGAAGCGTCCGTAAACTGTTTTCAAAAGTTGCATCTGAACAAGCGATAGATTAACATCCGTTGTTGGGAAGAATCCATAAACTGTTTTCAGAAGTCTTGAGAAGAATCTGAACAAGCGATAGGTTAACATCTGTTACTTGGAGAACCCGTGAACTGTTTTCAGAAATCTTGAAGTTGAGGATGAACCGGTGTAGGGTTTCCTGATAATGAGCTCGTGTAAAACTCCATCTGGATGAATCTAGAATAAGCATCAGAATGTTGCCATGTCTGGGTCACATCTGAACTATTCCTCGAAAGAATCTCGGAAGATAATGATTTTTGTCTGTCGACTGATCTTACCTGAAAAGGTAAAGAGTTAGTTGTATGCAATGTCATGATGCATGACGCAACGTATGTTATATGATATGAATGTAAATGAATGCGCATGTAAGCTGGAGAGTTGTCTTGCAAAGGATAGATGAATCCGAGATGGATGAAGATAAAAGCATCTTGACTGCTGCCGGGAAGAATAATTCCTGGTTGTTGCTGGGGAATAAGGAGCTTGGGTTGTATACCAATCTTCTGGGGAATTCCTATCTTGAGGAGATCTTCACTGGAGAATCTTTGAATATACAATGAGGAACTAAAAACTGAAAGTCTTCAGATTTGCTTGGGGAATACCAGACCTTCAAACGTCGAGGGGCCTAAGAACCACTCGCGGGGACTTGGAATTTCCTTGGTGACTTGCAGGGTAAGAGAATTTTTGATGATGTCTACTGGGGATTTTCGAACCTGGTAGACTTAAGCTGGGGAGATAAGACTGAGAATCTCTAGCCTAGTGAGAAGTATCTCTGTGGGGAGAAGGTTCACTAGTCTGGCTCCGCTGGGGATTGATAGCCCGAAGCTTTAGCTCTGCTGGGGATACTGAGACTTAACTCTGAGGGGAATTGAGTTCTGGAGGATTCTCTGGCTGGGGAAATCAATTTTTTTGAGAAAGCTTTTCCTGATGAGGATCCTGAAGCCTGACTCTGTTTAGGGAATTAAGTTCCGACTGAGGAATGTGGGTTTCAAATCTGCTCGGGATTTCCTTTGAAAGGGTATCAAGATATCCAACTGCACCTTCAACCTATCAGTAATCCTCTTTCTTGATTCATAAGGAAATGATTATGTTCAAATGCATATGCCTATTTAACAAAACATTGGACGTTTCTCAAAATAAAACAATTAGTGCAAGAGAAAAGAAAAAGGAAACGACACAAATTTCTGGGAAAAGTATTTGTATTAACTTTCTATGAGTATATTTGTACAAAGGAGACAATCATCCTAGTAAGAGGATTTCATCGTAAATATTGAAAGATCTATATAAAAGAAAGATGACTATGTGAAATAATTCCATGGGATTCCATTCCGCTATAGCCTTCACAACTCTGAATATCTGTCCATCCAATGCTTCGTCTGCCGATGACTGGATTGATCAGAAGCCTGGAACTGGTCGATGAAGAGATTGTCTTTGAAGTGATATGACGAGACATAGTCATACGCTTTAATTCCCTAACATTTGCCTGAATCGCCCTTTCGGGTTTTCGATCCACCGGGAAACCCCTTTTTGCTCAAGCCGTCCTTTCGGGTTTTCAACTTGCCAGGTGTACAGATTTTTTTGTTTTTATCCCTAATTTTTGCCTGAACCGCCCTTTCGGGTTTTCGGTTCACCGGGATGCCCATTTTTGCCCAAGCCGCCCTTTCGGGTTTTCGACTTGTCGGGTTATTTTATGCGTAGTATCTTTTGACTATGTCTGCGTTCGCAGGGTGCGGCAAATCGTCGCCGTCCATGGTGGTCAGAATCATCGCACCACCAGAAAATATGCTCTTGATCACAAATGGTCCTTCATATGTAGGAGTCCATTTTCCCCTGGGATCACTTTGCGGCAAGATAATCCGCTTGATTACGAGATCTCCGACTTGATACACTTGACGTCTGACTTTTTTATTGAAGGCCTTGATCATCCGTTTTTGATACGTCTGACCATGGCATATAGCAGTGAGTCGCTTCTCGTCGATCAAATTGAGTTGATCAAGTCGGGTCTGAATCCAATCATCTTCATTCAAACCTGTGTCCTTCATAATCCTTAGAGAAGGAATCTGAACTTCCATAGGCAGGACAGCTTCCATGCCATATACCAAAGAAAATGGGGTTGCCCCGGTTGAAGTACGTGTCGTCGTACGGTATCCATGTAGAGCAAACAGTAACATCTCATGCCAGTCTTTGTAAGTGACTGTCATTTTCTGAATGATCTTCTTGATGTTTTTGTTCGCAGCTTCAACAGCACCGTTCATCTTCGGCCGATAGGGAGATGAATTGTGATGATAAATCTTGAACTGTTCGCATAATGCGGTGATCATAGTGTTATTCAGATTTATACCGTTGTCTGTGATGATCCTGTCTGGAACACCATACCGGCATATGAGATTTTGCTTGATGAAGCGGGCAACCACATTTTTAGTAACAGAGGCGAAGGAATCCGCTTTGACCCATTTGGTGAAATAGTCAATTGCAACCAGGATGAAACGATGTCCGTTGGAAGCCGTGGGCTTGATTTCTCCAATCATGTCGATGCCCCACATTGCAAATGGCCAAGGAGCAGTCAGAACGTTGAGAGGAACCGGAGGGATATGAACTTTGTCAGCGTAGACTTGACATTTGTGGCAAGTACGAGAATGTTGATGGCAGTCAGCTTCCATGGTAGACCAGTAATAGCCTGCCCTTAGGATCTTCTTAGCCATTGTATGCCCGCTCAAGTGAGTGCCAAATGTGCCGCTGTGTATCTCAGTCATGATCAACTCTGCTTCAGCTTTGTCTACGCATCGGAGTAATACACAATCATGGCTTTGTTTGTAAAGGATGCCGTTGCTCAGGAAGAATTTCGCAGCAAATTTCCTTAAGAACTTCTTGTCATTTACGGAAGCTCCTTCGGGATAATCTCTAGTCTGGAGATACCTTTTGATTTCATGGAACCAGGGTTGTTCCACTACTTCTTCGGTATTAATCTCGTGACAATGTGCAGGTTCATCCATTCGCTCGATGGTGATTTGGGGAGCCTCGTTATCCCAGTTGAGTTTAAACATGGAGGACATTGTAGCTAGAGCATCTGCTAGCTGATTCTCTTCTCGCGGGAAATGCTCGAAGGTAATTTGCTCGAAATGAGACAACAATGTCAAGACATGTTCTTTGTATGGGATAAGATTAGGATGCTTGGTATCCCACTCTCCTTCGATTTGACTGATAACCAAAGCCGAGTCCCCAAATACGATCAAAGATTTGATCCCCAAGTCTATAGCAGCCTTGAGACCAAAGATGCAAGCTTCATACTCAGCCATGTTGTTTGTGCAGCTGAAGCAAAGTCGGGCCGTGAAAGGTGTGTGACAACCTTCCGGGGAAATGAGTACCGCACCGATACCGTTTCCAAGTGCATTTGAAGCACCATCAAAGTACAGGGTCCATCGGGATCCCTTCTCGGGTTCGTCATACGGTCCGTTACCTTCAATGTTGTCCAAATTCATGATATCCTCGTCTGGGAAGTCAAATTTCATGGGTTGGTAATCTTCGATAGCTTGATGAGCCAGATGGTCAGCTAGTACACTCCCTTTTATAGCTTTTTGAGTGGTGTACTGGATGTCATACTCAGTTAGGATCATTTGCCATCTGGCTATTCTTCCAGATAAATCGGGCTTTTCGAAGATATACTTGATAGGATCCATTTTGGAAATCAACAAGGTGGTATGAGTCAACATATACTGCCTTAGTCGGCGAGCAGCCCATACCAAAGCGCAACAAGTTTTCTCGAGCAGTGAGTAGCGAGTCTCACAGTCGGTAAACTTTTTGCTAAGGTAATAAATAGCATGCTCTTTTCGACCAGACTCGTAATGCTGGCCCAAAACACACCCTATTGAGTTATCCAAGACGGCCAGATACATGATCAATGGTCTTCCTTCGACGGGTGGCATCAGGATAGGAGGTTCTAGCAAATACTCCTTGATCTTATCGAAAGCAGCTTGGAAATCTTCGTTCCATTCGACTACCTGATCTTTCTTCAAGAGTTTGAAAATTGGCTCACAGGTAGAAGTCAGATGAGAGATGAATCTGGCAATATAGTTCAAACGCCCCAAGAATCCTCTAACCTCCTTTTCAGTACGGGGAGCAGGCATCTCTTGTATTGCTTTCACTTTTGCTGGATCGACTTCAATGCCTTTGTTGCTTACAATGAATCCTAGAAGTTTACCAGACCTAACTCCAAAAGTGCACTTACTTGGATTCAGCCTGAGTTTGTATTCTTTCAACCTGGCAAACAGCTTTTCTAGATGTTCAAGGTGCTCCTCCTCTGTTTGTGACCGAGCTATCATATCATCTACGTAAACTTCAATCTCATGATGTATCATATCATGAAACAAAGCTACCATGGCGCGTTGATAAGTTGCCCCTACGTTCTTCAGCCCGAACGGCATCACCTTGTAACAGAAAGTGCCCCATTGCGTGGCAAAGGTTGTTTTCTCCATATCTTCGGGGGCCATTTTGATTTGATTGTAACTCGAGAATCCATCCATGAAGGAAAACACTTTATGCTGAGCTGTATTGTCGATCAAAATGTCAATGTGTGGAAGTGGAAAATCATCTTTGGGGCTGGCCCTATTCAAATCCCGGTAGTCCACACACATCCTGACTTTGCCATCTTTTTTAGGTACTGGCACGATGTTTGCGACCCATTGAGGATAGGACGTAACAACCAGAAATCCAGCGTCGAATTGCTTCATCACTTCTGCTTTGATCTTTTCAGACATGTCAGGCCTCATTCAGCGGACTTTTTGCTTGATCGGTGGACAATCCTCTCTTGTGGGGAGACGGTGAACCACGATGTCTGTGTCTAAACCCGGCATGTCTTCATAAGACCAAGCGAAGATTTCAACATACTCATTTAACAACTGTATCAGGCGCTCCTTGACATTTGGTTCCAGATTGGCACCCACTTGCACTTCCTTCCGGTCTTCCTCGGTCCCTAAGTTGACAGCTTCCAATGACTCTTCGTGAGGTAAGATGGCCCTTTCCTCTTGCTGTAGAAGTCTGGCTAGTTCCCCTGGTACTTCACAACCTTCGTCATCTTCATACTCGGCTTGATTGACCAGATCTTCAGAGTTATTGAAGGATATAGTAGAATAGTCACCCATGGAATCCGGAGTGGATGGGTACCTGCATTTGTGAGTGTGGGTGTGTGTAAGGGATAGCCATCCTTAAACAAAAAATGCAAAAGGAAAGAAACTGAACACAGCAGTTTATCAAATGAAAAACGTCCAATGAATCATTAAACATGACATATGGATATGAAAATAATCAAAACCCTTACAAATGGACCTACATGCCCCGGGCAAGGCATGAGGTAAAAAGATAGTGTACGAATTGTCGAAAATAAATATTACAGACCGAATAGGAAATGTTTGACAGATAAATTACTGATGAATAAAAGTGATGGGGACAAAGTCTTTTGCCTCCCAGTTGCATAATCCTCCTTTGATAGTTGGGTAAATCCACTCTTCGATGTCGCTCTCCTTGTCTTCATCCCCCAAAGCGTTGATTTCGTAGGGAGAAATTTTGATTGGCGCCCTTTCGATCTTTGAACGGCGCATAGCTTTCTGGCCCGCGGCAGTGAACCCTAATCCAAATTTGTCTGTTTTATGTGGAATATCAGGAAACTGCCCCCATGCTGAATTCTTCCCCTCCTTTATTGTGGCCTTTGCGTCCTCCAGAGATGCCATCCTGGCCATCTGCTTTGGTACTTCAGCTGCCAACTTTGCTACTGTTATTTCAGGAAGGACTTCTTCGAAATGCTGAAAGGCGTCTCAATGAACTCCCCTTCTACCTCCACATACCGGAAGGAGTTCAAATGGCTGATCATGTACTCCTCTTCGCCATGGACGGTTATGATCTTCCCCTTGACAGGGTACTTCAACATTTGATGCAAGGAAGAGGTGACTGCCCCGACGTTGTGTATCCAAGGCCTACCCAACAAGCAAGAGTATGACGAACGGATGTCCATCACATAGAAAGTAGATTTAAACACCTCAGTGCCCACCTTAATGGGAATATCAACCTCCCCATGGACCATCCTCTTCGAACCATCGAAAGCTCTGACAACAATATCACTCGACTTCAGCTCTAACCCTTCACAATCTAGTCGGTCCAAGGCCTTCTTAGGCAGTACATTCAGCGACGAACTGGTGTCAACCAAGACATGCGCGAGAGTAGTTCCTCGGCACTCGACTGAAATGTGCAAAGCATCATTGTGGTTTCTACCTTTAGGAGTTAGGTCAGCATCAGAGAAACCTAATCCATTGTCCGCAGTAAGGCTGGCCATGCAATTTTGGAATTGATCCGCAGAGGTTTCCTGGGGCACATGGGCTGCCTTCAGGAATTTTATCAAAGCTTTAGCGTGCGCTTCTGAGCAAAGTAGTAGTGCCAACATGGAGATCTTTGAGGGGGTTTGCCCCAGTTTTTCTACCACATCGTAATCACTCCTTTTGATTATCTTCAAGATCTCTTCCATTTCTTTCTTGGAGGTTTCCGGGATGACCAAGGGTTGAGCCCTCGTCCTGACGAGCTCATTTTGGGTTCCCTTAACTTTATCAGCAATGGTAGGAGGGACAATACTAGGAACAACAACATCTTCAATCAACGGGGTTCTAGCGGAGAGTTTTATTGGTGCAGGGATAACCTTGTCAGCAGATGAGGGTCCAAAGATTGCTCTTGGAGGGGCAATCTCTGGAGAAAATATTCTCCCGCTCCGGGTGATTTTGCTCGTGCCCGCAATGTTTCCAATGCTGGCTTCTTCTTCATCCGAACTTTCTTCAGTGATTTCAATTTGTTTAATACCATGGTAGTAGACGTCACCGCCGTAGTTCCATGGTATTGACTTCTCAGAAATGTAGGGGACAGGCCCTGGCATTGTTATCTTCAAAGGAACAGACTTCGTAACTGGTGTAATCTTAACAGGCTTTTTGACGGCCTTGGAAAGATTGGCGTGAATGGTTATGATTGAGACATCTTCAGTATGGGTGTGAATAGCAGAAACTTTTTCAAACAAAATTTGTCGACTGTCCATTAGGCCTTGGATGCCTTTCTTTAGTAACGGACAATCAAACGGCAGAGAGTAACAGCAGTAGCAATCTTCCTTACATCCCGGGAAAATCCCGGCCTTTAACAGATTCAACTTGATGGTTAACAACGGAGTTATCAGACCATTGACATTAGCAACATACAAATCTTCTTCAATGGCATTGACATTTCGGCCGTGCTTCGGCATTGGAGCAGATATCATGTTCGGCTTCTCCGGAGCGTCGAACTCCACTTCCTTCGCCTCTATCAGGTCTTGGATTTTATGCTTGAGTGCCCAACAATCGTTGGTGTCGTGACCGACATTGTCAGAATGGTAGGCGCATTTAGCATTAGGATGATAATGCGGAGAGGACGTATTCACATTTTTTGGTGCCTCTTTGATAGTAGCGAGATTCAACTTTAACAGATGGGGAAGCACTTGCGCTGGAGTCATATTAATGCGGGTGAACTGCCGTTGTGGCCGTTCCACCCGTTGTTGATTTGGTCTGGACTGGTTATAGCGAGGCTGCTCACTTGAAGGGTTTTGGATCATTACGGCCCCCACAGTTGGCCGGCGCTCAGTCTTCCCTGCTCTTCTCTGGGAGTATACAACAGCCGTTTCCTTCTTGAAAGGCTTCTTCTCAACACTTGCAGCGGCACCCTTCTGAATCTTTCCTGACTTGATGCCAGCTTCTATTCTTTCGCCTGTTAAGATCAAATCGGTAAACCCTGCGGAAGAGTTACCAATCAGATGATTGAAAAATGGCCCAGATATGGTCCCCAGAAACATATCAACAAGTTCATGGTCGGTTAAAGGCGGCTGCACCCTGCCAGCCAAATCCCTCCATTTCTGTGCATATTCTTTGAATCCTTCGCCTGTTCCCAATGACATACCCTGAAGTTGGGTACGCGTAGGAGCAAGGTCAGAATTGTACTGATATTGTTTGTAAAAGGCGGTGGCCAAGTCTTCCCAGTTTCGGACACTGGTTCCCTCTAGCTGATAGAACCACTCCAGTTGAGCCCCAGAAAGGCTGTCTTGAAAGAAATGGATCCAAAGGTTCTTATCTGCCGTATAAGGTTGGATCTTCCTTACGTAGGACCTGAGATGCATTTTTGGACAGGACAGTCCGTCATACCTCACAAAAACTGGCACTTTGAACTTTGGGGGAATCACAATCCCGACAACTAAACCCAAGTCTTCGAAATCCAAACCCGGCACCCTCTGTAGTTCCATGGCTGCCAACCTGTCTTCTAAACCTTTGTATTTATCATCAGCCGGAGGGTATTGTTGATCAGAGTAGTCTTCATCCTCTTCGGCCTCCTCTTCTTCCACATCGGACTCGGAAGGTACCGCAGCCCCACCTCCTTTACTGGTTCCCTCCTCAGAAGTAGGAGGAAATTCAAGCACTCTTCTGGCCTCTCCTTCAAACCTTCTCCCTAAAGTAGCCACCCCGAGTCTCTTTTTCTTCTTTTTCACTGGGTCTTTATTCCCCAGGAAGGTCTTTAGATCCTCCTGACCCTTAGCCAAGGTCATCAGGAGTTGCTGAAATTATGCATTTTGAGCCTGCAAGTCTTTGACTGTTTGCTCGAGATCCATCCTACTGAAATAAACAGCAGACAGATAAGGAAACCTGGCGTGAGACCTGCTTATGCACATGATGAATGGTATGCTTATGTATGCAATGCATTCAAGGATTTAGAATATTCAAACTTGTTGCAGACAAAAAGAACGCACGTCATATTAATGAGAAGAAATTTGTTAGTACATAAATGCCCCATGGGCCAAATATTACAAAAACAACTTCTCAAGGTAAAAAGACATTGCGCATCCTCTTTGGTGCAATGTAGGTGTTGAGGGCCTCTTGCTCATGGAGTCGGAGGGTAAGCTCTAGAACCTTATTCTCACTAGCGTAGAAGCTGGCTTCAAAAGTGTTCCGTTCCTCCTTGAGCTGAATCCAGCTCTTCTGCATTTCCTCCCACGATGTAGGCATGTCAGGATATAGGATGGTGTAGGGAACCTCTCCTTCCTTGACGGGCTCTTTAATCACAGGGAGAACATGAGGATAAGGCATCATTAGACTCTTGGCTCGGGCTCGTACCCATTTGAGATAAGGCTCAAGAGGGATGGAGTTCTTGTGCCCCAATGTCTTGCTATCAACCTTGTTGGGCATCCTCTAAGCTCTGATGAATCTTTGGCGAAGTCCTTGCGCATCGTTGTCGAAGTCAAAAACTAAGTCAGGAATCAACATGTCGTGAGGGCCATCCCTCCGTGCATATCCAAATTGCCTCAAAGCTAGGCAAGGGTTGTAGGTAATGCCCCCTCTAATGCCAAGTAATGGGACATTAGGGAACTCTCCACAACGATCGACGATGATGACATTTTCTCTGGACCGAGAACACCAATGTACATCAGAGTGAGTAAGAGACATCAACCGTTGGGACCACCTTGAGCCTTGGTCATTCTTCAAGACAGATTGTGGAAGGTGCGAAATAAACCACCTTGCAAGGAGAGGAGTACAGCACATGAGAACACCCCTCTTTCTCATTGTTCGTGTGTAAAA
Source organism: Vicia faba (assembly GCA_948472305.1). Taxonomy (NCBI): domain Eukaryota; kingdom Viridiplantae; phylum Streptophyta; class Magnoliopsida; order Fabales; family Fabaceae; genus Vicia; species Vicia faba. The sequence goes on along the minus strand of OX451736.1, from coordinate 1,745,017,463 downwards.
TGAGTGAAGAATGTCTCCAAGTAATGTTGGTATTGGATTTCTGGACAAGAAGATTTTGACGGCATTGACATCTACCAGCTGGTCAGGATTTGGGAACAAGACCAACCCATAGATAAGGAGTGCCACAATTTCTTCAAAGGCTTGTAGGTCCAATGAATTCCAACATTCTTGTGCCTTCTCAAACAAGAATTTTGCTAAGAATCCTTTGACGCCGCTTCTGGTTTCCCAATGCCCCTTGATTTCAGATGGTTGTAGATGTAGTGCTCGTGCAACATCTTCAGGCTTTGGTTCCTTCTCCGTACTGTTGTAGGGTAGTTGATTAAGGATAGGGATTCTTAGGAGTTGAGAAAACTCCTCCAAAGTGGGCACCAACTGGTAATCGGGGAAAGTGAAACAGTGATGAAGAGGGTCAAAGAACTGGAATAGCACTTTCATCATGTCTTCTTCAATGTTGGTGTTGACTAAGCTGAGCAGTCTACCATGTCTTTCACTGAAGGGTGAGCTTTCTGGAATCCTTGATGTGAGCTCCTTGAGTTGAGGAGGGATTCTCACAAGGTTGACTTGGATGGTTTTTCTTCGAAGAATTTCCATGACCTACAAAACAAGAACAAAGATGAAGATCTAAACCCTTGAAATGGTTAGTGAATGCATATGATGCTTTATGATGTTTATGATGTATGCACAAACATATGTACAAGCAAATCGCACCAAACCCTAGTTTCAGGCTTGCATGAGGTTTCATAGGTAAGTACCCTCTTGAGTGTAGTTGGCTTAAAAACCTGTCCTATAAATAGTAACCGGGTTCTAAGGAGCTCAATATCATTGGATTGTTTTCGTCGTTCATTGTTTTGGTTTAGCCACTTAACTAGCGACCAAAATATTCCAAGAAAACAACCCTCAATGAGTGTAGTATCGAGTATCTACCAACTTCGGACTGCACCAAAGTCGGTCATCTCACTACCCCTAATAAAAGGCCAAGATGGTCAAGTAAGGTTCTAGGTCATTAGTGCTTAGTGACATCACTCAGCGGCCTTGTACTCTCCTTGATTGAACTCAAGGGTTACCGGTACTCACAAATATGTCGCACTAATATAGCTATTGCTTCGACCGTGTCGGTATAACCCGCACAGTTTCCACAACGTATTGCTATCTATGAATGTTTCCCAAAATCCGGGTGTAGGATTGCAAATCCAAACAAAAGAGCCAAGATGTAAAGCAATCAAATCAAACAATTAGTCATGCAAGAGGGTGATCTAAGCCCTAAGGTTACTCCACTTTTAAAAAAATTTCCCCAGTAGAGTCGCCAGTTCTGTGATACGGTGGGAGAACTGACTATGGTTTTGCGTTTGTTTTGGCAAATGTTTCGGTTGAGCAAGAGTCGCCACCGACTTTTTATTTTATCCTAAGGAAAGGTTTAAAAAGCACAGCAAAAACCTTTGAGATATTTTCTTGGGTTCGGGGAGTAGATTATAGAAAGGGAAGGTATTAGCACCCTTTCTATCCATGGTTATCCATGGGCTCTTAGTTACTTGCTTAGATCAACTTGCATTGGTTTTCAATTGTTTGAAATGGTGCTTTGTGAGTGGTTTTTGAAAATGTTTTGAAAAAGATGCCTTGTCTAGGCTACCCTTGTAACAATTCTTTACTCGAATGTTTTACAAAAGGTGTTTGTCTTTTTGAAAAGATGTTTCAAGGTTTTTTTGAAAGTTTGTTTTGAAAGTGTGGTTTGAAAAATAGGCAAGTGTTTTTGTTTTGCAAGTTGACAAGTACTTAAGAGCTATCTACCCTAAAGTTCTCAAAGATTATTGCTATGTTTTAACCCTTTTAACAATTTTGTTCCACCATTGCATTTGGTGGACAACCTTGTGCTAGGATGTGAAAGGGACGGGCGCGGGTCATCGTTTAGACCATAATTGCAATGGTGCCAAGTATCTTTGGGCAATTTTTCCTTTAAGGGACTTGATCATTTTTTAGGCAACTTTCGAAAGCGTCATCGAGGGACTATGATCATTGGTATTGTATTTGTTTTGCCCAAAGAGACCTAACATGCAATATGACCCATTATTGAAGGCAACAAGTGGAATACCCTAGGGGTGCAAGTGTGATTAGTGTTGTCCATTTTCATGCTTGTTTATCTTGAAATTAGGTCAAACTATTTTTGATTGATTTGCATACAAACCCTAATTCTAGCATGGTATAATTAGAAAACATTAAAGTACGAAAAATAAAGTTCCTAAGTTATTACAACACAATATGGGAAGGGGGGTACAAATGTTCAAATGGGGGGTATTTGACAAGGAATTTAAACCTAGACTATTACATCAATTTGGATTATACAAAATAATTAATGTACAATAATTAAATAAAATAAGAATAAATATGCAAGATGCAAAAATGTTTTTTATATGTATGAAAAAAGGTATTTTTTTTATATGTCAAATAAACAAAATAAAAAGTATTATTTTTTGGAATTTTTATGTATTTAGGGCAAAACCCTAATTTATTAAATAAAAAGTATTAATTATTTAATATATACAATATTTAATAATTATGTACAAAAATAAAATAAAAATGAAGTATATTTATAAAAAGGTATTTTTAATGTCAAATAAAAATAAAAATGTATATATTTTTGTATTTTTGTCCTAAATATTCTAATAAATATATATGTATTTGTATTATTTACTAAATATATATTATATATGCAAAAAATAATAATATTTAATATTTATAAAAAAAATATATTTTATATAAAATATTTTCAGAAGATAAAATAAAATAAAAATCAGAAAATAAATGTGTTTGCATTATTTTTTAGTATTTTGAATAAAAGTATATCTATATATTTATTTATGTACAAATACCTATTTAAACAAATAAATGCCTAATAAATTTGAAAATGGTGTAAAAAATATTTTTTTATATTTTTAATATTATGAGAGAAAATAAATAAGTCAGAACAAAAAAGGAAAAGTCAAAAAATCATGAAAATAAGCATAATGGGCCAAAGAGGTGTAAAAGTAAAAATAGGGTGCAAATAAGAAAAGATAGAACAAGCCCAGCCCAAAGGACCTTCTTCAACCTCTGGCCAGAACCTTTGTCAAAAAACGCACGCTTGTACACTGATTCAAACATCTGGATTCCTGGACTTTTAGCACAAACTTTCAACATAAGAAATGTTAAGCATCAAGCCACGATTCTGGACATGTAAAGAACTCATCCTAACTCTCAGAAATGAGAGAGAATTTCCCCATTCCCAAATCTTAACCTAACTTTTTATCAATGTTCAGACCTTAAATTCTCACAGCATATGCAAAATAAATGGAAAGTAAAGGCATGTACAATTTCAGGGGCATGAGTAGAACACTTTTCATTCACAAACCTAGAGCTAATAATGCCTATATTGAGAGATAGAAGTTCATGAATATACCTGTTCAGTTGGAATCGTGTCTGGCAATGGAGGAGCTTTCAGGGCAAGATGATGGTTTGTACAGCTTGCTTGAAGTGTGAGGATGCTATTCCAATACTTGGTATGCTTTGAAACCTTCTGTATCAAGCTGCAGAAGTCAACCTGCAAGAGGAAGAAATGAAAATGGCCAAACTGATTAGAGGAGTTACAGTCTACTTCTAATGCTTTGGATAGTTTGGATTGATGGTAAGGAAAGTGTTTGATTTGGTTTTGGCCAAGATGCACGATGGAAATGAGTTGTGGGATTCAAGTTGCAGAATATGCCCTGTTTTGCCACAAAACTGTGATTTTCTGTATATGGATGGATGAAGGGTGGTTTGGTCGTGTTTTAGGTCAGTTAGGGAGTGTGAAATTTGAGGACAAAGTTTGCTTAGGTTGGTCTTTTCTGAGATGAGAGTTGTGTATGGTTATGCTATGTTTCTTCACACTTAAGCAAGAAAATATCCACTTGAGTTCTAGGCTGATAGAGCCCCCCCTAATGTGTTGCACCACTTAGTCTTGATAAGTGTAATTAGTCTAATAACTTGTGCCAAAAGGATATGCATTGTACTTTCTTGGATTGCTAATTGACATAAAGTTCCACTTTTGCAAAAATGGCCATTATGCTTTTTCTACTTTGGGACTAAACATCTATGTAAAGCGTGAACACATAAAATATGGTCTTGGCACAATGAGTTTGCATTAAATTTATGAGTGCAAAAGGGAGTTAGGGCTTGTAATCAAGAAATGCAAGCTGAGTTCAAAATTGCCTAAGTGTATGGACATGTAATTTGGTCATGAACAAAGTGAGTTCTTCCCATATTGCCAAATTCGATTCTCCCTAACCATGAGGTTGTTTGATGAGTTCTTGGACATTTTGGAAAGCTTGGAATGTGTAATATAATCCATCTTTGAAATGAAAATTGAAATTACAAGTGGAAGTATGTGAAAAATGGTCTTGAAGTTAGGCAAAAATCCTGCCTAAAATAGGTCAAATTTTCTCTAAGTTAAGAATGGTTTGGTACCCTTGTTCCAAAAATTGTAACTTGAGCTACAAGCTTCTTTTGGGAAAACTTTGTGAATCAAAGTTGTAGATTTTGCAATAGGCTACAACTTTCATGTTTTGACTTTTTCTTGAATCCAAATGAATCTTGGTGAGAAAGTGGGGCAAAGTTAGGAAAAAATTAGGGTTTTTCATAACTTAGAAAAATTCTAAGTTATGAAAAATCTTCATTTCAAACCCTAATTTGCAATTCTTGATTTCTTGATGAACAAGTTTCATGATTTGGAATGTTTTGATGAAAAATGAATCTTGGCACTTGATTTTGACCAAAAAGTCAAAGTTTGACCTTTCAGTATACAGTCAAAATTGATCAATTGACTGGGAAATTCAACTGTCAATATTGTGTATTTGGGATCTTTTTAACTTGTTGAGTATGTCAAGACAATTCCATGGGGTCCTTGAGTCCATATGTGAGCTTGGTTTGCCATTGGCTAGGTCAAACAGTCAAAAATTGCCTTTGTGCAGTCAAAACCCTAAAAATGACCATTTTGCCCTTTTGGTGATCTGATCAAATTTCTTGTGGAATTGTGATCCAAACTTGATCAAATGGTCCATGTGAGTTCATAATGTTGATGTGGGTCAATTTTCATGAGATTTTACTGTCAATTGGCCACAGTTGACTTTTTCCCCAATACAGCTGATTTCTAGGTCAACTGTCCAATTGACTGGGCAAAGACTGGAATCAAGGCTCGAAACTTGACGTGGATAAACTTGGGAGTCCAATATGAAGCATGAAATTCATATTAGGCATTTTAGGTCAAAACATCTTTGTGCAAACACAAACCCTAATTTGGGTCAACAGTGCAAGGAGAAGTCTTGAGCAGATGAAACCCTAACTGGGTCTTGAGTTCCAAGGGCTTTGTGATGAGAAATGTTGAGAAAATGGGAGGGCAAATTTTGGGGTACAACACTCTTCTTCACCTTGCACCGTGACAATCTTCCCCTTCACCGGATATTTCAGCATTCTATGGAGTGTGGAAGTAACTGCCCCAGCTTTATGAATCCAAGGACGACCCAGCAAGCAAGAATATGTTGGTCTGATATCCATTACGTAGAAGGTGGACCCAAAGGTTTGAGAACCCACTTTGACGGGAATGTCCACCTCCCCGTGCACCATTCTTTTTGATCCATCAAAAGCCCTTACCACAATGTTACTCGGCTTTAGAATACAACCTTCACAATCTAGACGGTCTAATGCTTTCTCTGGAAGAACATTCAGTGAGGACCCGGTATCTACCAGCATATGTTCCATAGTGGTGCCTCTGCACTCAATCGAGACATGCAGAGCATCATTATGACTTCTTCCTTTCGGTGTCAGATCTGCATCTGAAAAACCCAGCCCATTGTCAGGAGTCAGGCAGGCCACGCAATCTTTGAACTGATCGGCTAAAGTTTCTTGCGGCACATGCGCAATCTTGAGAAATGCAATCAAGGCCTTCGCATGGGCTTCAGAACATAACAGTAGAGAAACACATGGTGATCTTTGACGGGGTCTGCCCCAACTGCTCGACCATATTGTAGTCGCTCTTCTTGATAATCTTCAAGATTTCCTCTATTTCTTGTTTAGAGGCTTCCACAACGATTTTCTTAGGTGCCTCCGTCCGGGCAGGCTCACCTATAATTTCCTTGCCCCGAGTCCCAGATGGCTCAGCAGCAGGGGTGATAACTGGAGTAAGAATAGGAATAGTAGCAGGTGTAATAACTGGAGTAGGAACAGGGGAAATTCCAGGAGTGCTGGTTGGAGTAGCAGTTGGAATAACGGTAGGCTTGATGATAGTCTTCGGGGAAATCTCGAGAGAGAAGACCCTTCCACTTCGAGTAACTTTACTAGTCCCGACAATATTACTGATATTAGTATCAGCTTCTTCATTCTTCAATTCTTGCTTAACACCATGGTAATACACATCAGCACCATAATGCCATGGGATAGCCTTATCTGAGGTGTACGGGATGGGACCAGGAACAGTGATTATTAGCGGAGCAATTCTTGGAACAAGTGTAATCCTAACAGGTTTTCTCGAGGAAACCTTGGAAGGATTAGCGGAAATGGTTATAATGGCGACGTCTTCATTCGGAACAAACAGAATTATAGTCTTCTCAAACAAAATATCTTTATTATCCATCAGGCGCTGAACACCTGATTTCAACAAACAACAACCAGAAGGCAGAATCGAACACATGTGACAACCTTCACCATAACCCGGAACTAAATCGGCCAACAGCAAATTCTTCTTAACAGTCATAAGAGGAGTAGAAATTTCTTCAACAGAGGTCACAAACAAATCAGTGTCAACAGCATTCACTCTACGACCATGTTTGGGCATGGGAGCAGTTATAACATTCAACTTTTCTGGAGCATCAAACTCTACCTCCTTGGCTTCAAACAAGTCTTGCACTTTGTTTCTCAGGGCCCAACAATCATTTGTATCGTAGCCCGAACTCTCAGAATGGTAGGCGCACCGCGCGTTGGGATTGTATCTAGGAGAAGTAGTGTGTGGATTCTTGGGAGCCTCTCTCAAGGTTACCAAGTTAGATTTCAGCAGGTGAGGTAATACTTCATCCAGTGTCACGTTGATGCGGGTAAACTGCCGTTGTGGTATTTCCACCCTTTGTTGATTGTTTTATTGCGGGGCAACTGTGGGTCTTGGTATCACTACAACATTTACCGTTTGACGGTGTTCAGATCTGCTCTGGCCCCTCGGGCTATAGACTGCACTAGCTTCCTTCTTCCCAGCGAAAGGCTTCTTTACCGAACTCAAAGAGGAATCCTTCTGTATTTTACCACTTCGAATGCCATCTTCTACTCTTTCTCCAGTAAAAATCAACTTAGTGAAGCCAGATGACGAGCTGCCGATCAAGTGATTGAAAAATGGACCAGATAGCGTCCCTAGAAACATGTCAACCAACTCCCTATCAGACAATGGGGGTTGGACTCTTCCAGCCAAGTCTCTCCACTTTTGAGCATAATCTTTAAAACCTTCACCTACAACCACGAACATACTCTAGAGTTTATTACGAGTGGGAGCAAGGTCGGCATTATACTGATACTGCTTGTAGAAGGCAGCAGCAAGGTCTTCCCAGTTCCGGACACTGGCTCCCTCTAATTGGTAGAACCATTCAAGTTGAGTCCCTGACAGACTATCTTGAAAGAAATGCACCTACAAATTTCTATCAACAGTGTTGGGTTGGATTTTCCTGACATACGAACGAAGATGGAGTTTTAGACAGGACACTCCATCATACTTGGCAAAAACCAGAGCTTTGAACTTATGAGGGATGACCACTCCTGATACCAGTCCCAATTCTCCGAAATCCAAACCAGGTATTTTCTGAATCTCCATAGCGCTTAGACGGTCTTCTAGTTGCTTGTACCTATCCTCAGCAGGAGGATATTGCTCATCATTGTAATTAGTATCATCTTCAGAAACTGCAGGACTAGGGTCCTTTTCCCTTTCTTGATTCTCCCCTTCTTTGGACGAGACGGTCAGATCAGCTGGTTGCCTTAAACTTTCTCTGAATCTTCTACCCATATTCAAAATACCAGTCTTCTTCTTCTTTTTCTTCTCTTTCAGAATAAGGGTCTTCAGATCCTCTTGCCCTTTAGCCATACTTATGAACATCTGTTGGAACTGGGCGTTCTGCTCCTGAAGATCTTTGATGGCTTCATCGGAAGACATTTCTGCGGAAATAAATAGCGAAGAAGATGAGAAACCTGTAGTGGTACATGTAATGTGTGCATGATAATGGGATGCGCATGTAATGATTTCAAAGACTTTGGGATATTTAAATTTGCAAACCAAAAATAAACAGAACTTTATTAGTTTAAACTTTGAAGGTTCAAAATGCCTTTAAGGCGTTACAACGAAGTAAATAAAACAAATCTAAAACTAAAAAGCAAAATCAAAAGTCCCATTGTCACTTCCTCTTTGTGCTGATATAGTCATTGATCACTCTTTCTTCCTCGAGCTGCCTGGTGAGCTTCAAAATATTCCTTTCTTGCTCATGGTATTGTTCCCGGTAAGTATCTCGCTCATTCCTCAGCTGAATCCAAGACCTTTGTAACTCCCCATGATCAGTAGGCATGTAAGGATAGAGAACCGTGTAAGGAATGCCTTCTTCATTAGTGGGCTCCACAATCACTGGTAATGCGGCCTCATAAGGCATCATACGCTTCTGGGCACGAGCTCGGACCCATTGGAGGTAAGGCTGCATAGGAAGGGAAGTCTTTGGTCCCAACTCTTGGGGGTCAGATCTGTTTACCATGCCCCAAGCCCGTATAAACCTCCGAAGATGCTCCCTAACATCCTCCTTATAGTAGAATACAATGTCCTCAAGAAGTAACTCATGGGGACCATCTCTTCGGGCACGACCAAATTGTCGCAAGACTAGATAAGGATTGTAAGTTATACCCCCTCTGATACCAAGTAATGGGACATTAGGGTATCCCCCACAGCGGTCAATAATAGCAGTGTCTTCCATAGGCCGGGAACACCAAAGAATATATGTATGAGCAAGTGACATTATTCTGTATGACCAACCAAAACCTTCTTCGTTCTTCAGCACAGACTTGGGGAGGTGAGAAATAAACCACCTCGACAACAACAACATGCAACACATAAGAGTCCCTCTTCTCCTCATAGTACGCGTATGGAGGGCATGCAAGATATCTCCCAACAAGGTAGGCACAGGGTTGCGAGAGAGGAAAATCTTGACAGCATTCACATATACAAAGGAGTTCGGGTTAGGGAAGAGAACCAAACCATAGATAAGAAGAGCCAAGACAGCTTCAAAAGCCTGAAAATCCAAATCATCCAAAAATAGTTGAGCATGGTCTATCAGAAATTTGGCTAGAAAACCTTCGACCCCACTTTGAGTTTCCCAGTTGGATACCACATCATCCCGTCTCAAATGCAAAGATGAGGCGATGTCTTCTGGCCTAGGAACTTCTTCCATACCTGTGAAGGGTACCTGTTCGAGAATGGATATGCCCAATAGATGAGAGAACTCTTCCAAGGTGGGTACCAGCTGGTAATCTGGAAAGGTGAAGCAATGATGCACGGGATCAAAGAACTGAAATAGTTCGCTCATCATTTGTTCATCAAGATTTGAAGTAACTGGGTTGAGAAGTTGACCGTGTATCTTAATGAACATAGAAGTCTCAGAAACTCTTGAGGCTAGCTCTTTAAGTTGGGCAGGTATCTGCACAAAGTTGACTCGGATGGTATTTCTGCGCACGGAAGCCATGATCTGCAAAACAGAACAAAGATAAATTCCCTTGGTCTTTGAAATGTTTAGTGTAATGAAACATAAATACCATGTTATGATGCATGATGTCATGATAAAACCACAGGTATAGAAAACACAAGTATTACACACACAGTCAAATCACACAAAGCCCTTAGGTTTAAGGCTTGCATGAGGTCAAAGGTAAAACCCTCTTGAAGTTAAGTTGGTTTCAAACATGTCCTAGAAAAGTAACCGGGTTCAAGAGGATCTCAATATCACTGACCATCCTCCATCGGTCATGGTTTCAGCTCACATAATCTTTTCTTGCGGCCGGAACTATTCCGAGAGTATGGTCTCAATGAGTGTAGCATCGAGTATCAACCAGTTCTCATATCTACACCGAGGCCGGCTATCTCACTACTTTCTAATGGCCAAGTTGGGCGATTAAAGGATCTAAGGTCAGTTGATGCTTAACGACACCATGCAGCGGCCGCGTATTCTCCTCGTTTCTCCACAAGGGAAATAGATACCAACCAATGTTCCACACCAACGTAGTTACTACTTCAACTTTATCGGTCTATGTCGTACAGTTCCCTCACAGTCTATTGCTACTTACCTAAAAGGTATTCCCCAAATCCGGGTGTAGGATCTATAGTAACCCCAAACAAACCCTTAAGAGTAAAGCAAACAAAGCAATGAAGAGAAGCAATTATGATGAACTAGATCCTAAGGTATACCCCACTTATTTGTCCCCAGCAGAGTCGCCGGTTATGTGATACGGTGGCAGAACCGACTGTTTGAATGCTGGTTTTCATTTTGCATTTTGTGTTTGCGAAATGTCGCGGTAAGCAAGAGTCACCACCGACTTTTATTTCATCCAATCGGAAAGGAAAAAAGTACAGAAAAAATTCTTTTTTGAGATATTCTGAGTACGGGGGTAGATTATAGAAAGGGAAGGTGTTAGCACCCTTTCTATCCATGGTTTTCCATGGGCTCTTAGGTACCTGCTCATCTTTTTAAATTGCTTGTGTATGTGCTTTATTTTGAAAAATGATTCACTTCGTGATAACCCTCGTATCAGTCCTCAAAGGTGTGACGAAGTTTGTTTTGAAAGTCGTTTTGAAATGTGTAAGTGTGAAAAGCTTTGATTTGAGAAAGTACCTACTAGCATCTACCTACTCGAAAAAAGATCGTTTCTATTCTCATTTCCTTTAGACAATGTTATCCCACTATTGAGAAATAGGTAGCACCGTCGTTGGAGTTGTAAGGGTCAATTCGAAAGGGACGTACGATCACTAAAGCAACATTAGGATATCTTAGTAATAACCTTAGAGTCTTAAGATCATATTCGAGGCAACATTTCCGAGACAACCTTTCCGAGGAAACATTCCGAGGCAACATCTGAACGAGACATTTGATCTTTTTTAGACAAAAGGGTAATCACTAAGGTATCCTATACTTAATGATCGTTTACCGAAGGCAACCGAAGTGAGAGTATACCCTAAGAGTGATATGTGCGAGTGATCTGTTTTTAGTTATTTAATCTTTGCACGTTAGGGTTTTCTAACTGTATTAATTTGTCATGCATTCTTGTCATACAATCCTATTAGCATACATCTAAACAGTTAAATACTTGCAGGAATTAAAATGCGAGAAAATAAATCTACTCTATTACAAGGCTTCGGGGAGGGGGATTAATTACATAGCCAAAAACCCAGGGAAAAGCGATAAGTAAAAACCCTAAATTAACTATTACAAACCAGGAACAGTTACAAAAATGTTGGCAAAAATAATAAACGCGCGGAAAATTAAATACGGGGTGATTAGGGTTTTGACCCTTGACCAAACCTATTGACGATTGATTAAAAAAAAGTGTTTGTCATGTTTTAAGAAAATAATGAAATAGTTAACTTAAAGGAAAATCCTAATTCTAATTAATTTTAAATTACGAAAAATAAATTAATTCAATCTAAGAGCCTATTTTTGTGTTTTTTTATCTATTTGAGAAAAAGAGAAAAAAACAAAATTAAATCAAGAGTTTAACCTAATTTGCTATTTGATTTTATTTGTGAAAATAAATTACAATTTCCCTAAGTTAACACTAAATTAAATTAATTTTTGATAATATAAAAAAAGTAATTCTAATTTTTTTGATTTCTTTGATTTTATGATTTTATGGAAAATAGATTAATTGTTAGTTAAATTAATTAAAATAAAAATTAAAAGAGTTATATAAAAGAAAATAAGAAAAAGAGAAGATGGACCTGGCATCATTTGCAATTCTGGGGGTGGAACTTGAATTTCTGGGCCCAATAAAGCTAAGGCCTGCTTGACTTTGCTTGATCCAGTATGCGCGTTGACTTGAGGAGCATGGTAGGCCTCTTGCTACCTGAGCGTTAGATCCAACTGGCTGATTGATCTGATGGTGGAACACAAGAGCGTACGATAGGCGTACGTTACTGCATTGTATGGTGTGATACGGTGGCCAGAACCGGGACGTGTTTCCCTCTTTTTTAAGGAATTGCTGGTTTGTGTTTTGCGTTTGTGTTTGCAAAATGTCGCGGTAAGCAAGAGTCGCCACTGACTTTTATTTTATCCAACAAGGAAAGGAAAAAAGCACAAAAAAATTCTTTTTTCAGGATATTTCTGAGTACGGGGGGTAGATTATAGAAAGGGAAGGTATTAGAACCCTTTCTATCCGTAGTTATCTACGGGCTCTTAGGTACTTGCTCATCATTTTCAAAATTGTTTTCTTTGTGTTTGTGTGATTTGAAAAGCTTTTGTTTTGACTTCGATTTAACTCTTGCTTCTGTCTTCAAGAGTGTAATGAAGTGTTTTTGAAAACTTTGTTTGTAAAGGAGTGTAAGTGTGAAAAAGTTTGTTTTGTTTGAGCAAGTACTTAAGAACTAATCTACCTACTCGAAAAAAGAATCGTTCTATGTTCGTTTCCTTTAGACAGCGCTATCCCACTATTAGTGAGTAGGTAGCACCGTCGTTGGAGTTTTGAGGGTCAATTCTAAAGGGATGTACGGTCACTAAAGAAACGTTAGGACGTATTAGTAATAAACCTAATGTCTTAGATCATTTATCCGAGGCAACAATATCCGAGGCAACCTTTCCAAGGAAACTTTTCCGAATTGGGATTTTGATCTTTGTTTAGACAAAAGGACGACCACTAAAGCATCCTATACTCAATGACCGTTTACCAAAGGCAACCAAGTGGGAGTGTACCCTAGGAATGCGCATGTGTGAGTGATTCAATTTCAGTTTATTTATCTTTGCACATTTAGGGTTATCTAACTGTTTTAAAGCTTTACATACATTCTTGTCATGCATCCTAATATCATACACCTAACAGTTAATAATTTATGGAATTTAAAATGCGGAAATTAAACTACGCTATTACAAGGCTTCAGGTATTTACATAGCAAGAAACAAACCCTTTAAAAATAAAGCGATAAATGGAAATAAACGTCCTAATTAACTATTACAAATTGTAGGCAGTTACATCAATATGATAAATAATAAAATTAAAACGCGCGAGAAAAAATTAAGATCGAGAAGAAATTAGGGTTTTGACCTTTCTAATCTAATCAAAAGAAAAATGATTGTTTTTTGTTGTTTTTAATATTTTAAAGAAAAGAATTTAGGTTTTAAAAATAAATGTACAAATTAATTAGTGATTAAATTAATTAATAAAAATAATTACAAGACCTATTTTTTATGTTTTGGTTATTTTTAAGAAAAGAAAATAATTAAATTATAAATAAAACCTATTTGTTCTAATTAATTTTAATTATGTACAAAAAGAAATCAAAGTTATCTAAATTAACCAAACCTAATTAAATTAATTAATTTTTTAATAAAAATAAATATCTTAAATTTAATTGGATAGTAAAATATTTTTGTGATTTTTTTTATAAAAAGAAAATTAATTTGATTGGTTAGTAAATAAGTAAATTAAATTAAATGAAATAAATAAATAAAAGAAAAGAATAGAGAAAGTAGTTTGGGCCTGCATTCAGTAGTTTGAGGAGGTGCAAATAGCAAGCTTTTAGCCCAGGCCCAAAGGTGCCCATGTTGACTGGCACAATCACATGCTTTGAGTTGACTAGGCTTCATGGTGTTCTCCCCTTGGTGGCCCTTGGATCTGGCCATCTGGCCACTTGGCATGTTAAATGATGAGGGAGCATGGTGGTCACTAGATTTATGTATGCGTTGGAACCTGAAAGGCAAAATAATATAGAAATTGGGGGGACATGGGATTCGAACCCAGGTCCTGAGGCAATTACCAACGCTACACTCACCACTGCACCACTTGTGTTTTGTTGTACATGTAATACATAACAATAATAATATACAAAAAACAAGAATTAGTGGAGGATAAAAAAACACGCGCAGGAAGTTTGAATGGACCAATGGGGAGGCGCCAACTGGTCATCTTCTTCCTCTCTCTATGGGTAAAAGTCCTAGACTTTTACCTACGGACGTTTGTCCGTAGCAATTGACAGAGCTCGTTCCAAAATCCTCCTTGAGCCATATAAATGACATCTAATGCCATGATTGGACTCGTCTCGTCCTCCTGAACATGATGGTACCATTCACGAAGGCTAATTTTACCTGCAAGCAAAAACCCTAAAACGGAATCCAAAACCCTAACAATGGTGAAATCCACCACAGGCCATATAAATAAAATTAAACGATGCAGAAAGTTTTCAAATGTTCCATAGATCAAGAATATGTGGCTAATACATGCTAACAATGCCTAAATCATGCTAATCGAATTTAAAATTTCATGGATATCGTCATGGACTTACAGCGCTTTTGGGTACTAGAAAGGCTTTGTTCTTGACGGCTTTAGCTTGCTGACACTCCCAGGAATCGATTGGGATAGTTCGAAGGCCTTGAGGATGCCTGGAAATAGGAATTCAATCTTGCACTTTTTCTTGATTTTTTCAAGTTCTGTTCTCCTTGTTGCGCCTGCTTCTAACCTAGTTTTGAGTCTGCACACGTTCTATATGTATCAAGGAATGGATTAGGGTTGATAGGATGTACTCAATCTTCCTCCATCAATTAGTTTGATCTTGATTTGATTCACCTTAAAATCTTTCCAAAAATGGCCTAAATCTAATCTTTTTGTTCACCCTAATGCCTTGCACGAGTTTGATTTGATGCTAGCTGTAATTGAAACCTGAAACAAGCACAAAATCTTTTGTTTTCAATATTTTGGATTTTATATGATTTGTTTTAATTTAAATTGAAATAATTCAAATAAAAATCAAAATAAATAATAAAAACATGATAAGGACAAGTGGAAAGGGCTAGAGCTCGTGGACTATGTTGCCAACTCAAAACAAGTGAAAAAGATTGGGCCCATTTGGCAAAATTTGAAGTTTTAGGTGTTCTTGGACTTTTTAGAAAGCTTGAGATGTCCTCTAATCAACCCTTTTGGTCTCACTTCAATTTGACATTCCATGCTCAAGTGTGAAGCTTTGACAAAAAATGTGTTTTTGTTGACTTTTCAAAATGACCTATAATGTCCAAATTCATAACTTCTTGTGAGTGCATATTTTGAACTTGGGAGCTGAAGACGGATTGTAGGGAATTGCATCCTCTTCAAAATGATATTTGGATGGGTCATTTCTCATAAAGTATGAGAAAGTTATGATTGGTCAAACTTGAGTTGGCTTTTCCTACAAAACCCTAATTTAGCAACTTTTGAGTCTTGATGAATTATGAGAAATCCTTGATGAATCATGATCAACCCTTGATAAAATGATGAAATATACTTCAAAATGATGATTTTAACCAAAAATCTTGAAGTTTGACTGTATGTGGGCCACAGTTGACTTTTGCCCTAACACAGTCGATTTTCAGGCCTTTGAGCAATTGACTGAACAAACTTACTCTACAAGGCTTGAAACCTGACATGGATGATCTTGAGAACATATTAGGACATTGGTGAGCATTTGGGATCCCTTGTACTCAAGTATCTTGATGCAACATGAAACCCTAATTTGAGGTAGACTGCCTTAGGAGAGAGCTTGTCTGGCCAACCCTTGGACTACCTTGAGCAACTTGAGGATCTTTCTTGAAATGCTTTAAGAAATATGGGAGGCAAATTTTGGGGTACAACAGCTGCCCCTGTTTAATCTTCTTAAACCTGAGGATGTAGATTGGCTTTCGTGCCTTTCGTGATCCGAAGGTGGAAGACGATTGAACACTAGAGTGCCCAGAAATTTGAACTCGCATGAAGTGGTGTCCATCTTGTGATATCGGGAATGGGTTTACAGATGCCATTTGGAAATTGCTGACGAGGGGATGGGCTTAAAGATTCCATCTAAAGAAGTGTCGATCGCATAAGAGATTCCTTAGCGAGAGCTTGTATACCTGTCGTTGAGGAAGATTCCGTTAGGGAAGGCTGATCTTTGTTGAAAGAAGTAGAATTTTAGGAGCTTCAGTCGTCCGTTATTCTGCTGGTGAGTCGTCTCTGTTTAAATTTTAGGAATTCCGGTCGTCTGTATTCTACTGAGGAACCATCTCTGTTGAATTTTAGGAACTTTGGTCGTCCGTATTCTACTGAGACATCATCTCTGTTGAATTTTAGGAACTTCGTTTGTCTGAATTCTACTGAGGCATCATCTCTGTTGAATTTTAGGAACTTCGGTCATCCGTATTCGACTGAGGAATCATCTCTGTTGAATTTTAGGAACTTCGATCGTCCGTATTCGACTGAGGAATCATCTCTATTGAATTTTAGGAACTTCGATCGTCCGTATTCGATTGAGGAAACATCTCTGTTGAATTTTAGGAACTTCGATCATCTGTATTCGATTGAGGAAACATCTCTGTTGAATTTTAGGAACTTCGATCGTTCGTATTCGATTGAGGAATCATCTCTGTTGAATTTTAGGAACTTCGATCGTCCGTATTCGATTGAGGAAACATCTCTGTTGAATTTTAGGAACTTCGATCGTCTGTATTCTATTGAGGAATCATCTCTATTGAATTTTAGGAACTTTGACCGTCCGTATTCGATTGAGGAAACATCTTTGTTGAATTTTAGGAACTTCGATCGTCTGTATTCTACTGAGGAAACATCTCTGTTGAATTTTAGGAACTTCGATCGTCCGTATTCTACTGAGGAAACATCTTTGTTGAATTTTAGGAACTTCGGTCGTCCGTATTCGACTGAGGAATCATCTCAGCTGAATTTTAGGAACTTCAATCGTCCGTATTCTACTGAAGAAACATCTCTGTTGAATTTTAGGAACTTTGATCGTCCGTATTCTACTGAGGAAACATCTCTGTTGAATTTTAGGAACTTCGGTCGTCCGTATTCGACTGAGGAATCATCTCAGCTGAATTTTAGGAACTTCGATCGTCCGTATTCGATTGAGGAATCACCTCTGTTGAATTTTAGGAATTTCGATCGTCCGTATTCGACTGAGGAAACATCTCAATTTTGAATTTTAGGAACTTCGCACGTCTGTATTCGACTGAGGAATCATCTCAACTGAATTTTAGGAACTTCGGTCGTCCGTATTCTACTGAGGAATCATCTCTATTGAAGAGGAAAGTTGAGAATGAACTACTATCTGGTCGTGGTCCAGGCTTTACAGCGACTTAATTGGGATTAAACAATTATCCAATCGTACCCGGGCTTCTTAGCTTGAATTTTGATTGTATCTTTCCTGAAAGGTAAAGGTTAGTTGTATGTAATGTGTGATATGTATCAAGCAATGATGTTCTTAAAATAAATGAGATTGTGTTTGTATGATGCGTATATGCATGTGTCATGATGTATGGAAATGTGATGTTTTTAGCTGGGGAAAATAAATCCCATATTGTTGCTGGAGAAAAGAGTTGAATTATTCATTTCCGCTGAGGATAGTGAATGAAGGTGATTGTGAGAATAAACCTGCAGGAGAGGATAACTCCGTTGGGGAATAAACTGACGAGGAAATGACTCTGTGGGGAGGACATACTCCGTCAGAGGATCTATTGATTTGGAAGAATAACCTCGGTAGGGGATGAATTACCGTTGCTAGTGATAATAAACTCTGTTAGGGATTGAATTCCTGTTTGTGAAAGGAATGAACTCCGCTGGGGATAATTTTCCAGTTGCGATTTCACTGGGAGTAACCTTTTAGACCCTACTGGGGACAATCCTTTAGCCTCTACTGGGTATAATTCTCCAAACTCCACTGGGGATAATTTTTCAATGCTGGTGATAGATAAACTCTGCTTGGGGGAGAATATCACTGACTCATTCGCGGTTGCGAGCCTTAGTTTGGGAGAGTTAACACCACTGCTTTCTCCTTACTCTGCAGGGAGTGAATGTTCTTTTAATCGTGTTCTCCAACTAGGTCTATCCCTACACTTGGTGGATAGAGCAACTGTATGGTTCGGACATTTCTTATTTGCCCCTCTTTCTGATATTACGAGTAATCGTCTTTTGTTTCGCATGTAAATATTTATGAGCAGCAATCAATGTCAAATGCATATATCAAAATGAACATTGGACGTTCTTGCAAAACAAAACAAAAAAAAGAAAACAATTTGAAATTTCTTTGTGAAATGACTTGTATTGATTTTGAAGTTGGCCTGTAAATAGGCGTTTTTTGTACAAGAGGTTGACGTCCTAGTAAGAGAACTCCGCGGAACAATAGAGTTTATACAATTTGTGAAAAACAAAGAAAAATAGCTATGTGAATAATCCCACTGGGTTCCAACTCTGCTATCGCCTTTATGTCTTCGAGCATCTCATCACTTCGCTACTTGGTTGAAGGTAGACCAGATTGTTTGGCGTCGTTCGAGCTTGATAGTCGATACCGAAGTCTGGTTGCAAGGTGATCCAATGAGACATAGTGTTACACTTTGGTCCCTAATTTTTACCTGGACCACCCTTTCGGGTTTTTAGTCCACCGGGATACCCTTTTTTGCCTAAGCCGCCTTTTCAGGTTTTCGACTTGCCGGGTGTACATGTTTTTTTCAATTTCATCCCTTATTTTTTCCCGAACCCTTTTGGTTCGCCGGGAAGCCCTTATTTTTGCCAAGGCCAGTTAACCTAGCGGGTCTTTGATTATGCGTAGTATTTTTTCACTATGTCTGCATTGACGGGGTGAGGAAGGTAGTCACCATCCATGGTGGTCAGAATCATAGCTCCTCCTGAGAAAATGTTCTTAACCACAAATGGCCCTTCGTACGTAGGGGTCCATTTGCCCCTGGGATCACATTGAGGTAGTATGATGCGTTTGATCACCATATCCCCAACTTGATACGATTGTCGTCTAACTTTCTTGTTAAATGCCTTGATCATCTGCTTTTGATGCGTTTAACCATGACAAATAGCAGTAAGTCTCTTCTCGTCGATTAAGTTCAGCTGATCAAGTCGGGTCTGGATCCAATTATCCTCACTCAAACCTGTATCCTTCATAATCGAAAGAGAGGGTATCTGAACTTCAATGGGCAAGACCGCCTTCATACCATATACCAAGGAATAGGGTGTTGCCCTTGTTGAAGTCCGCGCTGAGGTTCGGTACCCATGAAAAGCAAACGATAACATCTCGTGCCAATCTTTATATGTCAATGTCATCTTCTGCACAATCTTCTTGATATTCTTATTAGCCGCTTCTAAAGCCCCATTCATCTTCGGCCGGTAAGGAGAAGAGTTGTGATGTTGTATCTTGAACTGCTTGCAGAGTTCGGTGATCATTGTATTGTTGAGATTTGTACCGTCGTCCATAATGATCCTTTCTGGTACACCGTATCGACAAATCAGATTGTGCCGAATAAACCGTGCCACGACGTTGTTGGTCACTGTAGCAAAGGAAGTTTCTTCAACCCACTTTGTAAAGTAATCAATTTCTACCAAGATGAAACGATGCCCGTTGGACGCAGTAGGTCTGATCTCACCAATCATATCAATGCCCCACATTGCAAAGGGCCAAGGAGCTGTCAAGACATTCAGAGGAACTGGAGGTATGTGCACCTTATCAGCATAGACTTGGCACTTATGACAGGTCCGAGAATGCTGATAACAATCGACTTCCATTGTGGACCAATAATATCTTGCCCGAAGGATTTTCTTTGCCATGGTGTGTCAACTGGAATGAGTCCCGAAAGTACCTTCATGTAACTCTACCAAAATCCTTTTTGCCTCGTTCTTGTCCACACAACGCAGTAAGGTCGAGTCATGGTTACGCTTGTAAAGGATACCATTGTTGATGAAGAACTTCACCGTGAACCTCCTCAAGAACTTCTTATCATTATAAGATGCACCCTCGGGGTATTCTTGAGCCTCAAGATACCTCTTTACCTCGTGAAACCAGGGTTTTTCTATTACCTCTTCAGTCTCAATGTCATAGCAATGTGCAGGTTCATCCAACCTCTCAATGGTAATCTGGGGAGCCTCATTCTCCCATCTGAACTTGAACATAGAAGACATAGTATCTAGCGCGTCCGCTAACTGATTTTCCTCCCTGGGGAAATGTTCAAAGGTTATCTCCTCGAAGTGCGGAAGCAACGTCAACACATACTCTTTGTAAGAAATAAGATTTGGGTGTTTCGTATCCCAATCGCCTTTGATCTGACTGATCAAGAGAGAGGAATCTCCAAATACACTTAAGAATTTAATCCTTAGGTCAATAGCTGCTCGAAGACCCATGATGCACGCTTCATACTCTGCCATGTTGTTGGTGCAGTTAAAACATAATCGGGCGGTGAACGGAGTATGACAGCCTTCAGGAGATATGATCATGACGCTAATGCCATTACCCAAAGTGTTTAAAGCTTAATCAAAGTACATAGACCATCGGGATCCTTCCTCAGGTCCTTCATCCGGTCCAGGTGTTTCACAGTCAGTCACCAACATGATGTTCTCATCCAGGAATTCAAAGCTCATAGACTGGTGTTGTACCCCAAAATTTGCCCTCTCAATTCTCAAGGCTTTTCTTACAAGTATTTCAAGGTTCAAGCTTAAACAAGTGCATTGGGATTTTCCAATACCAAAAGGAAACTGTCAAAAAGGGGGAAAATAGTTAAAATTAATATTTTGACAAATTTGGATAAAAACAATTGTTTTTCGATTGACTCTTGGCATCCTTCGATTGGCCCTTTGACCTCTTTCGACACAAGCTTGGCTTGCATCCTTCGATTGGCCTTTTGGCCTCTTTCGACACAAGTTTGGTTTGCATCCTTCGATTGTCCTTTTTACCTCTTTCGACACAAGCTTGGTTT
This sequence comes from Vicia faba, assembly GCA_948472305.1. Taxonomy (NCBI): domain Eukaryota; kingdom Viridiplantae; phylum Streptophyta; class Magnoliopsida; order Fabales; family Fabaceae; genus Vicia; species Vicia faba. The sequence goes on along the minus strand of OX451736.1, from coordinate 1,744,996,485 downwards.
GCATCCTTCGATTGGCCTTTTTGCCTCTTTCGCCTGGGCATGTGACTTCTTGGTGCAGGTTTCGTTTGTGTCTTTTGCTGCCTGCATGCTTGCAATTGAAGGCCATGACCTGCTGGTCACATGTACCCCCCCTGCAAGGCAAGTCTTCGTTTGGGCACTCACCTTCTGTGTGCCTGGATGAAAACATTAGTGGATCAAGAGCCTCCTTTGAATGCAACTTGGATATGTCCTTCATGTTGAACTCTAAGCTCCTTCAAACACAGACTTTCGATTGGGAAATATGTTTGCTTCGACCTAGGCTTCGATTGGGCAATATGTTTCCTTCGAGCATGAGCTTTCGATTGGGCAATAGCTTCCTTCGAGTTAGCTTGTTTCGACCACAAGCTTCGACTGAGGCAAAAGCTTCCTTCAAACAGGTGTTCTTCGATCTCACTCTTAGACCAAGTCTCGTTTGCCAGGCTGTGTTGCGTCCAGATCTTCACATAGTCAGAAGCTTGTACAAAGGCTTTAAACTTTACCTTTTGGATACTACTATTCTGGGTTAAAGGCTATATACTCTTTCTTCAAACAGAGAATACTTTATCACAAAAGCAGCTGTCAACCTGAATTTGGTCTGAGCACAAGCAACGTCAGAGGCCTCAGTCACATCTTCTGCACCCCACTGCTGCTGCTTCCAGGAGGCCCCCCACTTGTACTATCACGTTACAGTATTTTATTATTTTTGCAAGGCTGGCTGTTTTCAAACATATCCATTCTTTTTCTCTATAAATAGAGGAATTTATGCAAAGCTAAAGAGGACCTTTTGGCCAGTGGAACGAATCACCCAAAGTTTCTCAAACACAAAAACTCTCAAGTTCATCAACACTTGAGAAATCAAAACCCAGAATCTCAAACACTTGCTTCCTTCAATTCTGAAGAACAAATACTCTTCAGTATCCTTCGAATCCAGTTTGGAAAGAAACACAAGACTTGTTTCTTTCCTTCCTTCGAATCCAGCAGTCCAAGCACAGTTGTTGGCCCCCTCTGTCAAATCTAGAACCTTGGACCTCCACTCAAGGTCCCACACCCATTCAAGTCCTGAAGCAAGGTAAGTTATTCTTACCTTTGAACTTTTCGTTTCATGACATAACATGTAAATAATCTTTGCGTTCGTTTGAAACATTTACATACCACTGTTCTTTTCGTTTCCACTCTTTTAACATGTTTTCAGAGCTAAACCCTTTCGTTTTTTCTTGCTCTTTGCCTGAACTAGCTTTAGTTATTAAACTATTTGAAAGATAAATACTAGCATGGCCTCAGGCCATGTTGTCATTTAATGCTTGAAATGAAAGAAACAGGAAACAGGAAATAGGGAACGAAGCTTCTGGCTTCTACCCTCTTTCTCCAGGTCAAACGAAAGAGACAACCAAGAGGAAAACCATGTTGACTTCCAGGCCCAAACGAAAAGCATGCCTTCGCTGACTTCTAGGCCCCAGTCGAAGGATACAACTTGCTGCTGCCTTTGCCCAATCGAAGGACAAGACCTCACCCCTGCCAAGGCTTAATCGAAAGACATGACTTTACTGATGCTGGCCCCAATCGAAGGAGGTCAACAGAAGGTAAATCGAAGGTTGCTACTTCCTGGGTCGAAAGACACTCATTTTACTTCTTTTTATCTTTTTTTTTCCTTTACATTTTCTTGCCTTTCAATATGGTTGTAATAGTGTAGGATTTATTTTTTGCACTTTTTATTACTTTTGTACAAATGCTAGTAACTAGGTGTGTATGGCAAGATAAAACCAACAAGTAGACAACCTAAAAATCAAAGACAAATGCATGCAATAAAACACACTTTGCACACATGCACCCTTAGGGTAATCTCACTTGTTGCCTCGGAAAATAGTCATGTCCCTCGAGCATGGGCGTTTTAGCAAAGACCCTCGATAAAAGATCGTAGTCCCTCGATGACCCTCGATGTTGCCTTCGGTAAACGATCTAGTCCCTAAAATGACATTGCTAAAACGTCCCATATGGTGCCTTCTATGACTATACAAACGTCTCGTGCCCGTCCCGTTCAACATCCTAACACAAGGTTGTTCACCAAATACAATGGTGAAACAACACTGTTAAAAGGGTTAAAAAACATAAGAAAGATCTTTTGAGTAAAATAGGGTAGATAGTGTGATTGGTGGATCTGGAACTGACTGTTTAACGCTGGTTCACGAAATGTCGCGGAAGCAAGAGTCGCCACCGTCTTTTATTTTCTCCAAATGGAAAGGAAAAAAGCACAGAAAAATTCCTTAAAGAGATTGCTCTCGGTTCGGGAGGTAGATTATAGAAAGGGAAGGTGTTAGCACCCTTTCTATCCATGGTTATCCATGGGCTCTTAGATACTTGCTCATTGTGTTTTCAAAAATGTTTTGTTTGCTTTTCAATTATGGGTTTAAAAAAAGTTTCTTTGAAAATTCCAGTTCGAATCTTGTATCGGTCCTCAAGAGTGTTTGAAAAATTGCTTTCGAAAGCTTTTTGAAAAGGTGTCGGTGTGAAAAGTATTTTTTGATTTGTTTTTGAAATTAGAGCAAGTATCTACGAGAACCTACCTACCCTAAGGAATTCGTCTGTGTAAATGTCCTTTAAAGTAGTGCCATCCCACCATTGAGAGGTAGGTAGCACCACCGTTGGAGGTGTTCGGGTCAATTCGAGGTTCGGGACATGGTGATCACCAGAGCAATGGGAAGACACCTTAGAAGCTACCCTCATGCCAGCTTCCCGGATCATGAGGACTTACTAAGACATCCTCTACTCGACGATCACCTTTCGAGGCAAGGCAACAGTGAGGCGTACCCTAGAGGTGGTGTGTGATTTGTGTGTCGTGTTCATTTATTTTTGTCTTGTCATGTCATGGGTGATCTACGCTTTTGTTTTTATTTAGACATTCATTCTTGCAGGCAATTATTAGCAGTTAAAAAGATGCGGAAATTAAAGTTCCTAAACTATTACAAAGGCGCGGGTCCACATCGCCAAATTTAATCCAGGACCCGATTTGACATAAAATAAAGAAATAAAAGAAAATAAAGAATTAAAAGTGCGAGCAATTATTTACACGGCTTTGGGAGAGATACATAAATATTATAAAGACATAAAATAAATATGCGAATAAAAAATTAAATCGAAACGAGGGCGTTGGACCCTTTTTGCAAAATTAAAATTACTTGGATTTAATTAATTAAAAAGAAAAGGAGATGTTTTTTGGTATTTTTTAGTATTTTAGGATTTAATAGAAAAAATTAATTGAAATTAAATGCTAACCCTAATTCTGTTTTATTTTAATTTATTAAGAAAACATTAGAATTTAACCTAAATTAACCCTAATATTTTTACATGCAAATTTAATTATAAAAATAAATATCTAATTATTTAATGAATTTATGAAAGAAAAATAAAAAGGATGAAAAATTATTAATTAACCCTATTTCTATGTTTTTTTAGATTTTTATTAAAAGTATTAAAATTGCAAACCTAATTTAAAACTAAATTCAATTACATGCAATTTATTTACAAGAAATATTAAAAAATAAAAAAATATTTATTATATTTTTCCCATTTCTGATTTTTATGTTTTTTTTTATATGTTGTGAAAATAATTAATTAATTAAACAAATAATTAAAATAAAAAATAAAAATAATGTAAAAGAAAATATTCAAAATAGCAAACCTAGGAGGGTATCAGTCCCCAATGTGGAGGTTCAAGTTTAGTAATTTGGCCCATTAATCTTGGCCTTTTTGGACTTTTGCCAGGTAGCATGCTGAAGCGTTGACCAGGGTTTATGGTGTTCCTCAATCCATGGCCTTTGATTTGATGAAGCTGGACGCGTGGACGTTGGATTTGGAAGGTGCATGGTGGTCTTCAACGTTGGCGCTACATGTGAATGTTAATGGAAAAATAATATTTGAAAGCATGAAGACCTGGGGCTCGAACCCAGGTCATTAACTTTACCAACAACTTCGCTTGCCATCTGATCCAACCAACGCGCTTGTATACTAAACATCAAACAATTAATATAAAATAAAAACACACATTGATAATGTTTTAGCGCGAAATTTAAAAGAGCCAATGGTTGCTGGCCACGAGTTCATCTTCTTCATGTTCGTGAAACACAAACACATTAACCACGGTTTTATTAGCGTTCTCTTAGGCCGGTTTTGAGAAAATAGCGACTAGGCATGGAACGCTCATAAATTGGGCGCGACACATGGATTCTCTTCGTCCAGACGCGCTCGTTTTAATGGTCAAGGTCCCAAGTTTCAATTTTTCCTTATTTGAAAAGCCCTAATCCAAGGTCCTGTAAACCCTAGAAATTGACAATGGTAGAATCGTATACAATGCATAATAATTCAATCAAATCACATGGTTAGCTTTAGAATCATACAAGGAACATGAATCAAACATTAAAAAAGGCTAAATGCGCATGAATTGGAATGCACGATTATGAAAAAAAAGTGATAAAAGTTAGCTTCTGTACAACGATTCAAGAGGTTATGTTTGATGTTTTTGATTGGGAAACGTTCAGTGAACCTTCAGCAAGCTAAAGAAACAAAAATCGTGCCTTGAATCGCCCTAGAATGTGATTTCCAGAATTGAGTTTCTTAACAAAATTTCAAGTTTTTGTTTTCAGGTTTCTGAGCAGCTGCGTGTGTAATGGCACTAGGGTTGTGATCCTTGCATATGTAGTAATGAATTAGGTTAAAAAGAATCATCCAAATCTCTTGCATTCATAGTTTTTGAAAATTGATTTTCAAAGATCTTTTCAATCTTTTTCCATGTGTTTTTGTTCTCAATCATATCAATTCTCTCCAAATCCTTCCATATTGGATCATGCACGAGTTATTGAGTAGATTTTGTGCACAAAAAGATTGAAAAAATTAGGTTAAGCATTTTTCATATATTTAATTTGATTTAAATGAATTATTATAAATAAAAATTCAAATAAATAAATAAAAAATGAATAAAGACTTCGCTTTGAGCCAAGTAGTCGTGCATATGCCTTGGGTGATGAATTGTGGAAGAAAAATGGGCCCATTAGCAATTTTAGGTCATTTGAATCAATGTTGACTTTTCAAAATATCCAAAAATTTCCCAACTTCCACAAGGCATAACTTGCTCAATATTTAAGATTTTCTCATGTTCTTGGACATTTTGGAAAGTACTTTGAGTCCTCTAACCAATGTCTTTAGTCCCATGTCATTTTGATTTACCAATCTCAAGTAATGGCCTTTGACTTAAAGTCCCTTTTTGTTGACTTTTGAAAATGACCTATAATGTTGAAATTGATAACTTTTTGTGAGAGCATTTCTTGGACTTGAAGTATGAAGATGAGTTGTAGGAAATGTCTTTCTATTCAAAATGAGCTTTGGATGGAATTTTTCTGATAATCCATGTGAAAGTTATGCCCTGGTCAATTTATAGTTGACTTTTTCAGCTGTCCAAATAAGGAAACTTTTGCATCTTGATGATTTTTGAGCCAAGCTTTGAGAATCATGATCAAGCATTGATCAAATGATGTTTGTGACTTCAAAATGAGATGTTGACCAAAAATTTGAACTTTTGACTGTCAAATAACCATTTTGCCCCTACAGTTGACTGTAGTGCAATTAGGGTTTTTGACTGTGCAATTTTGTGCTGAAAGTCTTGAAACTTGATATGAGGATGCTTGACCATGTTTATAGGCATGTGAGACTTGATTGGGCCCTTGAAAACTTCATCTTCTTGATCAAAACAAAAACCCTAATTTTGACTGCTTAGGAGGCCTTTGCACTGTGCAACCCTTGGGGAATTTTGAAGCATGACTTGGCAATTTCTTGGAGAATATGGGAGGGCAAATTTTGGGGTACAACAGATAGCTCTTAGTTACTTGATCAAACTTGCAAAACATCCTTGCCATTTTTTCTAACACACATCTCAACACAATTTCAAAACAAACTTTCAAAAACATTGAAACATCTTTTCAAAGAGACAAACACCTTTGTAAAACATTCAAACGAATTGTTACAAAGGTTGCCTAGACAAGGCATCTTTTTCAAAACATTTTCAAAACCACACACACAAAGCACCATTTCAAGCAATTGAAAAGCAAAGGCAAGTGATCTAAAACAAGTAACTAAGAGCTCATGGATAACCATGGATGAAAAGGGTGCTAGCACCTTCCCTTTTCATAATCTACCCCCCGAACCCACGAAAACATCTCAAAGGTCTTTCCTGTGCTTTTTGACCTTTCGTTAGGATAAAATAAAAAGTCGGTGGTGACTCTTGCTAAACCGAAACATTTGCGAACACAAACGCAAAAACCCAAGTCAGTTCTCCCACCGTATCATAGAACTGGCGACTCTGCTGGGGAAATTTCTAAAAGTGGGGTTACCTTAGGGTTTTAGATCACCTTTACATGCTTGCTTTGATTGCTTTGATTTCTTTACTTTTTGGGTTACTTGTTTGGGTTTGTTGTAAATCCTACACCCAGATTTGGGGGCACCTTTTTTTAGGTAAGTAGCAATAAACTGTGAGGGATCTGTCCGGCATAGACCGACACGGATGAAGCAGTAGCTACGTTGGTGTGACACCTTGGTCTGTACCGATATCCCTTGTGTTGAAACGAGGAGAATATGGGTCTTCTAAGGAGTCATTAAGCACCAACTGACCTTAGAACCTTAAATTGACCAACTTGGCCATAAAATAGTAGCAGTATGCTACACTCATTGAGACTAAACTCTCGCGATGGTTCTGGCCGCAAGAAAAGGTTGCTAAACTGGAATTATGACCGATTGAGGGTAGTCAGTGATATTGAGATCCCCTAGAACTCGGTTACCATTTTTAGGACAGGTTTAAACCAACTAAACTGAAAGAGGGTAATGCTTAAACCCCATGCAAGCCTAAACCTAAGGACTTGTTTGCTTTGTGTGAATATGATTACCTGTGTATACACTTGCGTACTTTTGCATACATGTACATATCATCATAACATCATACCACAACATTTTCAATAAGCATTTCAAGGATCTTGAGGGTCTTTCGACGCTGGGTCACGTTGAACCAGATGTCTACCAAGGGGCAAGAGGGTTCTCCTCTAAACAAACACCGTCAAAGATCAAGTGCAACAACTTGAATCAGGGGCTATGACCCACTTGACATGGTGAGCTTGATTCTCGTGGAAAGACATCCACCGATACAAATTTCTCCAATCAAAGATGTTGATCGAAGTTCAACCTCTAACATTTTCTTGTGTTTACCCCGCAATATTCTTGGAAACATGCATCCACATATCATGCATTGCATCATGACAGGTTTCTCCCATACAGGTCTACTTATCTTCCTGTTGTTTATTTCAGTAAGATGGATATGGAACAAACGGTGAAAGATCTTCAAGCTCAAAATGCTCAATTCCAACAAATGCTTCTGGCTATGGGTAAAGGGCAAGAGGATTTGAAAGCTCTCCTTCTCAAAGATAAGAAGAAGAAGTCCAAGAAGGCAACGCGCATCCTGAACTTGAGAAGAAGACCTAAAACCACAGATCTTTCAACTCCATCCAACATAGGGGATAGTCTTGAAGAAGACCATAATTTGGAGATTGATGAAGTTGAAGCTGACTACTCCGAGGAACAATATCCTCCCGCTGATGACAAATACAAACGGTTGGAGGATCGCCTCAGTGCTATGGAGATTCAACAGATACCTGGCTTGGATTTAGGAGACATGGGTTTGGTTTCTGGAGTGGTCATCCCGCCAAAATTCAAAATCCCTACTTTGGCCATGTACGATGGAGTCTCTTGCCCTAAGATGCACTTAAAGTCTTATGTCCGCAAGATTCAACCATACACAACTGATCCGAAGCTTTGGATCCATTTCTTCCAAGAAAGCCTAGTAGGGACTCAACTCGAATGGTTCTATCAATTGGAGAGTTCTCGCATCCACACCTGGGAGGATTTAGCTGCTGCTTTCTATAAGCAGTATCAGTATAATGCTGATCTTGCACCAACTCGTGTGCAATTGCAGAACATGACCATGGGTTCCAACGAGGGCTTCAAAGGATACGCTCAAAAGTGGAGAGATATGGCTGGTGGGGTGCAACCCCCTTTAACTGACAGGGAGCTGATTGACATCTTCATGGGAACATTGACAGGGCCTTTCTTCAAACACTTGATCGGAAGCTCTTCAGCCGGATTCACCGAGCTAATATTGACCGGTGAAAGGGTCGAAGCTGGCATCAAAAGTGGGAAGATTCAAGAAGCTACACCTTCTGATGCTCAGAAAAAGCCTTACAGTGAGAAGAAAGAGTCTAATGCTGTGTACAATCAAAAGAGTCTCCATGACCAACACGTAGGGGCAGTCCTGATCTCTGGTTCTGCGTCACACCGAAAACAGCAAAAGGGAAATCAACGAAAGCCAGATGAGCCTAAAAGATAGTTCACCAACATCAACATGCTGTTGTCTCAAGCGTTGCAACACTTGTTGAGGATGAATCTAATTACATTGATAGGACCTCATCCAAACCCCAAGACTTCTTATCCTAACTACAATCCTAATGCGACCTGCGCTTATCATTCTGACAGTCCTGGGCATGATACTAACGATTGTTGGGCATTGAAGTACAAGATTCAGAATTTGATTGATGCCAAGGAGATTGAGTTTGGTCCTCCGAACACTCTAGCATAATCACTGCTCCTACGCCAAATCATTGAGAATGTCTTTGTTTCATTTGAATTTTCAAGTTGTAATTTCTTTTGTTATTCAAACAATTATCTATTAATGTCAAACTTTGTTTTCATTAATGCATTGCATATGTTTGTCTTGAATTCATCCTTTCATTTTCACTATAATTATGTTTTCTTTATGACATTCAACTCTTGCTAAAAGTTACAAGCCTTTAGAGGGAGGATGACGAAACAATGCCATAATCTCATAACAGTATGCTATTGAACAGACCTTGCTGACGATGTACAGGTGTTTCTTTCAAATCCTGAACACTGGAGTTATAAGGAAGATAATCCCTAGTCAACCCCTTCGAGCCAAAGAAGTAGAAGTTTTCTGTTTTAAACACAAATTGAAACCTTTAAACCTGGGGCAGGGTAGTCACTCAGTTAATTCAAAAGATACGCATTGAAGTCGCAAACTCTTAGTTTGTAATACAACGAATGACACCAAAAGCATTCCTCTGGAATCAAAAGACAGTGGTGGTTCCTTATCTCATAAGAAGTCAATCTCTCAAAAAAAAGAAAAGCCCACTGAGCCAAAACCTATAAAGGAGGCTTAAGAAAGATGGGACATCCCGCTGACTGTAATCTCGAAAACAGGAACAGTCAGGCAAAAGTTAGGGATAACAAATCAAAAGAACAAGGTCGCTACAAATCCTCAACAACATGAAAAATGTTGCAAAAATGACTGCCTTCCAACAAATTCAACTTGTGTGAACCATCACCAAAAACGTCGTTCCAGACTCATTTGGAGTTCAAATGCACAATTAACTGAGTTTAGGATTGAAGAACATCACGAAGAGCGGGTGGGTACAAATATACTTTGAGCCTTTATCCTTTGTTTCTTAAACCGTGAACCAATCCACGTTACAACCCTTCAAAAGTCCTAATTGAAGCATGTGTTAGTTCGAAAGCATACTGTTACAAAAGGTATCCTGACTCCTGTAAGGCTTTGCTCTAAATCCTGAGTTGAATTTTTCTTACAAAATTTCTTTACTTACATAAACGCATTTTTCAAAACTTCAAGACAAACATAAACTTTGCATTACTTGAATATCATTGTTTGCATATGGCTATTTGTTTAACAACGGAGAAATTCACACAATGAATATCCAGTGAACAAAAGCTCTCTCAGTGAACAAAATCAATTCAAGAAGGATGACACTTCCATTGACAAATCTCCTATCAACAAGGGGGCATGACATGTCACTATCCAGCACACCTGGGGCAGTCCAGTCAAGATTCCAGGAAATCTCTCAAAAAAGTGCAAAGTAACCAGGGGCAAGTCTCCATCTCCGTCACTTGGGGCATTGAACGTCAACCCCGACAAAGGGTTACATACAGTCAAACATTTCCAGGCAGTGCCACAAACACTCGTAGCTAGGGGTAGTGACAAATCTCCCCAAAATCCTTCTCATAGAATGATTCCCCAGCAAGAGTTTAATCTCTAAAAACCTTTCCCCAACTGAGATAACTTCAACGAAGTCGTCACCTCTCTAATAGTCCGACGACAGGGTTTATTTCCCCGATAACACCAGGATTCCCCAGCTTGAGTTTGCCTCTCCGACTACTACAAATCAAAGGACCACAACTCCTCTTCCCTAGTAGACTACTCTACAATCCCCAACAAGTTACTATGAAACCTGGATCCGACCAGACATCAGTTCAACTTCGACTCCCCAGTAGAGCAACGGACGACTAAGACTCCAAAACTATTTTCCCAAGCTGAAATAAACATACTCCCCACAGAGTTTTCAACTTCCCCCAGCGGAGCTCTCCTCAAACAACAAAACAGGAATCCATTGGAAATATTCTAAGCAAAGTTTGAAGACACACATACTCTTCAACAGCATTCCAGGATTTAACGACTCCCCAGCATTTGTCAAGGATTTATTTTCCTAGACAAAAGTACATTCATTAAAATTTCGCATTTCATACATCCTATTTACATACATGATAAGTGCATACAACGCAATCTCATTTATTTTGAGAACATCATGACATCGTGCATTTCATACATCATGACATTGCATACAACTAACATTTTACCTTTTGCAGAAAAAGGTCAATCAACAGATGTCTACCATCAACCTTTTCAAGTTCCAGACTAAAACCTGAAACCAGACAGGACAATTATCTACTTGATCATCATGAAGCAACCCTACACCGGTTCCTTCTCTTTCCAAGATGAAGTTTTACATGGACTCATCATCAGGCAACCCTACACCGGTTCCTTCAATTCCAGATGTAGTTTTACACGGACTCATCATCAGGCAATCCTACACCGGTTCCTTCTCAATCCCAGATGCAGTTTTACACGGACTCATCATCAGGCAACCCTACACCGGTTCCTTCTCTTTCTAAGATGAAGTTTTACACTGACTCATCATCAGGCAACCCTACACCGGTTCCTTCTCCTTCCAATATGAAGTTTTACACGGACTCATCATCAGGAAACCCTACACCGGTTCCTTCTCATTTCCAAGATGAAGTTTTACACGGACTCATCATCAGGCAACCCTACACCGGTTCCTTCTCATTTCCAAGATGAAGTTTTACACGAACTCATCATCAGGCAGCCCTACACCGGTTCCTTCTCATTTCCAAGATGAAGTTTTACATGGACTAATCATCAGGCAACCCTACACCGGTTCCTTCTCATTTCCAAGATGAAGTTTTACACGGACTCATCATGAAGCAACCATACACCGGTTCCTTCAAATTTAGATGCAGTTTTACACGGACTCATCATCAGGCAACTCTACACCGGTTCCTTCTCATTTCCAAGATGAAGTTTTACACGGACTCATCATCAGGCAACCCTACACCGGTTCCTTCTCATTTCCAAGATGAAGTTTTACACAGACTCATCATCAGGCAACCCTACACCAGTTCCTTCTCATTTCCAAGATAAAGTTTTACACGGACTCATCATGAAGCAACCATACACCGGTTCCTTCAAATTCAGATGCAGTTTTACACGGACTTATCATCAGGCAACCCTACACCGGTTCCTTCTCATTTCCAAGATGAAGTTTTACACAGACTCATCATCAGGCAACCCTACACCGGTTCCTTCTCATTTCCAAGATGAAGTTTTACACTGACTCATCATCAGGCAACCCTACACCGGTTCCTTGTCGTTTCCAAGATGAAGCTTTACACAGACTCATCATAAGGCAACCCTACACCGGTTCCTTCTCATTTCCAAGATGAAGTTTCACACGGACTCATCATCAAGCAACCCTACACAGGTTCCTTCCTTCCAAGATGCAGTTTTACACGGACTCATCATCAGTCAACCCGACACAGGTTCCTTCCTTCCAAGATGCAGTTTCACACAAACTCATCATCAGTCAACCCTACACAGGTTCCTTCCTTCCAAGATGCAGTTTTACACGGACTCATCATCAGGCAACCCTATACAGGTTCTGTGATCGGTGGATCTGGAACTGACTGTTTAACGCTGGTTCGCGAAATGTCGCGGAAGCAAGAGTCGCCACCGTCTTTTATTTTCTCCAAATGGAAAGGATAAAAGCACAGAAAAATTCCTTAAAGAGATTGCTCTCGGTTCGGGAGGTAGGTTATAGAAAGGGAAGGTGTTAGCACCCTTTCTATCCATGGTTATCCATGGGCTCTTAGATACTTGCTCATTTGTGTTTTCAAAATTGGTTTATTTGCTTTTCAACTGTGGGTTTTAAAAAAGTTTCTTTGAAAATTTCAGTTCGACTCTTGTATCAGTCCTCAAGAGTGTTTGAAAAATTGCTTTCGAAAGCTTTTTGAAAAGGTGTCAGTGTGAAAAGTATTTTTTTGATTTGTTTTGAAATTAGAGCAAGTATCTAGAGTCGTCTACCTACCCTAAGGAATTCGTCTGTGTAGATGTCCTTTAAAGTAGTGCCATCCCACCATTGAGAGGTAGGTAGCACCACCGTTGGAGGTGTTCGGGTCAATTCGAGGTTCGGGACATGGTGATCACCAGAGCAATGGGAAGACACCTTAGAAGCTACCCTCATGTCAGGTTCCCGGATCATGAGGACTTACTAAGACATCCTCTACTTGACGATCACCTTTCGAGGCAAGGCAACAGTGAGGCGTACCCTAGGGGTGGTGTGTGCGATTTGTGTGTCGTTTTCATTTGCATTTATCTTGTCATGTTATTGGTGTTCTACGCGTTTGTTTTTATTTTTGTCCATACATTCTTTCATGCTTTGATTTAACAGTTAAAAATATTGCGGGAAAAGTAAATTCTAAGCTATTACAAACGGCGCGGGTCCACATCGCCAAAAGTTTCTCGAACCCGATTTGACGGAAAAATAAAGAAATTAAAGGTGCGAGAAGTAATTAAAATGTTACAAGGCCTTGGGAGAGGTACATAAATATTTAAGCGGAATAAAATAAATATGCGAATTAAGAATTAAATCGGAACGAGGGCGTTGGACCCTTTTGCAAAATATTAAAATTACATGACTTAATTAATTAAAAAAAGAAAAGAAATTGTTTTTGTTTTAGGTATTTTAAGATTTAATAGAAAAAGGAATTAATTGAAATTAAGATAAGATGCAAACCCTAATCCTAATTATTTTTAATTTATTTAAGAAAATTGTTGAAGTTTTTAACCTACAATTAATCCTAATTTTTACATGCAAATTTAATTAAAAAATAATATATATTTAGTTATTTTAATGATTATGAAAGAAAAAATAAAAAAAGATGAAAAATTAATTAAACCTAATTCTATGTTTTTTTTAGATTTTTGTTAAAAGAATTAAAATTGCAACCTAATTTAAAACTAAATAATTACATGCAAATTTATTTATGAAAATATTAGAAATAAAAATATTTATTATTTTAATTCTTTTCTGATTTTTTTTATGGGTTTTTTATATTTATGAAAATAATAAAACTAATTAAATAAAACAATAATTAAAAAGAAGATAAAAAATAGAACATATGGCAAACCTAGGGGGGTTGTAGTCCCCAACATGGAGGTTTCTCTCTAGCAATTCAGGCCCATTTGACTTTGGCCTTGTTGGACTTTTTCACTAGCATGTAGCACGTTTGACCAAGCTTATGGTGTTCCTCAATTCTGAGCCTTTGATTTGAGCCTGATATGCACGTGGATGGTTTGATCTGGAGGGTGCATGATGTGCCTTGATGTTGATCCTGCATGGGAATATCAATGGGAAAAAAATATGTGGAAAGAGTGAAGACCTGGGATCGAACCCAGGTCATTAGCATTACCAATCAATACGTGCGCCACTGAACCAATTGTTTACTTTGTATATTATATGCATGAGAATTATTATAAAGCAAAACGATCGCTAGTGGCCTGATCAGAAAAAGCGCGCGCCAAGATTTAAAACGTCCAGTCATGATTGGCCACGTACCCTTCTTCTTCATTGTGTTTTATTTTCCTGAAACAATAACAAACTAGCAACGGTTTTGTAAACGTTGCCATAGGTAAGATACAAGAAAATAGTGAATGGCCCTGTGACGCTCATAAATTGAGCGCGAGGGTAGGTTTAAGATCGTCCAGACGCGCTGAGTTGAATGGTGGTGGTCTTGAGGGCCAATTTTTCTTTAATTAAAAACCCCCAATTTGAAGCTTCCTGAACCCTAAATATCATCAATGGCGAAATCGTATATAGCACATAAAAATACAATTAAATATATTGGTTAGCTTCAGAATTTCATCAGGAATATGAATCAATGAATAAAATGTTATGAGGATGCATAGATTTTAAAACACGATTATGAATTTTTCATGAGATATTCCAAGTTCTATATACTGATTCCTTGAGTTTTGATGAAGGTCTTTGATTGGAATACGTTCAGTGATGCTCGAGGAAGCTAATGAGATGAGAATTGTGCCTTGAATCGTCCTAGAAAGTGGTTTTCAGATTTGAGTTTCTTAACAAAATTTCAAGCTTTTGTTTTCAAGTTTCTGAGCAGCTGCGTCTGTTCTTTGATTAGGGTTGTGATCTTTGCATATGTAGTAGTGAATTAGGTTAAGAATATTGATCCAAATCTCTTGCAATGATGGTTTTTGAAAATTGATTTTCAAAGATTTTTTCAATCTTTTTCCATGTGCTTTTTGATCCAAATCAACTCCAATCTCTCCAAATCTTTCCTTATTTGCATATGCACGAAATCTTGAGGATAAAACATGTACAAAAAGATTGGAAAACTTAGGTTAGCATTTTTCATATATTTAATTTGATTTAAATGAATTAATATAAATAAAAATTCAAATAAATAAATAAAAAATGAAGAAATACTTCTCTTTGGGCCAAGTGGTCGTGCACATGCCATGGATGATGAATTATGGAAGCAAAATGGGCCCATTAGCAATTTTAGGTCATTTGAATCAATGTTGACTTTTCAAAATATCCAAATATTTCCCAACTTCCACAAGGCATAACTTGCTCAATTTTTAAGCTTTTCTCATGTTCTTGGACATTTTGGAAAGGTCTTTGAGTCCTCTAACCAATGCCTTTGGTCCCGTGTCATTTTGATTTACCAATCTCAAGTTATGGCTTTTGACTTAAAGTCCCTTTTTGTTGACTTTTGAAAATGACCTATAATGTTGAAATTGATAACTTTTTGTGAGAGAATTTCTTGGACTTGAAGTATGAAGATGAGTTGTAGTAAATGTCTTTCTCTTCAAAATGAGCTTTGGATGGAATTTTTCTGATAATCCAGGTGAAAGTTATGCCCTGGTCAATTTACAGTTGACTTTTTCAACTGTCCAAATAAGGAAACTTTTGCATCTTGATGATTTTTGAGCCAAGCTTTGAGAATCATGATCAAGCATTGATCAAATGATGTTTGTGGCTTCAAAATGATATGTTGACCAAAAATTTGAACTTTTGACTGTCAAATGACCATTTTGCCCCTACAGTTGACTGTAGTGCAATTTAGGGTTTTGACTGTGCAATTTTGTGCTGAAAGCCTTGAAACTTGATATGAGGATGCTTGACCGTATTTGTAGGTGTGATACGGTGGGAGAACTGACTAGTGTTTTGCGTTCGTATTCGCACTTGTGCGGTTAGCAAGAGTCGCCACCGACTTTTTACTTTATCCTAAAGGAAAGGTTAAAAAAGCACAGCAAAAACCTTTTGAGATATTTCGTGGGTTCGGGGGGTAGATTATGAAAAGGGAAGGTATTAGCACCCTTTTCATCCATGGTTATCCATGGGCTCTTAGTTACTTGGTTTTTTTAGATCACTTGCCTTGTTTTTTTCGATTGCTTTGAAAATGGTGTGTGTGTGGGTGCTTTTTGAAAATGTTTTGGAAAAAGATGCCTTGTCTTAGGCAACTAATGTATTTGACTCGTGTTTGAGTGTTTTACAAAAGTGTGAATCTTTTCGAAAAGATGTTTTCAAATGTTTTTAAGAGTTTGTTTGAAAGTGTTGTGGATTGTGGTTTTTGAAAAGAAGGCAAGTGTTTTTGCAAGTTTGATCTCAAGTAACTAAGAGTTTTGTCTACCCTATTGTACTCAAAGGTTTTTGTCATGTTTTAACCCCTTTTAACAATTTTGTTCTACCATTGAAATTGGTAGACAATCTTGCGTTTAGGAAATTTATTCGGGACGGGCGCGGGTCATCGTATGGACCATGAATGCAATGATGCCAAGTGTCTTTGGCAATTTGTTTTGAAGGGACTATGATCATTCCGTTTAGGCAACACTTTGAGGGACTTATGATCATTTGATTGTTTTGCTAAAGATACTCGACGTGCAAGCATGGCCCATTTTGGAAGGCAACATGTGGGATTACCCTAGGGGGTGCAAGTGTGATTGTGTATTGATTACATGCATTTGTCTTGTATTAGGTTATCTAGCGTTTGATTTTATGTACATACAAACCCTAGGTCTAACCATGGCATAATTGAAAACTGTAAATTGCGGAATATAAAATCTACGCTATTACAAAACAATATCCGGGAGTGGGGGTATAAATGTACAAGGGGATGAGACTTATAGTACCCAATAATTTACAACCAAATCGAATGTGCGATCAAAATGAATATCAAATATACAAATATAAGATAAAATGTGTGTAGGGTAATGTGTTGTGTAAGTGTACAAGTGTATATGTATGTGTAAGTGTAAATATGTACAAGTGCGAAATGTGAAATTGAAACGCATTAGGGTTTTGACCTAGATAAATGTATTTTAAATGAATCTTTGATTTATATGTTGAATTATGTACAAAAGAAAAATGAAGATGTTTTGATTAAATGTTCAATTTTAATTAAAAAGTATTTTAGTCAAATGTTTGCGAATTTCAATATTAAAAGATGTATTGAATTATTATGTACAAAAAGAATGTTAACTAAAAAAGAGTTTAATTTTAATTATGTATGAAAATGTATAATATATACAAAATCAATGTTTTAAAATGTATGTATAAATATATTTCAATATGTATTTAAAAATGTTTTTTAAGTTAATTGTGTATAAAAAGTATTTTCAATTTAATTATGAAAAAGTTTATTATTTTTATGTACAAATATAATTAGAAAAAGGATATTTTAACTTATATGATAGAAAATGTATTTTAAAGTGTATTTAGAAAGTTAACTAAGTTGCTATATACAAAATATATTTTAAATGAAAGAGTAAAAATAAATAAAAGGAAATAAGTATTTTCAAAAAAATATTAAGTTAGAAATAGATATAGTTTAGTAAAAAGAAAAGAAAGAGATTAGTTGTTTGTTAGAAGAAGTTAGTGATACTATTGGGCTTAGAGGAATTAGGAACGGGTTAAGCCCATGTCAAACAAAGGCGAAATTAGGGTTAGGCATTTGTTTTCAGAACGACAGTTAGGGTTTGTGAGGTGACGACGGCGCGTTCGTCTTCTCCGTTTCCAATTTCCTAAGCGCTCGATTCCGGCCACCAGCGCTACCTCCAGAAGCCTTTCTTCCCTCCATTGACATGAGCCTAGCATCCTTGACTTAAGGTTTGATTACAACACTTTGTTTTTATTTCCTTTTTTACGAATTTGCGTTTCAATTTGGGTTCTGATTTCCGAATCTGTACCATTATGATGTGGTGAAGAGGAAAGGGGGAGAAGATTGCTACCTGATTTTGGGAGATGGAGGAGAGGCGGAGGAGTGTGATGCTTAGGAGGCCGGAGCGGCGTGAGGAACTTTGAGCTTGCTTCTGAACCTTTGAGCTTCCCTGGTACTTTCGTTCCTTTGCCTATGATTTGTTTCTGCTTCTGTTTGTCTTGAATATTTTGGAATAGTTGTTGCTTTGAGCCTTGTTGCCTGAGTATGATACGTCTGAGTATTGTTGCCTGAGTATTTGCTTCTTGTTGTTGCCTGAGATGATTTGCTCTCTTCTTCTCTTATTGCCCTGTGATGACCTCAGAGGTCTGAGGGTCTCAGTTGCCTTGAATCTTTGCTTCTGAATGATTTTGGAACATTGCTGCCTTGGGTGTTTAGAACATTGCTACCTTGATGTTGCCTTGAATGGTCTTCTGAGATACCTAAAGCTTTTGCCCAATGATGTTATACTGAGGGCCTGGAACTTTTGTGTGCTTTGATTATGCTTGAGATTGGGTTGCCTTTGAATTGTTGCCTATGATGAATCCACTTCTGAGGCTTGGTGTTGGTGTGATTCTGGTTATGACATTGGTTAGATAGTGTTTGAAGGTTGAGGCCTGATGCAGGTTTGATGGTCTTTGTGTGATGTTTGGCTTATCAGGTTTTTTTTTGTATGTTATGTTTGATGGTTATGGTTTGCTTCAGTTTTGATAGGCTCAGTATGTTTGTGTTTGAGAATGTGTGCTTGGAGGTTGAGGCCTTGACAGGTTCTGAGTAATGTTAGCTTGGCTTGGCCCTTTGTATATTATGCAGAGTTGAGTGTTTGATGACAGTAATGGGCTTTAGACTTTTAGAGTTTGTATCTTTTTTCTCTATTCTCACCTTCTTCTGTCTATGCTTGCTGCTGAACTCAGTCTTGGCTTTTGATTTGTATATCTTTTTTTTCTATCTTCTATACTGTCTATTCTGAACTACTGAACTGAGCTTTGGATTATATCTTCTATATCTTTTCTATCTCCTCACTTCTCTATTCTGAACTGCTATGCTGAACTGAGTTGGCCTTTGTGTATTTTGTTTTCTTCTCACTTCTCTGAACTGTCTTATTGGCTTCCTATGTTGGACTGAGTTGCTTGGATTTGTATAATCTTTTTCTGTCTTTTTGCCTGCTGTCTATTCTGAACTGTCTGAAAACCTGCCTATGCTTTATCTCTTTTTCTTCTCTCCTAGTACAGTTTTGAATTTTATATGTTTATACTGTACTTGCTCTGAAGGGGCTATGATGGGAAGTGATGAAAAGATTACTTGCATAACACATTTTGCATCTTTATCTCCAGCTTTTGACAGTTTGTGTCTGACTTTGCATTTGATATCTTGGCAAAAATCTTTCCATGACAGCTTTTGAGCTTTGATAGCAACTCGTACTACTTTGATTTCTTTGAGTGGACTTTGGGCATTTTGACAGTTAGTGCCTTTGATACTTTGGATAGAAAGTTGAGATTGAACTTTTCAGTTTAGTTTGGATTTTGAATTTCTATGCAGCTTGAAATTTATAACTTATGCATTTGCATTTCATGAAATAAAGAATCTTCCCTCTCTGTGAACCGGGAGAAATCCCGTGATTTGCAGAGAGGGTCAACTGATCCCAGTCAGTGGCCCCTAATGATGAGCAATTTTTAACTGTCTTTTCCAATTTTAATGCTTTCTGACTTTTCTTGTTCTTTTTGCAGATGAAAAATGGAATACCGGAGCGGAGTGAAGAACGAAGAATATTAGAAAATAGGATAGTTTTTTCATTCTATGTAATATTTAAATTAAATGTAAATTATTGTCTGTAATAAACAACAATTTGTACAAATAATTCAAATATCAATAAAAGTTTAAATTATCCAATTAATTCTAATTTCTTTATTGTTTATTTATTTATTTTAAAATTCTTAGAATTAAAACAATTGAAAAATAAATTCAATCATTTAATTTCAGAATAATAAATAACTTAAATAAAACAACATTGATCAATTAATCCTGTCTTATTCAACACCCAAAGCAAAGCAGCAATTAACCCAAATGGACTGATCAAATGCATAAACACTGTGAATCCAACACTGCCTCCTGTATATGACTGGCCCAATCAAAACGTACTGAATTCAAACCACTGTCTCTTTTGCTGATTAAACCAAGATAACGCGAATTTTAATCCAAATCTTGAAATAAACCGCAAAGTGCTGTGGAATTCAAATTCTTCTGAGAATAGGCCCATAAAACCCTAATTCCCGATTAAATGCCAAATCACGCTCGCCTGATCAAAATTGAACCAAAAATCAATCAAAACCCTGAGCCAATTGTGAAACAATCCAAAGCTCTGAAAATCAGTAAAAAACCCTAATTTTGATTGACTGTCAAGAAAAGTCCGCTTGTCCGATTCTTGAACCAGTTTGAAAAGTCAGGAAATGTTTGAAGCTGAGATTTCTTGGGAAAAAATGCGAGGGCAAATTTTGGGGTACAACAGTTGCCCCTGTTCAATCTTCTTTGACCTGAAGAGTTAGATTGGCAAGTTTGCCTTTCGTGACTTGAAGGTAAAAGGAGATTGGACACTAATGTGCCCAGAAAATTTGCGCTCGTCGATGTGACGGTGGAGGTGAATGGGCTTAAAGATGCCATTTGGTGATGGGCTTAAAAGATGCCATCTGATGCGAGAGAATTTTGTCGGGGGATGGGCTTAGAGATGCCATCTGAGAATGGGCTTACAGATGCCATTCGGCGACTGCTGGTAGGGGGATGGGCTTATAGATGCCATATGGTGATGTTGAACTGTACGTCAATGGTGAGTGGACGAGTATCAGAAGGGCATCCCTATTTTGGAATATCTCTGAATTGGGGTCTGAACAAGCAATGGAGCAGCATCCGTTGTTGGGAAGCGTCCGTAACCTATTTTCAAAAATTGAGAAGAGTCTGAATCAGTTGGTAGATTGACATCCGTTGTAGGGAAGAATCCGTAAACTGTCTTCAAAAGTTTGAGAAGAGTCTGAACAAATCGGTAGATTGACATCCGTTGTAGGGAAGAATCCGTAAACCTGTTTCAGAAGTTGAGAAGTTGAAGAGGAACCGGTGTAAGGTTTCTGCTGATGCGTCTGAATGAATCTGGAATAAGTATCAAAATGTTGCCGTGTCCGGGTCACATCTGAACTATTTTTGGATGAATCTCAGGAGATGATCTGTGTCTGTCGACTGATCTTACCTGAAAAGGCAAAGGGTTAGTTGTATGTTATGATGCATGATGCAATGTATGTGACATCAATATTTATGAATGGATGCGCATGTAAGCTGATGAGCTAATCTTGCCAAGGATACATGATTCCGAGATGGCTGAAGATAAAAGCATCTTGACTGCTGCCGGGGAGAATAAATCCTTGGCTGTCGCTGGGGAAGAGAATTCCTGATGACCTCTACTGGGGAGTTCCAAACTAGTAGACTCATGCCGGGGAGGTCAGATTTGAGAATCTTCGGTTTGATGGGAGGTAACCCTGGAGACTTCACTGGGGAACTCAAAAATGCTCCCTCAAAACTCTGTGGGGAGAAGGTTTGAAAGTCTGACTCCGCTGGGGATAGGGAGAATCTTGGCGAGTGCAATCTTCCGTGGTGGTTAGCTTTGAGAAGAATCTGAACAAGCGATAGGTTAACCTCCGTTTACTTGGAGAACCCGTGAACTATTTTCAGAAATCTTGAAGTTGAACCAGCAATAGAACAACATCCGTTGTTGGGAATCGTCCGTAAACTAAATTCAAAGGTTGCATCTGAACAAGTTGATAGATTAACATCCGTTGTTGGGATGAATCCATGAACTGTTTTCAGAAGTCTTGATAAGAATCTGAACAAGTCGGTAGATTGGCGTCCGTTGGTGGGAAGAATCCGTAAACTTGTTTCAGAAGTCTTGATAAGAATCTGAACAAGTCGGTAGATTGGCGTCCGTTGTTGGGAAGAATCCGTAAACTTGTTTCAGAAGTCTTGAAGGGGAACCGGTGTAGGGTTTCCTGATGATGAGCTTGTGTAAAAACTGCATCGGGTTTTGAACACTTTTGACATTCGAATGCCCCTAGTGGTGATGTAGATAAATCCTGGTTTATTACAGGTGTTGGTCTACAATCGGTCGTTCACAGATGTTTCCTGGGTTGTTGCAGGTGTTGATCTGGAATTCTTCAGACATGCCCTGGCTGGATACAGGAGTCGAATCTGGAAAGGTGATAGTTGATAGATATGCCCTGGCAGGATACAGGAATCGAATCTTCAAACTCTTCAGACATGCCCTGGCTAGATACAGGAGTCGAGTCTGGAAATGGTCAACAGATATGCCCTGGCTGGATACAGGAGTCGAATCTGGAAATAGTCGTCAACAGATATGCCCTGGCTAGATACAGGAATCGAATCTTCGAACTCTTCAGACGTGCCCTGGCTAGATACAGGAATCGAGTCTGGAAATGTAGTCAACAGATATGCCCTGGCTGGATACAGGAGTCGAATCTGGAAATAGTCGTCAACAGATATGCCCTGGATGGATACAGGAATCGAATCTTCGAACTCTTCAGACGTGCCCTGGCTAGATACAGGAATCGAATCTGGAAATGTTGTAGTTGATTTGTTGAACACTTTTGACATTCGAATGCCCCAAGTGGTTGTGAAGGAGTCTTGAATCAGATTACTCTGCATATTGAGAGATTTCTTGAAATCTTGACTGGACTGCCCCAGGTTAATTGTACTTTGAAAGATCTGTTGGACCTTGACTGGACTGCCCCAGGTTAATTGAATTGCGAGATGTCATGCCCCTTGTTGATAGGAGATTTGATGGAAGCGTTATCCTCTTGAAGTGATTTTGACTTACTGAGAGAGTTTTCGTTCCTCCGAACATTCGCTGTATGAACTTCTTCGCTGTCAAACAAAAGGGGTTAAATGCAGACAGTGATATTCGAATAATGCAAAGTTTATGTTTGTCTCGAAGTTTTTGAAAAATGCGTTTTTTAGCAGAAAACTTTTCATAAGACAAGTTAACACAAGACTTAGAGCAAAGCCCTACAGGAGTCAGGATACCTTTTGTAACAGTATGCTTTCGAACTAACCCATGCTTCAATTAGGACTTTTGGAGGGTTGTAACGTGGCCTGGTTCACGGTTTAAGAAACAAAGGATAAAGGCTCAAAGTATATTTGTACCCACCCGCTCTTCGTGATGTTCTTCAACCTAAGCTCAGTTAATAGTGTGTCGCCCTCTGTTTTGAGTTTGGAACGACTTTTGGGCGATGGTTCACCAGTTTGAATTTTTGGGAGACAGTCATCATCTCCTTTTTCTTTTTCAACACTTTTCATGTTGTTGAGGATTTTGTAATGACCTCACTATTTTGATTTTGATTTGTTATCCCTAACTTTTGCCTGACTGTTACCGTTTTCGGGATTACTGTCAGCGGGATGCCCCAGCTTTCTTAAGCCTCCTTCATAGGTTTTGGCTTGGTGGGCTTTTCTCTTTTGAGAGATTGACTGTCTATGTGATAGGGAACCACCCTTGTCTTTTGATTCCGAAGGAACGCTTTCTTTTTTGACGTCGTTCGTTGTATTACGAACTGAGAGTTTGCGACTTCAATGCGCGTTTTCTTTTGAATTAACTGAGATACTACCCTGCCCCGGGTTTATATCAAAGGTTTCGATTGTTTAGAACGGGAAACTCCTACTTCTTTGGCTCGAAGGGGTTGACTAGGGATTAACTTCCTTATAACTCCAGTGTTTGGGAATTGAAAGAAATGCCTGTACATCATCAGCAAGGTTTGTTCAAATGCATACTGTATAAGATCACGGTATTGTTTCGTCATCCTCCCTCTAAAGGCTTGCAGCTTTTTATCAAGAGTCAAATATCATAAAGAAAAGCATAAGTGTAGTGAAACGAATGGATGAATTCAAGACAAACATATGCAATGCATTAATGAAAACAGAGTTTAACATCAACAAATAATTGTTTGACAGCAAAAGAAATTACAACTTTGAAAATTCAAAAAGAAGCAAAAGTCTTTTAGGTTCGAGCCTCGTCACTTCAAGCGGAGAACCCTTTAACGGGAGATCTTCATCTCGCCGTCTGGCATGAACCTCAGCACTCCAATGTCAAACAGATCTTGAATCTTGTTCTTCAAGGCCCAACAGCTATCGGTGTCATGTCCTGGGCTATAGGAGTGGTAAACACAAAATGCATCGGGATGATAGCCAGGAGCGGAGGTTTTTGGGTTCCGGATAGGATCCCTCAAAGCAGTCAGATTAACCTCCAACAAGCGCTCCAGAATTAGAGATGATGGTATGTCAGTCTCCGTGAACTGCCTTCCCGACGTTTCTTGTCTACGCCGATTACCCCGCTGACGCTGGCGAGGTTGTTGATGAGATTGGGACCCTGAAGCTAGCAAAGGAGCTTTCCCCTTGTCTTCTTGAGTGGATGGAGGCTGAGCGGTGACTTGCTCTTCAACCTCAGATGTTTGCCCCAGTTGGTTGTTTGGAAGCAGTTGGCGGACAAGAACTCTAAGTTCCTCTTGTCTTTGGGATAAGTCTTGAATGAGAGCCATCTGGCCCACCAACTGTCCCATCATTTGAGTCCTCAGTGTTGTCAGATCAAACTGCAGCTCCGCAATCTGATCACTCCTGGCATTGCTGGAATTCCCCAAGTCCTTGGTGAGGAGAGCTTTCATTTCCTCTTGCCCCAGAGACAAGTTCAGGAACATCTCCTGCAGCTGAGCAGTCTGGTCTTGGATGTCTTTGACAGACCGTTCCAGAGCCATCTCTTGCTGAAATAAACAGCAGGAGAGTAAGGAAACCTGAAAAAGGAAAGATTGTTAAATGCAATGCATGATATATGGATGCATGCTTTCAAGGATCTCTTGGGGTAAACACAAGAAAAATGTTAGAGGTTGAACTCTGCTCTTGGATTGGAGAGCCCTGTACCGGTGGACGTCCTTCCACTAGAATCAAGCTCACCATGTCGAGTGGGTCATAGCCACTGATTCAAGTTGTTGTTCTCGATCTTTGTTTGGAGAGCTTTGTGTTGGTGGATGTCTTTCCACGAGAATCAAGCTCACCATGTCGAGTGGGTCATAGCCACTGATTCAAGTTGTTGCACTTGATCTTTGACTGGATTGGCTAGAGGAGAAACCTCTTGCCCCTTGATAGATGTCTGGTTCAACGTAACCCTGCATCAAAAGAACCCTCGAGATCCTTGAAATGGTTATTGAAAATGCTAAAATGCTATGGTATGATGTTATGATGTTATGTACATGTATGCACAAGTAAGTGAGTGTATATACAGGCAAACAATATTCACACAAAGCACACAAGGCCTTAGGTTTAGGCTTGCATGAGGTTCAGGTACTACCCTCTTTCAGTTTGTTGGTTAAAACCTGTCCTATCAAAAGTAACCGGGTTCTAGAGGTCCCAATATCACTGGATTGCTTTCATTGTTCATCGTTTCGATTTAGCCACTGACTGGCGATCAAAATATCCCAAGAAAACAACCCTCAATTGAGTGTAGTATCGAGTATCAACCGACTTCGGAGTACACCAAAGTAGTCATCTCACTACCCTAAAGAGGCCAAGATGGTTCAATTAAGGTTCCTAAGGTCTGTTGATGCTTTACGACACCACATGGAGGCCCCGTACTCTCCTTGATTGACTCAAGGGTTACCGGTACACACCAAAGTGCCACATCAACGTAGCAGACTGCTTCAACCATGTCGGTATACCCCGCACAGTTCCCTCACAGCCTTGTTGCTACCTAAAAGGGTTTCCCCAGATCCGGTTTAGGATCTATAAAACTCCGATACAAAGCCCACAAATGTAAAGCAAACAAAGCAATCAATTGAAAGTAAAGGTGATCTAAACCCTAAGGTAACCCCACTTTTAGAAAATTCCCCAGCAGAGTCGCCAGTTCTGTGATACGGTGGGAGAACTGACTAGTGTTTTGCGTTCGTATTCGCACTTGTGCGGTTAGCAAGAGTCGCCACCGACTTTTTACTTTATCCTAAAGGAAAGGTTAAAAAAGCACAACAAAAACCTTTTGAGATATTTCGTGGGTTCGGGGGGTAGATTATGAAAAGGGAAGGTATTAGCACCCTTTTCATCCATGGTTATCCATGGGCTCTTAGTTACTTGGTTTTTTTAGATCACTTGCCTTGTTTTTTTCGATTGCTTTGAAAATGGTGTGTGTGTGGGTGCTTTTTGAAAATGTTTTGTAAAAAGATGCCTTGTCTTAGGCAACTAATGTATTTGACTCGTGTTTGAGTGTTTTACAAAAGTGTGAATCTTTTCGAAAAGATGTTTTCAAATGTTTTTAAGAGTTTGTTTGAAAGTGTTGTGGATTGTGGTTTTTGAAAAGAAGGCAAGTGTTTTTGCAAGTTTGATCTCAAGTAACTAAGAGTTTTGTCTACCCTATTGTACTCAAAGGTTTTTGTCATGTTTTAACCCCTTTTAACAATTTTGTTCTACCATTGAAATTGGTAGACAATCTTGCGTTTAGGAAATTTATTCGGGACGGGCGCGGGTCATCGTATGGACCATGAATGCAATGATGCCAAGTGTCTTTGGCAATTTGTTTTGAAGGGACTATGATCATTCCGTTTAGGCAACACTTTGAGGGACTTATGATCATTTGATTGTTTTGCCAAAGATACTCGACGTGCAAGCATGGCCCATTTTGGAAGGCAACATGTGGGATTACCCTAGGGGGTGCAAGTGTGATTGTGTATTGATTACATGCATTTGTCTTGTATTAGGTTATCTAGCGTTTGATTTTATGTACATACAAAACCTAGGTCTAACCATGGCATAATTGAAAACTGTAAATTGCGGAATATAAAATCTACGCTATTACAAAACAATATCCGGGAGTGGGGGTATAAATGTACAAGGGGATGAGACTTATAGTACCCAATAATTTACAACCAAATCGAATGTGCGATCAAAATGAATATCAAATATACAAATATAAGATAAAATGTGTGTAGGGTAATGTGTTGTGTAAGTGTACAAGTGTATATGTATGTGTAAGTGTAAATATGTACAAGTGCGAAATGTGAAATTGAAACGCATTAGGGTTTTGACCTAGATAAATGTATTTTAAATGAATCTTTGATTTATATGTTGAATTATGTACAAAAGAAAAATGAAGATGTTTTGATTAAATGTTCAATTTTAATTAAAAAGTATTTTAGTCAAATGTTTGCGAATTTCAATATTAAAAGATGTATTGAATTATTATGTACAAAAAGAATGTTAACTAAAAAAGAGTTTAATTTTAATTATGTATGAAAATGTATAATATATACAAAATCAATGTTTTAAAATGTATGTATAAATATATTTCAATATGTATTTAAAAATGTTTTTTAAGTTAATTGTGTATAAAAAGTATTTTCAATTTAATTATGAAAAAGTTTATTATTTTTATGTACAAATATAATTAGAAAAAGGATATTTTAACTTATATGATAGAAAATGTATTTTAAAGTGTATTTAGAAAGTTAACTAAGTTGCTATATACAAAATATATTTTAAATGAAAGAGTAAAAATAAATAAAAGGAAATAAGTATTTTCAAAAAAATATTAAGTTAGAAATAGATATAGTTTAGTAAAAAGAAAAGAAAGAGATTAGTTGTTTGTTAGAAGAAGTTAGTGATACTATTGGGCTTAGAGGAATTAGGAACGGGTTAAGCCCATGTCAAACAAAGGCGAAATTAGGGTTAGGCATTTGTTTTCAGAACGACAGTTAGGGTTTGTGAGGTGACGACGGCGCGTTCGTCTTCTCCGTTTCCAATTTCCTAAGCGCTCGATTCCGGCCACCAGCGCTACCTCCAGAAGCCTTTCTTCCCTCCATTGACATGAGCCTAGCATCCTTGACTTAAGGTTTGATTACAACACTTTGTTTTTATTTCCTTTTTTACGAATTTGCGTTTCAATTTGGGTTCTGATTTCCGAATCTGTACCATTATGATGTGGTGAAGAGGAAAGGGGGAGAAGATTGCTACCTGATTTTGGGAGATGGAGGAGAGGCGGAGGAGTGTGATGCTTAGGAGGCCGGAGCGGCGTGAGGAACTTTGAGCTTGCTTCTGAACCTTTGAGCTTCCCTGGTACTTTCGTTCCTTTGCCTATGATTTGTTTCTGCTTCTGTTTGTCTTGAATATTTTGGAATAGTTGTTGCTTTGAGCCTTGTTGCCTGAGTATGATACGTCTGAGTATTGTTGCCTGAGTATTTGCTTCTTGTTGTTGCCTGAGATGATTTGCTCTCTTCTTCTCTTATTGCCCTGTGATGACCTCAGAGGTCTGAGGGTCTCAGTTGCCTTGAATCTTTGCTTCTGAATGATTTTGGAACATTGCTGCCTTGAGTGTTTAGAACATTGCTACCTTGATGTTGCCTTGAATGGTCTTCTGAGATACCTAAAGCTTTTGCCCAATGATGTTATACTGAGGGCCTGGAACTTTTGTGTGCTTTGATTATGCTTGAGATTGGGTTGCCTTTGAATTGTTGCCTATGATGAATCCACTTCTGAGGCTTGGTGTTGGTGTGATTCTGGTTATGACATTGGTTAGATAGTGTTTGAAGGTTGAGGCCTGATGCAGGTTTGATGGTCTTTGTGTGATGTTTGGCTTATCAGGTTTTTTTTTGTATGTTATGTTTGATGGTTATGGTTTGCTTCAGTTTTGATAGGCTCAGTATGTTTGTGTTTGAGAATGTGTGCTTGGAGGTTGAGGCCTTGACAGGTTCTGAGTAATGTTAGCTTGGCTTGGCCCTTTGTATATTATGCAGAGTTGAGTGTTTGATGACAGTAATGGGCTTTAGACTTTTAGAGTTTGTATCTTTTTTCTCTATTCTCACCTTCTTCTGTCTATGCTTGCTGCTGAACTCAGTCTTGGCTTTTGATTTGTATATCTTTTTTTTCTATCTTCTATACTGTCTATTCTGAACTGCTGAACTGAGCTTTGGATTATATCTTCTATATCTTTTCTATCTCCTCACTTCTCTATTCTGAACTGCTATGCTGAACTGAGTTGGCCTTTGTGTATTTTGTTTTCTTCTCACTTCTCTGAACTGTCTTATTGGCTTCCTATGCTGGACTGAGTTGCTTGGATTTGTATAATCTTTTTCTGTCTTTTTGCCTGCTGTCTATTCTGAACTGTCTGAAAACCTGCCTATGCTTTATCTCTTTTTCTTCTCTCCTAGTACAGTTTTGAATTTTATATGTTTATACTGTACTTGCTCTGAAGGGGCTATGATGGGAAGTGATGAAAAGATTACTTGCATAACACATTTTGCATCTTTATCTCCAGCTTTTGACAGTTTGTGTATGACTTTGCATTTGATATCTTGGCAAAAATCTTTCCATGACAGCTTTTGAGCTTTGATAGCAACTCGTACTACTTTGATTTCTTTGAGTGGACTTTGGGCATTTTGACAGTTAGTGCCTTTGATACTTTGGATAGAAAGTTGAGATTGAACTTTTCAGTTTAGTTTGGATTTTGAATTTCTATGCAGCTTGAAATTTATAACTTATGCATTTGCATTTCATGAAATAAAGAA
The DNA here is from genome assembly GCA_948472305.1 of Vicia faba. Classification (NCBI taxonomy): domain Eukaryota; kingdom Viridiplantae; phylum Streptophyta; class Magnoliopsida; order Fabales; family Fabaceae; genus Vicia; species Vicia faba. The sequence goes on along the minus strand of OX451736.1, from coordinate 1,744,967,128 downwards.
TCTTCCCTCTCTGTGAACCGGGAGAAATCCCGTGATTTGCAGAGAGGGTCAACTGATCCCAGTCAGTGGCCCCTAATGATGAGCAATTTTTAACTGTCTTTTCCAATTTTAATGCTTTCTGACTTTTCTTGTTCTTTTTGCAGATGAAAAATGGAATACCGGAGCGGAGTGAAGAACGAAGAATATTAGAAAATAGGATAGTTTTTTCATTCTATGTAATATTTAAATTAAATGTAAATTATTGTCTGTAATAAACAACAATTTGTACAAATAATTCAAATATCAATAAAAGTTTAAATTATCCAATTAATTCTAATTTCTTTATTGTTTATTTATTTATTTTAAAATTCTTAGAATTAAAACAATTGAAAAATAAATTCAATCATTTAATTTCAGAATAATAAATAACTTAAATAAAACAACATTGATCAATTAATCCTGTCTTATTCAACACCCAAAGCAAAGCAGCAATTAACCCAAATGGACTGATCAAATGCATAAACACTGTGAATCCAATACTGCCTCCTGTATATGACTGGCCCAATCAAAACGTACTGAATTCAAACCACTGTCTCTTTTGCTGATTAAACCAAGATAACACGAATTTTAATCCAAATCTTGAAATAAACCGCAAAGTGCTGTGGAATTCAAATTCTTCTGAGAATAGGCCCATAAAACCCTAATTCCCGATTAAATGCCAAATCACGCTCGCCTGATCAAAATTGAACCAAAAATCAATCAAAACCCTGAGCCAATTGTGAAACAATCCAAAGCTCTGAAAATCAGTAAAAAACCCTAATTTTGATTGACTGTCAAGAAAAGTCCGCTTGTCCGATTCTTGAACCAGTTTGAAAAGTCAGGAAATGTTTGAAGCTGAGATTTCTTGGGAAAAAATGCGAGGGCAAATTTTGGGGTACAACAGTAGGCATATGAGACTTGATTGGGCCCTTGAAAACTTCCTTTTCTTGATCAGAATCAAAACCCTAATTTTGACTGTATAGGAGATCTTTGACTGTGCAGCCCTTGGGGAGATTTTGAAGCTTGGCTTGGCAACTTCTTGGAGAATATGGGAGGGCAAATTTTGGGGTACAACAGTTGCCCCTGTTCAATCTTCTTAGACCTGAGGATGCAGATTGGCTGACGTGCCTTTCGTAATCCGAGGGTAGAAGATGATTGAACACTAGAGTGCCCAGAAATTTGCGCTCACATAGTAGTAGTGTGACGGAAATGGGCTTATGGATGCCATTTAGAGATTGGTGAATAGGATGATGGGCTTATAGATGCCATCTGGATGTTGATCGCCTAAGAGATTCCTTAGCGAGAACCTGCATACCTGCAAAAGAAAAATGAGTACCTGACACGTTGCAGGAGCTGGTTTTCAGATGCTTGGTATGGATGTGTCCTGACTGGTTACAGGAGCTGAGTCTGGAGCTTCACAAGATGATGAATGAACCAGGGGTGATTACTACCTTAGCATGAACGGTAAGAGAACCTTAGGCAATTATAATCTCGAACGTCTGAGAAAAACCTAAAATGGAATTATCATCTCACGCACCAATAGGAAAATATAATCTCAAAAAAACCTAAAATGGAAATCTCATGCACCGTCGGAGAGAGAACCAATAGGAAGATATAATCTCAAAAAAAACCTAAAATTGAAATCTCATGCGCCGTCGGAGAGAGAACCAATAGGAAAATATAATCTTAAAGAAAAACCTAAAATGGAAATCTCATGCACCGTCGGAGAGAGAACCAATAGGAAGATATAATCTCAAAAAAAAAACCTAAAATGGAAATCTCATACACCGTCGGAGAGAGAACCAATAGAACATTATAATCTCAAAGAAAAACCTAAAAATGGAAATCTCATGCACCGTCGGAGAGAGAACCAATAGGAAAATATAATCTCAAAGAAAAACCTAAAATGGAAATCTCATGCACCGTTGGAGAGAGAACCAATAGGAAATCATAATCTGATAACTTCTACTGAGTCTTCATCAGAAAAATCTGTTGGGAGTCGATTTAGCTGGACTAGAGAAGGCCTTGGACTGGATAAGAAATCTTTGGAGTCGATTAACTGAACCGGTCTAGGTCTTGAAATATGATTTAGCTGAATCTTTCCTGAAAGGTAAAGGTTAGTCATATGCAATGCATGATATGAACCAAGCAATGATGTTCTCAACATAAATGAGATTTGTATGATATGATGCGTCTATGCATGCTATAATGATGTATGTGATGTTTATGTATGTGTTTTTCGTCTTGGAAAGTAAATCCTTGACGGGTGCCGGGAAGTCATATCCTGGGCTGACGTTGAAGAATAGATTTTGCTTCCGCTGGGGATGATAGTTGCAAGAATACCGGTAGGAGAAGAGGACTCCGTTGAGGAATAAACTTGGCAAATGGAATAACTCTGCGGGGAGAAAAATACTCTAGCGACCATGCTGGGGAGGAATACTCTGTGGGGACAGAGGTACTTTGCTGAGTGTTGATAGTAACTTGCTGAGGATGTCTTTGCTATATCGGAAGTGTTGATAGACTTCGCTGGGGATAAGAAGGAACTGTGTTGACGACGACCTTTCCGTGGCTTTTGGCTGAGGATAACCCAGTTATATCCTTGTGAGGAAATAACTCTTTGAATAAAAGCCGGACGACGCGTTCGTGCGCTGCGAAGGATAAGCTTCCAGAATTTACTGGGGATAAGCTTGCTGCTTGGGGATATGTGGATTCCAACTTTCCTGGGGGAACTGGATTGGACTCTCCTGGGGAGATTTTAAACCGTAATTTTGTAAGTTGAAAGAGGGAACCTATGTAGGGTTGCCTGTTGATGAGCTCATGTAAAACCGCATCTGAAATGGAGAAGGAACCTGTGTAGGGTTACTTTGATGATGAGTTCGTGTAAAAACTTCGTTTTTGGAAAGGGAGAACCTGTGTAGGGTTTCTGGGTGACGAGTCCATGTAAAACTGCATTTTGAAGGGAGGGAACCGGTGTAGGGTTGCTTGATGAGGTAAGTTCATGTAAAACTTCTTGATGAACCGGGGTGAGGTTATCTTGAGCTAAATCCATGTAAGACTTCTGGGGGGAACCGGGGTTAGGTTGCCGCAGGATAAGTTCGTGTAAAACTTCTTGACGAACCGAGGTAAGGTCATCTTGAGATAGGTCCATGTAAGACTTCTGGAGGAACCGGGGTTAGGTTACGGCAGGATAAGTTTGTGTAAAACTTCTTGATGAACCGGGGTTAGGTCATCTTGAGATAGGTCCATGTGAGACTTCTGGAGGAACCGGGGTTAGGTTACTGCATGGTAAGTTCGTGTAAAACTTCTGGATGAACCGGGGTTAGGTCATCTTGAGATAGGTCCATGTGAGACTTCTGGAGGAACCGGGGTTAGGTTACTGCAGGGTGAGTTCGTGTAAAAACTTCTTGATGAACCGGGGTTAGGTCATCTTGAGATAGGTCCATGTGAGACTTCTGGAGGAACCGGGGTTAGGTTACTTGGATAAGTTCGTGTAAAAACTTCTTGATGAACCGGGGTTAGGTCATCTTGAGATAGGTCCATGTGAGACTTCTGGAGGAACCGGGGTTAGGTTACTTGGATAAGTTCGTGTAAGATTTCTGGAGGAACCGGGGTTAGGTTACCTTGGGATAAATCCATGTATGATTTCTGGAGGAACCGGGGTAAGGTTGCTTGTGGAGGATGAGTCTGTGTAAGAACTTGTCTGAAGAATTTAGAAGGAATCGGTGTAGGGTTGCATGATTTTGATTAAGTGGATGATTGTCCTGTTCGGTTTCGGATGTTAACCCACGATCTGGAATTTGTAAAGGTAGATGGTAATCATCCTTATGTTGATCTTTCCTTTGTACTTTGGTTGGCAGAGCACTTGAATCGCCTGGATAACTCATTATTGCCCCTGCTTCGGAGGTGAGGGAAGAGGATACTTGTGTGGGTGATTGACAAATCTTCGGGTAGACAAGTGACGAGATGCCGGGACATAGTCGTACGCTTTGATCCCTAACTTTTGCCTGGACCGCCCTTTCGGGTTTTCAGTCCACCGGGATACCCATTTTTGCCCAAGCCTCCTTTTCAGGTTTTCGACTTGCCGGGTGTACATATTTTTCCGTTTTCATCCCTTATTTTTGCCCGAACCCTTTTGGTTCGACGGGAAGCCCTTATTTTTTCCTAGGCATGTCAGCCTAGCGGGTCTTTGATGATGCGCAGTATTTTTCGACTATGTCCACGCTCTCAGAATGTAAGGCGTTGCCCCTGTTGGAAGTATTTTGTCCTGCCCCAGATAATGGGCAATGCTCCTACTGTGCCCCTTGATTGTAGGTACTTCTGTTCACAAGGTGTTCATCGTGCGAATTTCCCTGCTGTTCAAACAAATAGTCATATGCAAACAAGGTTATTTTAAGAATGCAAAAGCCTATGTCTGTCTTGAATTTTGAAAATGCATTTTTTGTAATACAGTGCGGTGTCAACTCAAGATTTTACAGCAAACCTTCAGGAGTCAGGATACCTTCGTAACAGTATGCTTTCGAACTAACCCATGCTTCAGCTAGGACTTTTAAGGGTTATATCGTGGCCTGGTTCACGGTTTAAGAAACAAAGGATAAAGGCTCAAATTATTTGTACCCACCCGCTCTTCGTGATGTTCTCCAAACCTAAACTCAGTTGATCATACGTTAGACCTTGTTTGAGTCTTTGCTCTGATTTTCCAGTGATGGTTCGGATATTGATGATTTATTCTGAATAGACAGTCATTTCCTTTTGTCGTTGAGGGTTGGTAAGTCCTCTTTCTTGATTTCATTATCCCTTTCTTTTTTTGCCTGAACTGTTTCCTTTTTTGGAATTACAGTCAGCGGGATGCCCCAGTTTTATAAGTCTCCTTCATGGGTCTTGACTTATTGGGTGTTTTATTTTTTGAGATAATGACTGCCTTTCTTTATGATTGTTCTGAACCATCACTGTCTTTTGTTTTGTAAGGACTTCTTTGGTGCCATTCGTTATGCATTTGGATCAACTGAAAGAACTACCCTGCCCCAGGTTATGATTAAGGGTTTTGATTTTCGAAAATAAAAACTTCTACTTCTTTGGCTCAGAGGGGTTGACGAGGGATTATCATCCTTATAACTCCAGTGTTTAGGGATTGAAACAATGCCTGTACCTCATCAGCGGGGTCTGTTCAAAAGCATACTGTGAAGATCGTGGTATCGTTTTCGTCATCCTCCCTCAAGAGGTTTAGAGTTTTTAGTCAAGAGTTGATTATCACAAAAATATGAAAGCAGTTTTAAGTATAGTAAACATAATTAGTTCAAGACAGACATGTGTAATGCATTCATGAAATAAAAGAGTTTAACATGACAATTGTTTATCAAGAAAGGAAAAATACAACTTGAATTCAAATGAACAAAAATCTCTCAATCCTAGCCATGTTTTGGCAAGGGAGCAGTGATCACGTTGGGAGTCTCAGCAGGCTCGAATTCAATCTCTTTGGCATCGATCATATTCTGAATCTTGTATTTCAGCGCCCAACAATCCTCGGTATCGTGCCCCGGGCTACCGGAATGATAAGCACATCTGGCTTCTGGATTGTAGCTTGGAGAGGAAGTCTTAGGATTTGCAGGAGGATTAATCACCGCAATCAGGTTCATCTTCAACATGTGCTGCAATGCTTGTGACCATGGCATGTTAATGTTGGTGAATTGTCTTTTAGGCTCGTCCGGCCTTCGTTGGTTTCCCTTTTGTGGTTGGCGGCGTGGTGTAGAACCAGAGATCATGACTGCCCCTGCATGTTGGTCACGACGACTCTTTTGGCTGTATGCAGCATTGGATTCTTTCCTTCCCGTGTAAGGCTTTTTGTGAGTATCAGAAGGTGTGGCCTCTTGAATTTTCCCACTCTTGATACCAGCTTCAATTCTTTCGCCGGTCAGGATGAGGTCGGTAAATCCTGCAGATGAATTACCAATGAGATGGTTGAAGAATGGCCCGGATAGGGTCCCCAAGAACGTATAAACGAGTTCCCGGTCAGTTAACGGAGGCTGCACCCTTCCAGCAAGGTCTCTCCATCTCTGCGCGTATTCCTTGAAACCTTCACTTGACCCCAGCGACATACCCTGGAGTTGGGTACGTGTAGGAGCAAGGTCGGCATTGTACTGGTAATGTTTGTAGAAAGCAGTGGCTAGGTCTTCCCAGGTATGGATGTTGGCTCCATTCAATTGATAGAACCACTCGAGCTGAGTCCCTGAAAGACTCTCTTGGAAGAAATGGATCTGTTGTACCCCAAAATTTGCCCTCCCATATTCTCCAAGAAATTGCCAAGTCAAGCTTCAAAGTTCCCCAAGGGTTGCACAGTTCAAGGGCCTCCTATACAGTCAAAATTAGGGTTTGTGTTCTGATCAAGAAAATGAAGTTTTCAAGGGCCCAATCAAGTCTCATATGCCTACAAATATGGTCAAGTATCCTCATATCAAGTTTCAAGACATTCAGCACAAAATTGCACAGTCAAAAACCCTAATTGCACTACAGTCAACTGTAGGGGCAAAATGGTCATTTGACAGTCAAAAGTTCAAATTTTTGGTCAACATACCATTTTGAAGCCACAAACATCATTTTATCAATGCTTGATCATGATTCTCAAAATTTGGCTCAAAAATCATCAAGATGCAAAAGTTTCCTTATTTGGACAGCTGAAAAAGTCAACTGAAATTGACCAGAGCATAACTTTCACATGGATTATCAGAAAAATTCCATCCAAGGCTCATTTTGAAGAGAAAGACATTTCCTACAACTCATCTTCATACTTCAAGTCCAATAAATGCTCTCACAAAAAGTTATCAATTTCAACATTATAGGTCATTTTCAAAAGTCAACAAAAAGGGACTTTAAGTCAAAGGATATAACTTGATATTGGTAAATCAAAAAGACATGGGACCAAAGACATTGGTTAGAGGACTCAAAGACCTTTCCAAAATGTCCAAGAACATGAGAAAAGCTTAAAAATTGAGCAAGTTATGCCTTGTGGAAGTTGGGAAATGTTTGGATATTTTGAAAAGTCAACATTGATTCAAATGACCTAAAAATGCTAATGGGTCCATTTTTCTTCCATAATTCATCATCCATGACGTGTGCACGACCACTTGGCCCAAAGGGGAGTTTTTATTCATTTTTTATTTATTTATTTGGATTTTTATTAATAATAATTCATTTAAATTAAAATAAATACATGAAAAATGCTAACCTAAAGTTTTTCAATCTTTTTGTGCATGTTTTATACTCAAGATTTCGTGTACAACTAAATAGGGAAAGAATTGGACTGATTGGATCATGATTTGCACAAAAGCACATGGAAAATATTTGGAAAATAAAGCTTGAAAATCAAATCTTCAAAACCATCATTGCAAGAGATCTTGATCAATTTTCTTAACCTAATGGACTCAATACAAAAGCCTGATCACAACCCTAATCAGAACACACACGCAGCTGCTGAGAAAGTTGAAAGACAAACTTGAAAATTTTGCAAAGCAACTCAATTCTGAAAACTGACTTATAGGTGGTTCCAAGGCACGAAACCTATTCCATTAGCTTGCTGAAGGTTCACTGGACATATTCCAATCAAAGACAACCATCAAAACTCAAGGAATCGGTATACAGAATTCAAGATATTTCATGAAAAATTCATTATCGTACTTTGAAATCTATGCATTTTTATGGCATTTCAATTATTGATTCTTATTCCTTGAATGATTCTGAAGCTAACCAACATATTTAATTGTATTTTTATACACCACACGCGATTCCACCATTGTTGTTTTCTAGGGTTACCAAGCTTTCGATTTAGGCGTTTTTACATGCTGTAAAATTAGGAGTCCTCAGTACCATGAACAAAACCAGCTCGCTTGGACGAAAATAATGGCATGCTCGCGCTGAATTTATATGCCAAGGGGACCTATTCGCTATTTTCTCAAAACATACCTGAGAGAACGCATGAAAAACCGTGGCCAATGTGTTCTTGTTTCAAAAAAAATAAAACACGTGAAGAAGATGAATTCGTGGCCAGCCATGATTGGCCTTTTTAAATCAGCGCGCGTTTTTTTATGTTTTTCATGCCACTAACCAATTTTTATTTTTATTATTTATTCGTTATTATATATACAAAGTGCGCATTTGGATCAGATGGCAAGCGTGAGGGTTGGCAAAGTACATGACCTAGGTTCGAGCCTCAGGTCTTCAGTTATTTCAATATTATTTTTCAATAAAAGTTCACATACGCTTCAAGGCTGCAGACGCACCATACACCTCTTAATCAAGCCAGCCACGCGTACGTTGAGAGGGATCCAAGGGCACTGATTGAAAGAACACCATAGGCTTGAGTCAACGCCTCTGCACGTGTCCAGCAAAAGTCCAAACAGGCCAAAATAAATGGGCCAGATTTCTCAATTCATACCTCCACTTTGGGGACTACCACCCCCCTAGGTTTGCATATTTTTCACTCTTCTTTATTTTCTTTATTTATTTAAAACTATTTCTTTTAATTATTATTTGTTTAAATTAATTACTTATTTTCATAAATATAAAAAATGCATAAAAATCAGAAAAGATAAAAAATATAATAAATATTTTATTTTAATATTTCTTGTAAATAAATGCATGTAAATTAATTAGTTTAAATTAGGGTTTTAATTTTAATTCCTTTCATAACAAAATCTAAAAAATATAGAACTAGGTTTAATTAATGTTCTATTCCTTTTTAATTTTTCTTTTTCACAATAATATTATTTATTTTATTTATTTTATAATTAAATTTGCATATAAAAATTAGGATTAATTTTAGGTTAAAAAAAACTTCAATATTTTCTTAATAAATTAAAAATAATTAGGATTAGGGTTTGCATCTTATTTTAATTAATTTTCTTTTTCTTATTAAATCATAAATACTAAAAAATACCAAAAAAACAAATTCTTTCTTTTAATTTTAATTAATTCCTCATTTAATTTAATTTTGCAAAAAGGGGTCCAATGCCCTCGTTTCGACTTAATTTTTATTCGCATATTGTTTTATTCCGTTTAAATATTCATGTATCTCTCCCGAAGCCATGTAAATTACTTCTCGCACTTTTAATTCTTTTAATTTCTTTATTTTTCTGTCAAATCGGGTCCTGGTAAATTTTGGCGATGTGGACCCGTGCCATTTGTAATAGCTTAGAATTTACTTTTCCCGCAATTTTTAACTGTTAATTAATGACATGAAAGAATGTATGGACCAAAATAAAAACAAGCGTAGAACACCAATAACATGACAAGATGAATACAAATGAAAACGACACACGAATCGCACACACCACCCCTAGGGTACGCCTCACTGTTGCCTTGCCTCGAAAGGTGATCGTCGAGTAGAGGATGTCTTAGTAAGTCCTCATGATCCGGGAACCTGGCATGAGGGTAGCTTCTAAGGTGTCTTCCCATTGCTCTGGTGATCACCATGTCCCGAACCTCGAATTGACCCGAACACCTCCAACGGTGGTGCTACCTACCTCTCAATGGTGGGATGGCACTACTTTAAAGGACATTTACACAGACGAATTCCTTAGGGTAGGTAAACGACTCTAGATACTTGCTCTAATTTCAAAACAAATCAAAAATACTTTTCACACCGACACCTTTTCAAAAAGCTTTCGAAAGCAATTTTTCAAACACTCTTGAGGACCGATACAAGAGTCGAACTGGAATTTTCAAAGAAACTTTTTAAAACCCACATTGAAAAGCAAACAAACCATTTTTGAAAACACAATGAGCAAGTATCTAAGAGCCCATGGATAACCATGGATAGAAAGGGTGCTAACACCTTCCCTTTCTATAATCTACCTCCCGAACCAAGAGCAATCTCTTTAAGGAATTTTTCTGTGCTTTTGTCCTTTCCATTTGGAGAAAATAAAAGACGGTGGCGACTCTTGCTTCCGCGACATTTCGCGAACCAGCTTTAAAACAGTCAGTTCCAGATCCACCGATCACAGAACTGGCGACTCTGCTGGGGACTTAAACTTAAAGTGAGGTGTACCTTAGGGTTAGTTCATAACTGTGTTTTCAATTGTATTGACTTGTCTGCTTTAAATTTGTGGGTTGCATGGGAGTTACATAGATCCTAACCTGGATCTGGGGATACCCTGTTTAGGTAGCATAAGCTGTGAGGGACCTGTCCGGCGTAGACTGACACGGGTGAAGCAGTGGCTACGTTGGTGTGGCACCTTGGTCTGTACCAATATCCCTTGTGTCGCAACGAGGAGAATATGGGTCTTCTAAGGAGTCATTAAGCACCAATAACCTTAGAACCTTAATTGACACAACTTGGTCTTTAGAATTGTAGCAGTATGCTACGCCCATTGAGGCTAAACTCTCGTGATGGTTCTGGCCGCAAGAAAAGATTGCGATGCTGGAGTTATGACCGATTGAGGGTAGTCAATGATATTGGGATCCTCTAAGAACCCGATTACTTTTGATTAGGACAGGTATGAACCAACAAACTGAAAGAGGGTAGTACCTAGACCTCATGCTGGCCTAAAACTTTAGGGGCTTGCCTTGTGTGACTTGTGTGCCTTACCATGTTTGCCTTTGTATCTATATGTGGTGTGCTTTATCATAACATCATAGCATCATGAGCATTGCATGCATCCTGCATAAGGACTGACCATTTCAAAGACAAGAGGGTTTCACCTTTGCTCTGTTTTGTAGGACATTATGATGCCTGTGCGAAGGAATACTATCCGGTTCAACTTTGTTCGTTCACCTGAATTGCTTGATGAGTTGGTTAGCAGAATTCCAAATACCACTTCCTTCATCCAGAGGCATGGTTCTCTTCTCAGTTTAGTCACTGCAAAGCGGGATCAACAGTTGATGAGTGTTCTGACCCAGTTCTATGACCCTCTGTACCAGTGCTTCACCTTTCAAGACTTCCAGCTGGTCTCTACCCTGGAAGAGTTCTCTGATTTGCTTGGTATCCCTATCTTGGATCAGACTCCCTTTACTGGTTGGGAAAAGACCCTCAGGCTTGAGGATGTTGCTGCAGCTCTTCCTTTGACCCATCAAGAGGTAACAGACAACTGGGTAACTAGAAGCGGAGTTAAGGGTTTCTTGGCCAAATTTCTAATTGGTAAAGCTAACAGTTTCTGGAATGACCTGGACTTTAGGGCATATGAAGACATATTGGCTCTCCTAATCTATGGGTTAGTCCTGTTTCCTAATCCTGACAACTTCATCAATGTCACCGCCATAAGGATCTTTATGTCTCAGAATCCTGTGCCCACCCTCTTAGCTGACATCTTGCAACAACTTCATGCCCGTACTACCCGAAGACGAGGAACCCTATAGTGTTGTATCCCTTTGTTGGTGAGGTGGTTTATTTCACACCTCCCTAAGTTCGTACTGAAGAATCAAGAAGGAAGAGGTTGGGCTCACAGGTTAATGTCTCTCACCGACAAAGACATCATTTGGACTTGCAGAGGTTTGGATGAGATAGCTATTATTGATCGATGCGGGGAATACCCTAATGTTCCTCTGATTGGTACCCAAGGAGGGATCTCTTATAATCCATGTCTAGCACTCCGTCAGTTTGGAAGAGCAAGAAGAGCAGGCCCCCATGAGATGTTGGTGCCTCACATCAGTTTCGAGTTTCAGGTGGATAGTGACGAGCTGCGTCGTAGGTTTATCAAGGCTTGGGACAAAGTTCATAAAGCTGACCCACAAGAGTTAGGGCCAAAGACTTCTTTACCTATGGAAGCCTACTACAAATGGGTTCGCATCCGTGCTCAGAAGTTAGGTATGCCGTATGAAGCTGTCAGACCCGTCATTCTTGAGTGTCCTGACAAAGATGGTGTTCCTCCAACTGTCCTTCCTCCTCAAATACCTACTGATTATGAGACGTTGAAGAGATCTTGGTCGCAATTGCGAGAAGAGCGGGATTCTTACCGGGAAAAGTTCAACGAGCAGGAATCAAAGATCCAGAAGCTGACAAAACAGTTGGAGAATGAGAGAGCTCTGAATGCCTACATCCGTACTGAGAAGAGGAGGCCATGGGATCAATAAGGAGCCCCAAATGTGCTTTTACAGTTTTATTTTTCTTTTCAGTATTTCTTTTCATGTAACGCCTAAGGGCAACCTGTTGAATAATTTCAGTTTCAAAAGTTGAATCTAATGAAGTGTGTTCCTTTTTGTTTACAAAGTTGATTCCCGATTGTCTTTGAAAACATAATTCATACGCATTTCATACATCATGCGCATAGCAGGTTTTTCCTCTTTTCAGGTTGCTTACAGTTCTTCGCTGTTTATTTCAGCATCATGAATCCTGACTCTGCATCAACTGAGACATCAATCAAGGCTCTTCAGGTGCAGAATGTGCAGTTTCAGGAATTAATCAAGGGTCTGGCTCAAGTCCAAGAAGAACTGAAGACTATGCTCCTGAAAAAGGAGAAGAAGAAGAAGAGAAGAACTGTTCTGTTCAACTCGGGCCGAAGGTTTGGCAATGCTCTGCAGCAGGAAGAGGCTGGTTCTTCTGTTGGCAAGAGTAGTCCTCAGGCAGAAGCAAGGGTTCCTAGTCCGGTAGTCTCCGACAACGAGACTGATTTTGATGAAGAGCAGTACCCTCCTGCAGAAGACAGATACAAGCAACTGGAGGATAGGTTGAAAGCTATGGAGGTTCAACAGGTACCTGGGCTGGATTTCGGAGATCTGGGTTTGTCAACTGGTGTGATCATCCCTCACAAGTTCAAAGCACCATCCTTCTCTAAGTATGACGGGGCGTCTTGTCCCAAGCTGCATCTAAGGTCCTATGTTCGGAAAATTCAACCGTACTCTGCGGATAAGAATTTATGGATCCACTTCTTCCAGGAGAGTCTTTCAGGGACTCATCTCGAATGGTTCTATCAGCTGGATGGGACCAAGGTTCGTAACTGGGAGGAGTTGGCTACTGCTTTCTATAAGCAGTATCAATATAATTCCGACCTTGCCCCTACACATACCCAACTCCAGGGTATGTCGTTAGGTGCAAGTGAAGGTTTTAAAGAGTACGCTCAGAAGTGGAGGGACCTGGCTGGCAGGGTGCAGCCACCGTTGACTGATCGGGAGTTGGTAGACATGTTCTTGGGGACCCTATCTGGGCCATTTTTCAACCATCTCATTGGGAATTCGTCTGCAGGGTTCACTGATTTGATTCTGACTGGAGAGAGAATTGAAGCTGGGTTGAAGTCTGGGAAGATTCCGAAGGGTGCATCGTCCAGTTCTGAAAAGAAACCATTCAAGAAGGAGGCTAGTGCCGTGTATGGTTCCAGGAAATCAGAGAGACCTGAACGCCGCCAATCTGTCAGTGCGGTAATGATTGCTAAGCCTGTTGCCGCTCCTCGGCCGACCAATCCTCAAAGGGCTGAAAGACCCCGGAGGGACTTTACCCGGTTAAGCATGACCCTATCGCAGATCCTACCACAGTTGCTATCCACCAATTTGGTGACTGTCAGGGAGGCTCCGAAATTCCCCAATACTGCATCTCCTAAGTACAACCCGAATGCTCGTTGTGCTTACCATTCTGATAGCCCGGGGCATGCCACTGATGACTGTTGGGCATTAAGGAACAAGCTGCAGGACCTTATTGACGCCAAGGAGGTACAGTTTGAGGCATCTGAGAAGCCTAATGTAGTGACAGCGCCCCTGCCTGCTCATGGAGTGAATGCTATTGGGGACGAAGAGGAAGTTGATGAAGCTGAGTTTGATAGCTGGATCTACCCGGAAACCGACGGTGGACTTAACAATTGGAGCGCAAAAGACAATCTCCCTGTTTCTCTTATTACTGAGTAATGAATTCCTATGTTTTGTTATTTTGTAATAAACAATAAATAAACTCTACAGCCCGGTGTCTTACCCGAGGCACCGTGGTTTCATTTGTGAGGGCATATAAATTGTCATTTCATATATCATGAATGAAAATCTTGGACGTATTTTCGCATTGCAAATATTGTGCTCCTTTTCTGTCTTTCTTTCCTTTACATATATTTCAAAACAGCTGTATTTACACACACACTCACTCATACAGGTTTCAATCCACTCTGGATCTCACTGATAACAACTCTGCTACTGCCAATTATGACTTCGAAAATCCGATCAACTTAGCCGAAGGCGAAGGTGAAGATGATTGCGAAGTGCCTGGCGAGCTTGCAAGACTGTTGCTTCAGGAAGAGAGGGTAATTCAACCCCATGAAGAGCCAGTGGAAACAATAAACTTGGGTACTGAAGCAGACAGGAGAGAGGTAAAGATTGGTGCCAACCTAGAGCTCAGCGTGAAGCAACGGTTGACTCAGATGCTACATGATTATATGGAGATCTTTGCCTGGTCCTACGAAGACATGCCCGGGTTGGATACCGATATTGTGGTCCATCACTTGCCAACTAAGGAAGACTGCCCTCCAGTTAAGCAAAAGGTCCGTCGGATGCGTCCAGAGATGTCTGAGAAGATTAAAGCCGAGGTCATGAAACAGTTTGATGCCGGGTTCCTTGCAGTGACTTCTTACCCTCAGTGGGTTGCTAATGTGGTGCCGGTACCTAAGAAGGATGGAAAGGTCAGAATGTGTGTCGACTACAGGGATCTGAACAGGGCCAGCCCCAAAGATGACTTCCCTTTACCTCACATTGATGTCCTTGTTGATAATACAGCTCAGCATAAGGTGTTCTCTTTCATGGATGGTTTCTCAGGTTACAATCAGATCAAGATGGCACCTGAAGACATGGAGAAGACTACCTTTGTTACTCAGTGGGGCACCTTCTGTTACAAGGTCATGCCTTTTGGATTAAAGAACGCTGGGGCAACCTACCAACGTGCCATGGTTGCCTTATTTCATGACATGATCCATCATGAGATAGAAGTGTATGTGGACGACATGATCGCAAGGTCTCAGACTGAGGAAGAGCACTTAGGTCATCTGCAAAAGTTGTTTGACCGGTTGAAACTGTACAAGCTGAGATTGAACCCGAACAAGTGCACCTTCGGGGTAAGATCGGGAAAATTGCTAGGCTTCGTGGTCAGTGACAAGGGAATTCAAGTGGACCCTGCCAAGGTCAAAGCTATTCAAGAGATGCCAGTTCCTAAGACAGAAAAGGAAGTCAGAGGCTTTTTAGGGCGCCTGAATTACATTGCTCGCTTCATCTCACATCTGACTGCTACCTGTGAGCCGATCTTCAAGCTACTGAAGAAAGATCAGGTAGTACGTTGGAATGATGAATGTCAGGCTGCTTTTGACAGAATCAAGGAGTATCTCCAAGAACCACCCATCCTTATGCCACTGGTTGAAGGGAGACCTCTGATCCTATATCTGACAGTGCTTGACAACTCAATGGGGTGTGTGATGGGGCAGCATGACGAGTCTGGCCGAAAAGAGCATGCCATTTATTACCTTAGCAAAAAGTTTATCGACTGTGAGACCCGATACTCACTGCTTGAGAAAACTTGCTGCGCTTTGGTATGGGCTGCTCGCCGGCTGAGACAGTATATGCTGACTCACACTACCTTATTGATCTCAAAGATGGATCCTATAAAGTACATATTCGAAAAGCCTGCTCTGTCTGGGAGAATTGCAAGATGGCAGATGATCTTGACGGAATACGACATTCAGTACACGACCCAGAAAGCCATCAAGGGAAGTGTATTGACAGACCACTTGGCACATCAGGCCGTAGATGACTATCAGTCAATGAATTTCGAGTTTCCAGATGAAAGCATCATGATAGTAACTGATTGTGAAGTACCTGGACCGGATGAAGGACCTGAAACAGGATCCCGATGGTCTATGCACTTTGACGGAGCCTCCAATGCTTTGGGTAATGGTATCGGCGCCATAATCATATCACCTCAAGGTACTCATACTCCACTCACTGCCCGGCTATGTTTCAACTGTACCAACAACATGGCGGAGTATGAGGCGTGCATCATGGGTCTCCAAGCTGCGATCGACTTAAGGATCAAGTTTCTGAGTGTCTTCGGAGATTCCGCTCTGGTGATCAATCAGATCAAAGGAGAGTGGGATACGAAACATCCGAATCTTATTCCTTATAGAGAATGTGTGTTGACCCTGATCCCCCACTTCACAGAGATAACCTTTGAGCACTCTCCAAGAGAAGAGAATCAGTTAGCGGATGCGTTGGCTACAATGTCTTCTATGTTCAAAGTTAAATGGGATAATGAGGCTCCCCGAATCATCATCTGGAAACTGGACGAACCGGCATACTGTTGTGATCTCGAGACTGAATTGGTGACTGAGAAACCTTGGTACCATGAGGTGAAGAGATATCTGGAAGCTCAGGAATACCCTGAAGGTGCATCTATCAATGATAAGAAGTTCTTGAGAAGGTTCGCAGCCAAATTCTTCCTTAGCAACGACATCTTGTACAAGCGAAACCATGATTCAACCTTACTGCGTTGTGTGGATAAGGCTGAAGCAGAAAGGATCATGGAAGAGCTACATGAAGGGACCTTTGGTACACATTCCAGTGGACACACTATGGCTAAGAAAATCCTACGGGCAGGATATTACTGGTCCACAATGGAAGCTGACTGTTACCAACATTCCAGGACATGCCATAAGTGCCAAATTTACGCAGACAAAGTGCATGTTCCTCTGGTTCCCCTGAATGTTCTAACTGCGCCATGGCCGTTTGCAATGTGGGGCATAGACATGATCGGCGAGATCAAACCTACGGCATCTAATGGGCATCGTTTCATCCTAGTGGCGATTGACTACTTTATGAAGTGGGTCGAAGCAGCTTCCTATGCTACGGTAACCAAGACTGTTATGGCACGGTTCATTCGACACAACCTGATCTGTCGGTACGGTGTCCCTGAACGAATAATTACAGACAACGGTACCAATCTGAACAACAAGATGATCGCTGAGCTCTGCGAACAGTTCAAGATACAGCACCACAATTCTTCTCCTTACAGACCGAAGATGAATGGGGCTGTAGAAGCAGCAAATAAGAACATCAAGAAGATCGTGCAGAAGATGACAGTGACCTATAAGGATTGGCACGAGATGTTACTGTTCGCTCTACATGGATACCGTACCTCAGCTAGGACGTCAACCGGGGCAACTCCTTTCTCTCTGGTTTATGGTATGGAGGCAGTCTTACCGATTGAAGTACAAATACCCTCTCTCCAGATAATGAAGGATGCAAATCTGAACGAAGATGATTGGATCCAGACACGACTTGATCAGCTCAACCTCATTGATGAAAAGAGACTTGCTGCTATCTGTCATGGTCAGACGTATCAGAAGCGGATGATCAGGGCATTTAACAAATAGGTCAGACCACAGGAATATCAAGTTGGGGATCTGGTAATCAAGAGAATCATACTTCCTCAGAGTGATCCAAGGGGCAAATGGACCCCTACGTACGAAGGGCCATTTGTGGTTAAACAGGTGTTCTCAGGAGGAGCCATGATTTTGACCAACATGGATGGTGACGACCTTCCTCACCCCGCCAATGCAGACACAGTAAAAAGATACTACGCATGAAAAAGACCCGCTAGGCTGACATGCCTAGGCAAAAATTAGGGCTTCCCGTCGAACCAAAAGGGTTCGGGCAAAATGAAGGGATGAAAATGAAAAATCTGTACACCAGGCAAGTCGAAAACCTGAAAAGGCGGCTTGGGCAAAAATGGGTATCCCGATGGACTGAAAACCCGAAAGGGCAGTCCAGGCAAAAATTAGGGATAAAAGCGTAATACTATGTCTCATTGGATCACTTTGCATCCAGAATCTGGTATCTACATCAAGTTCAGACGGCATCGATCAGTCAGCTTCACCTTCAACCAAGGTCATCAAGTGATGAGACGCCCGGAGTTATGAAGGAAATAGCAGAGTTGAAACCCAGTGGGATCATTCATTTCACACAGCTGTTTTATTTTCTTTTGTACAAAACTTGTATAAACTCTTTTGCTCGGCGGCGTCCTCTTACTAGGACGTCAGCCTCTTGTACACGAAACGCCTATTTTCAGGCCATTCAAAATCAATACAAATATATTTTTAGTTAAACGTGCCAAGTGTTTTTCTTTTTCTGTTTTGTTTTGCAAAGAACGTCCAAGGTTCAATTTGTGATATATGCATTGACAATAGTTTGCTAACTCATAAATATTTGCATACGAAACAAAGGATTAATTGCAGGTGACACTAGAAACAAGGGCAATAAAAGAGTTGTCTAAACAATCCAATTGTTCTATCCTCCAAGGTACCAAGGTAGGTTCAGCTAAAGAGTATGACCAGTACATCTTAATTCCCCAGAGAATAAGTCAGCAGTCAGTGTACTCTCTCCAAACAGAGTTATCAAATCTCAAGGAAGTTGAGCATCCTCCAGTAGATCTCAACATTTCCCCAGCAGCAATACATGCACTCATAACAAGCATCCCCGACAGTCTTGGTCTAAAAATTGTTCCCCGGCGGCAGACCAACATTCAAAGGAATCGCTTCCCCGACATAGTTCAAAACTTCCCCAGGAAAGTCCAATCTAGTCCTCCAGGAAAGTTGGAATTCATCTCACCAAGCAGTAAGCTTATCCCCAGTAGATTCTGGAAGCTTATCCCCTCGCAGAGCACGAACGCGTCGTCCGGCTTTATTTAAAGAGTTAGTTCCTTAACAGGATATAACTGGGTTATCCTCAGCCAAAAGCCACGGAAAGGTCGTCGTCAATACAGTCTTCTTATCCCCAGCAAGTTACTACTAACAATACAGCAAAAATATCCTCAGCAAGTCATTCTCAACAATTCAGCAAAAGCATCTCTATCCCCACAGAGTATTGCTCCCCAGCATGGTCGCTAGAGTATTTTTCTCCCCGCAGAATCTTCCATTTGCCAAGTTTATTCCTCAACGGAGTCATCTTCTCCTATCGGTATTCTTGCAGTTATCGTCCCCAGCGGAAGTAAAAGCTTACTCTTCAATATCAGCCCAGGAGTGACTTCCCGGCACCCGTCAAGGATTTACTTTCCTAGACGAAAAACACGTTCATAAAATATTACATACATCATTATAGCATGCATAGACGCATTATGTCATACAAATCCCATTTATGTTGAGAACATCATTGCCTGATCCATATCATGCATTGCATATGACTGACCTTTACCTTTCAGGAAAGATGCAGTTGAAATTCTCAATCATATTTCAAGACCTAGACCGGTTCAGTTAATCGACTCCAAAGATTTCTTATCCAGTCCCAGGCCTTCTCTAGTCCAGCTAAATCGACTCCCAACAGATTTTTCTGATGAAGACTCAGTAGAAGTTATCAGACTATAATGGTTCTCTCTCCGACGGTGCATGAGATTTCCATTTTAGGTTTTTTCTTTAAGATTATATTTCCTAATGGTTCTCTCTCCGACGGTGCATGAGATTTCCATTTTAGGTTTTTTCTTTAAGATTATATTTCCTATTCGTTCTCTCTCCGACGGTGCATGAGATTTCCATTTTAGGTTTTTCTTTAAGATTATATTGTCCTATTGGTTCTCTCTCCGACGGTGCATGAGATTTCCATTTTAGGTTTTTTCTTTAAAGATTATATTTCCTATTGGTTCTCTCTTCGATGGTGCATGAGATTTCCATTTTAGGTTTTTCTTTAAGATTATATTGTCCTATTGGTTCTCTCTCCGACGGTGCATGAGATTTCCATTTTAGGTTTTTTCTTTAAGATTATATTTCCTATTGGTTCTCTCTCCGACGGTGCATGAGATTTCCATTTTAGGTTTTTCTTTAAGATTATATTGTCCTATTGGTTCTCTCTCCGACGGTGCATGAGATTTCCATTTTAGGTTTTTCATTGAGATTATAATTTTCCCATTGGTTCTCTCTCCGACGGTGCATGAGATTTCCATTTTGGGTTTTTCTTTGAGATTATAATTTCCTATTGGTTTTCTCTCCGACAGTGCATGAGATTTCCATTTTAGGGTTTTCTTTAAGATTATAATTCCAGATGGTTCCCTCTCCGACAGTGAGTGAGGTGATAATTCCTTTTCAGATGGCTCCCTCTCCGACGGTGAGTGAGGTGATAATTCCTTTTCAGATGGTTCCCTCTCCGACGGTGAGTGAGGTGATAATTCCTTTCAGATTATAATTTCCTATGGTTCCCTCTCCGACGGTGAGTGAGGTGATAATTCCTTTCAGATTATGATTTCCTATGGTTCCCTCTCCGACGGTGAGTGAGGTGATAATTCCTTTCAGATTATAATTTCCTATGGTTCCCTCTCCGACGGTGAGTGAGGTGATAATTCCCTTTCAGATTATAATTGCCTATGGTTCTCTTCCCGATACTGCGAAGATGGTAATTCCCACCAAGATTTTCTCAACGAGCGTTGTTGAAGTTAAAGTCACCCAAGGTTCTCTCAGCGTTCATGCTAAGGTAGTAACCATCCCTGGTTCATTCATCACCTTTTGAAGATCCAGAATCAGCTCCTGTAACCAGTCAGGACACATCTATACCAACCATCTGAAAACCAGTTCTTGCAACGTGTCAGGTACTCATTCTTCTTTTGCAGGTATGCAGGTTCTCGCTAAGGAATCTCTTACGCGATCAACATCCATATGGCATCTATAAGCCCATCATCCTATTCATCAACCTCTAAATGGCATCGATAAGCCCATTCCCACCACATTGCTACTATGTGAGCGCAAATTTCTGGGCACTCTAGTGTTCAATCATCTTCCACCCTCGGATTACGAAAGGCACGTCAGCCAATCTGCATCCTCAGGTTTAAGAAGATTGAACAGGGGCAACTGTTGTACCCCAAAATTTGCCCTCCCATATTCTCCAAGAAATTGCCAAGTCAAGCTTCAAAGTTCCCCAAGGGTTGCACAGTTCAAGGGCCTCCTATACAGTCAAAATTAGGGTTTGTGTTCTGATCAAGAAAATGAAGTTTTCAAGGGCCCAATCAAGTCTCATATGCCTACAAATATGGTCAAGTATCCTCATATCAAGTTTCAAGACATTCAGCACAAAATTGCACAGTCAAAAACCCTAATTGCACTACAGTCAACTGTAGGGGCAAAATGGTCATTTGACAGTCAAAAGTTCAAATTTTTGGTCAACATACCATTTTGAAGCCACAAACATCATTTGATCAATGCTTGATCATGATTCTCAAAATTTGGCTCAAAAATCATCAAGATGCAAAAGTTTCCTTATTTGGAAAGCTGAAAAAGTCAACTGAAATTGACCAGAGCATAACTTTCACATGGATTATCAGAAAAATTCCATCCAAGGCTCATTTTGAAGAGAAAGACATTTCCTACAACTCATCTTCATACTTCAAGTCCAAGAAATGCTCTCACAAAAAGTTATCAATTTCAATATTATAGGTCATTTTCAAAAGTCAACAAAAAGGGACTTTAAGTCAAAGGCCATAACTTGAGATTGGTAAATCAAAATGACATGGGACCAAAGCCATTGGTTAGAGGACTCAAATACCTTTCTAAAATGTCAAAGAACATGAGAAAAGCTTAAATATTGAGCAAGTTATGCCTTGTGGAAGTTGGGAAATTTTTGGATATTTTGAAAAGTCAACATTGATTGAAATGACCTAAAAATGCTAATGGGCCCATTTTTCTTCCATAATTCATCATCCATGACGTGTGAACGACCACTTGGCCCAAAGGGGTGTTTTTATTCATTTTTTATTTATTTATTTGGATTTTTATTAATAATAATTCATTTAAATTAAAATAAATACATGAAAAATGCTAACCTAAAGTTTTTCAATCTTTTTGTGCATGTTTTATACTCAAGATTTCGTGTACAACTAAATAGGGAAAGAATTGGACTGATTGGATCATGATTTGCACAAAAGCACATGGAAAATATTTGGAAAATAAAGCTTGAAAATCAAATCTTCAAAACCATCATTGCAAGAGATCTTGATCAATTTTATTAACCTAATGGACTCAATACAAAAGCCTGATCACAACCCTAATCAGAACACACACGCAGCTGCTGAGAAAGTTGAAAGACAAACTTGAAAATTTTGCAAAGCAATTCAATTCTGAAAACTGACTTATAGGTGGTTCCAAGGCACGAAACCTATTCCATTAGCTTGCTGAAGGTTCACTGGACATATTCCAATCAAAGACAACCATCAAAACTCAAGGAATCGGTATACAGAATTCAAGATATTTCATGAAAAATTCATTATCGTACTTTGAAATCTATGCATTTTTATGGCATTTCAATTATTGATTCTTATTCCTTGAATGATTCTGAAGCTAACCAACATATTTAATTGTATTTTTATACACCACACGCGATTCCACCATTGTTGTTTTCTAGGGTTACCAAGCTTTCGATTTAGGCGTTTTTACATGCTGTAAAATTAGGAGTCCTCAGTACCATGAACAAAACCAGCTCGCTTGGACGAAAATAATGGCATGCTCGCGCTGAATTTATATGCCAAGGGGACCTATTCGCTATTTTCTCAAAACATACCTGAGAGAACGCATGAAAAACCGTTGCCAATGTGTTCTTGTTTCAGAAAAAATAAAACACGTGAAGAAGATGAATTCGTGGCCAGCCATGATTGGCCTTTTTAAATCAGCGCGCATTTTTTTATGTTTTTCATGCCACTAACCAATTTTTATTTTTATTATTTATTCGTTATTATATATACAAAGTGCGCATTTGGATCAGATGGCAAGCGTGAGGGTTGGCAAAGCACATGACCTGGGTTCGAGCCCCAGGTCTTCAGTTATTTCAATATTATTTTTCAATAAAAGTTCACATACGCTTCAAGGCTGCAGACGCACCATACACCTCTTAATCAAGCCAGCCACGCGTACGTTGAGAGGGATCCAAGGGCACTGATTGAAAGAACACCATAGGCTTGAGTCAACGCCTCTGCACGTGTCCAGCAAAAGTCCAAACAGGCCAAAATAAATGGGCCAGATTTCTCAATTCATACCTCCACTTTGGGGACTACCACCCCCCTAGGTTTGCATATTTTTCACTCTTCTTTATTTTCTTTATTTATTTAAAACTATTTCTTTTAATTATTATTTGTTTAAATTAATTACTTATTTTCATAAATATAAAAAATGCATAAAAATCAGAAAAGATAAAAAATATAATAAATATTTTATTTTAATATTTCTTGTAAATAAATGCATGTAAATTAATTAGTTTAAATTAGGGTTTTAATTTTAATTCCTTTCATAACAAAATCTAAAAAATATAGAACTAGGTTTAATTAATGTTTTATTCCTTTTTAATTTTTCTTTTTCACAATAATATTATTTATTTTATTTATTTTATAATTAAATTTGCATATAAAAATTAGGATTAATTTTAGGTTAAAAAAAACTTCAATATTTTCTTAATAAATTAAAAATAATTAGGATTAGGGTTTGCATCTTATTTTAATTAATTTTATTTTTCTTATTAAATCATAAATACTAAAAAATACCAAAAAAACAAATTCTTTCTTTTAATTTTAATTAATTCCTCATTTAATTTAATTTTGCAAAAAGGGTCCAATGCCCTCGTTTCGACTTAATTTTTATTCGCATATTGTTTTATTCCGTTTAAATATTCATGTATCTCTCCCGAAGCCATGTAAATTACTTCTCGCACTTTTAATTCTTTTAATTTATTTATTTTTCTGTCAAATCGGGTCCTGGTAAATTTTGGCGATGTGGACCCGCGCCATTTGTAATAGCTTAGAATTTACTTTTCCCGCAATTTTTAACTGTTAATTAATGACATGAAAGAATGTATGGACCAAAATAAAAACAAGCGTAGAACACCAATAACATGACAAGATGAATACAAATGAAAACGACACACGAATCACACACACCACCCCTAGGGTACGCCTCACTGTTGCCTTGCCTCGAAAGGTGATCGTCGAGTAGAGGATGTCTTAGTAAGTCCTCATGATCCGGGAACCTGGCATGAGGGTAGCTTCTAAGGTGTCTTCCCATTGCTCTGGTGATCACCATGTCCCGAACCTCGAATTGACCCGAACACCTCCAATGGTGGTGCTACCTACCTCTCAATGGTGGGATGGCACTACTTTAAAGGACATTTACACAGACGAATTCCTTAGGGTAGGTAAACGACTCTAGATACTTGCTCTAATTTCAAAACAAATCAAAAATACTTTTCACACCGACACCTTTTCAAAAAGCTTTCGAAAGCAATTTTTCAAACACTCTTGAGGACCGATACAAGAGTCGAACTGGAATTTTCAAAGAAACTTTTTAAAACCCACATTGAAAAGCAAACAAACCATTTTTGAAAACACAATGAGCAAGTATCTAAGAGCCCATGGATAACCATGGATAGAGAGGGTGCTAACACCTTCCCTTTCTATAATCTACCTCCCGAACCGAGAGCAATCTTTTTAAGGAATTTTTCTGTGCTTTTGTCCTTTCCATTTGGAGAAAATAAAATACGGTGGCGACTCTTGCTTCCGCGACATTTCGCGAACCAGCTTTAAAACTGTCAGTTCCAGATCCACCGATCACAGGATCCATAAGTTTTTGTCAGCTGTATAGGGCTGGATCCTCCTTGTGTAAGCCCTGAGATGCAATTTAGGACAGGATGCCCCGTCGTATTTAGCAAAGGCAGGTGCCTTAAACTTGTGCGGGATCACTACCCCAGAAGACAGACCTAGATCCTCGAAGTCCAGGCCAGGCACTTTTTGTATCTCCATAGCACTGAGCCGGTCTTCCAACTGTTTGTACCTATCCTCAGCCGGAGGGTACTGTTCGTCGTTGAAATCTGTCTCATTGTCGGAGACCACTGGACTGGGAACCCTTTCCTCTTGATGATTGCCTTTCCCCACAGACGGAGTTGTCCTCTCAGCTTCATCCTGCAAGGTGTTCCTAGATCTGCGTCTAGGGCTGAACAAAACAGTCCTCTTCTTCTTCTTTTCCTTCTTCAAGAGCAGAGCCTTCAGATCTTGTTGCCTCTGGGTCAAATTCATGATCAGCCCTTGGAACTGGGCGTTCTGAGCCTGGAGGGCCTTGATAGTGTGCTCGGTTGAGGATTCAGGATTCATGACGAGACTGCTGAAATAAACAGCGAAGAAGGTAAGTTGCCTGCAGAGAAAGGGTACCTGTTATGCAATGATATGTATGATATGCATGCAATGATTTCAAGGACCTCGAGGGGTAAACAAATTGTTAGAGCTGGTAACTTGATTGAAGGTACTTCATGTTGTTGAGAGTCCTTCGTCAAGGGTCAAAGGCTCACCATATCCAGTGGGTCATAGCCCCTGACAATTTTGTCTAGAGGAAAATAAATCCTCTTTGCCCCTTGTTGGGATAGCTGATTCACCATGACCTGCATCACAAGCCCTTGAGATCCTTGAAATGGGTTAAGATGTAGGCAATGGTATGATGTTGTGGCATGCATGGGGTAATGTGAGTAACCCTGTTACGAGTCCGAATTAAGGACTGCAAACCAAAACCTGCAAGAAACTTAGGATACCCTGTTATGAGTCCTAATTAAGGACTATAAACAAAACCTGCAGGAAGCTCAAGTGTCAGACAACAAGCATGCAAATAGTCAAGTACGAAGGCACACAAGTCACACAAGAGAAACCCTTAGAGTTTGGGCCAGCACGGGGTCTGGGTATTACCCTCTTGAAGTTGGTGGGCTCAACCTGTCCTATTAGAAGTAACCGGGTTCTAAGGATCCCAATATCACGGGATTACTTTCATTGTTCATCGTTTCGATTTAGCCACTGAACTGGCGACCGAAATATTCCAGGAAAGCAACCCTCAATTGAGTGTAGTATCGAGTATCAACCAACCTCGGACTACACCAAAGTCAATTATCTCACTACCCTAAAGAGGCCAAGATAGTTCAATTAAGGTTCCTAAGGTCTGTTGATGCTTCACGACACCACGCGGAGGCCCCGTACTCTCCTTGACTGAACTCAAGGGTTACCGGTACACACCAAAATGCCACATCAACGTAGCAGACTGTTTCAACCATGTCGGTATACCCCGCACAGTTCCCTCACAGCCTTGTTGCTACTTTCTAAGAAGGTATCCCCCAGATCCGGGTTAGGATCTATAGAACTCCCAAGCAACCCACAATAATAAAGCAAGCAAGGAAAGCAATTGAAAACACAGTGATCTTAGTCCTAAGGTACACCTCACTTTAAGAGATCCCCAGCAGAGTCGCCAGTTCTGTGATCGGTGGATCTGGAACTGATTGTTTAACGCTGGTTCGCGAAATGTCGCGGAAGCAAGAGTCGCCACCGTCTTTTATTTTCTCCAAATGGAAAGGACAAAAGCACAGAAAAATTCCTTAAAGAGATTGCTCTCGGTTCGGGAGGTAGGTTATAGAAAGAGAAGGTGTTAGCACCCTTTCTATCCATGGTTATCCATGGGCTCTTAGATACTTGCTCATTTGTGTTTTCAAAATTGGTTTATTTGCTTTTCAACTGTGGGTTTTAAAAAAGTTTCTTTGAAAATTTCAGTTCGACTCTTGTATCAGTCCTCAAGAGTGTTTGAAAAATTGCTTTCGAAAGCTTTTTGAAAAGGTGTCGGTGTGAAAAGTATTTTTTTGATTTGTTTTGAAATTAGAGCAAGTATCTAGAGTCGTCTACCTACCCTAAGGAATTCGTCTGTGTAGATGTCCTTTAAAGTAGTGCCATCCCACCATTGAGAGGTAGGTAGCACCACCGTTGGAGGTGTTCGGGTCAATTCGAGGTTCGGGACATGGTGATCACCAGAGCAATGGGAAGACACCTTAGAAGCTACCCTCATGCCAGGTTCCCGGATCATGAGGACTTACTAAGACATCCTCTACTTGACGATCACCTTTCGAGGCAAGGCAACAGTGAGGCGTACCCTAGGGGTGGTGTGTGCGATTTGTGTGTCGTTTTCATTTGCATTTATCTTGTCATGTTATTGGTGTTCTACGCGTTTGTTTTTATTTTTGTCCATACATTTTTTCATGCTTTGATTTAACAGTTAAAAATATTGCGGGAAAAGTAAATTCTAAGCTATTACAAACGGCGCGGGTCCACATCGCCAAAAGTTTCTCGAACCCGATTTGACGGAAAAATAAAGAAATTAAAGGTGCGAGAAGTAATTAAAATGTTACAAGGCCTTGGGAGAGGTACATAAATATTTAAGCGGAATAAAATAAATATGCGAATTAAGAATTAAATCGGAACGAGGGCGTTGGACCCTTTTGCAAAATATTAAAATTACATGACTTAATTAATTAAAAAAAGAAAAGAAATTGTTTTTGTTTTAGGTATTTTAAGATTTAATAGAAAAAAGGAATTAATTGAAATTAAGATAAGATGCAAACCCTAATCCTAATTATTTTTAATTTATTTAAGAAAAATGTTGAAGTTTTTAACCTACAATTAATCCTAATTTTTACATGCAAATTTAATTAAAAAATAATATATATTTAGTTATTTTAATGATTATGAAAGAAAAAATAAAAAAAGATGAAAAATTAATTAAACCTAATTCTATGTTTTTTTTAGATTTTTGTTAAAAGAATTAAAATTGCAACCTAATTTAAAACTAAATAATTACATGCAAATTTATTTATGAAAATATTAGAAATAAAAATATTTATTATTTTAATTCTTTTCTGATTTTTTTTATGGGTTTTTTATATTTATGAAAATAATAAAACTAATTAAATAAAACAATAATTAAAAAGAAGATAAAAAAATAGAACATGTGGCAAACCTAGGGGGGTTGTAGTCCCCAACATGGAGGTTTCTCTCTAGCAATTCAGGCCCATTTGACTTTGGCCTTGTTGGACTTTTTCACTAGCATGTAGCACGTTTGACCAAGCTTATGGTGTTCCTCAATTCTGAGCCTTTGATTTGAGCCTGATATGCACGTGGATGGTTTGATCTGGAGGGTGCATGATGTGCCTTGATGTTGATCCTGCATGGGAATATCAATGGGAAAAAAATATGTGGAAAGAGTGAAGACATGGGATCGAACCCAGGTCATTAGCATTACCAATCAACACGTGCGCCACTGAACCAATTGTTTACTTTGTATATTATATGCATGAGAATTATTATAAAGCAAAACGATCGCTAGTGGCCTGATCAGAAAAAGCGCGTGCCAAGATTTAAAACGTCCAGTCATGATTGGCCACGTACCCTTCTTCTTCATTGTGTTTTATTTTCCTGAAACAATAACAAACTAGCAACGGTTTTGTAAACGTTGCCATAGGTAAGATACAAGAAAATAGCGAATGGCTCTGTGACACTCATAAATTGAGCGCGAGGGTAGGTTTAAGATCGTCCAGACGCGCTGAGTTGAATGGTGGTGGTCTTGAGGGCCAATTTTTCTTTAATTAAAAACCCCCAATTTGAAGCTTCCTGAACCCTAAATATCATCAATGGCGAAATCGTATATAGCACATAAAAATACAATTAAATATATTGGTTAGCTTCAGAATTTCATCAGGAATATGAATCAATGAATAAAATGTTATGAGGATGCATAGATTTTAAAACACGATTATGAATTTTTCATGAGATATTCCAAGTTCTGTATACCGATTCCTTGAGTTTTGATGAAGGTCTTTGATTGGAATACGTTCAGTGATGCTCGAGGAAGCTAATGAGATGAGAATTGTGCCTTGAATCGTCCTAGAAAGTGGTTTTCAGATTTGAGTTTCTTAACAAAATTTCAAGCTTTTGTTTTCAAGTTTCTGAGCAGCTGCGTGTGTTCTTTGATTAGGGTTGTGATCTTTGCATATGTAGTAGTGAATTAGGTTAAGAATATTGATCCAAATCTCTTGCAATGATGGTTTTTGAAAATTGATTTTCAAAGATTTTTTCAATCTTTTTCCATGTGCTTTTTGATCCAAATCAACTCCAATCTCTCCAAATCTTTCCTTATTTGCATATGCACGAAATCTTGAGGATAAAACATGTACAAAAAGATTGGAAAACTTAGGTTAGCATTTTTCATATATTTAATTTGATTTAAATGAATTAATATAAATAAAAATTCAAATAAATAAATAAAAAATGAAGAAATACTTCCCTTTGGGCCAAGTGGTCGTGCACATGCCATGGATGATGAATTATGGAAGAAAAATGGGCCCATTAGCAATTTTAGGTCATTTGAATCAATGTTGACTTTTCAAAATATCCAAAAATTTCCCAACTTCCACAAGGCATAACTTGCTCAGTTTTTAAGCTTTTCTCATGTTCTTGGACATTTCGGAAAGGTCTTTGAGTCCTCTAACCAATGCCTTTGGTCCCATGTCATTGTGATTTACCAATCTCAAGTTATGGCCTTTGACTTAAAGTCCCTTTTTGTTGACTTTTGAAAATGACCTATAATGTTGAAATTGATAACTTTTTGTGAGAGCATTTCTTGGACTTGAAGTATGAAGATGAGTTGTAGGAAATGTCTTTCTCTTCAAAATGAGCTTTGGATGGAATTTTTCTGATAATCCAGGTGAAAGTTATGCCCTGGTCAATTTACAGTTGACTTTTTCAACTGTCCAAATAAGGAAACTTTTGCATCTTGATGATTTTTGAGCCAAGCTTTGAGAATCATGATCAAGAATTGATCAAATGATGTTTGTGGCTTCAAAATGATATGTTGACCAAAAATTTGAACTTTTGACTGTCAAATGACTATTTTGCCCCTACAGTTGACTGTAGTGCAATTTAGGGTTTTGACTGTGCAATTTTGTGCTGAAAGCCTTGAAACTTGATATGAGGATGCTTGACCGTATTTGTAGGCATATGAGACTTGATTGTGCCCTTGAAAACTTCCTTTTCTTGATCAGAATCAAAACCCTAATTTTGACTGTATAGGAGATCTTTGACTGTGCAGCCCTTGGGGAGATTTTGAAGCTTGGCTTGGCAACTTCTTGGAGAATATAGGAGGGCAAATTTTGGGGTACAACAGGTTCCTTCTTTCAACTTACAAAATTACAATTCAACAGGAATTCTTGGATGGCATCTACAAGCCCATCTCCAACAGGATTCTATCACCTCTCCAAATGGCATCTTTAAGCCCATTCCCTCTACCATCACATCACCGAGTGCAAATTTCTGGGCACTCTAGTGTTTAATCATCATTCACCTTCAAGTCACGAATGGCAGAATTACCAATCTAACTCTTCAGGTGTAAGAAGATTGAACAGGGGCAGCTGTTGTACCCAAAAATTTGCCCTCTCATTTTTCAAGGCTTTTCTTACAAGGATTTCAAGGTTCAAGCTTAAACAAGTGCATTGGGATTTTCCAATACCAAAAGGAAACAGTCAAAAAGGGGGAAAACAGATAAAATTAATATTTTGACAAATTTGGATAAAAACAAGTGTTTTTCGATTGACTCTTGGCATCCTTTGATTGGCCCTTTGACCTCTTTCAACACAAGCTTGGCTTGCATCCTTCGATTGGCCTTTTGGCCTCTTTCGACACAAGTTTGGTTTGCATCCTTCGATTGGCCTTTTGACCTCTTTCGACACAAGCTTGGTTTGCATCCTTCGATTGGCCTTTTGGCCTCTTTCGCCTGGGCATGTGACTTCTTGGTGCAGGTTTCGTTTGTGTCTTTTGCTGCCTGCATGCTTGCAATCAAAGGCCATGACCTGCTGGTCACATGTACCCCCCCTGCAAGGCAAGTCTTCGTTTGGGCACTCACCTTCTGTGTGCCTGGATGAAAACTTCAGTGGAGCAAGAGCCTCCTTCGAATGCAACTTAGATATGTCCTTCATGTTGAACTCTAAGCCTCCTTCAAACACGGACTTTCGATTGGGAAATATGTTTGCTTCGACCCAGGCTTCGATTGGGAAATATGTTTCCTTCGAGCATGAGCTTTCGATTGGGCAATAGCTTCCTTCGAGTTAGCTTGTTTTGACCACAAGCTTTGACTGAGGCAAAGGCTTCCTTCAAACAGGTGTTCTTCGATCTCACTCTTAGACCAAGTCTCGTTTGCCAGGCTGTGTTGCGTCCAGATCTTTACATAGTCATAAGCTTGTACAAAGGCTTTAAACTTTACCTTTTGGATACTACTATTCTGGGTTAAAGGCTATATACTCTTTCTTCAAACAGAGAATACTTTATCACAAAAGCAACTGTCAATCTGAATTTGGTCTGAGCACAAGTAACGTCAGAGGCCTCAGTCACATCTTCTGCACCCCACTGCTGCTGCTGCGAGGAGGCCCCCCACTTGTACTGTCACGTTACAGTATTTTATTATTTTTGCAAGGCTGGCTGTTTTCAAACATATCCATTCTTTTTCTCTATAAATAGAGGAATTTATGCAAAGCTAAAGAGGACCTTTTGGCCAGTGGAACGAATCACCCAAAGTTTCTCAAACACAGAAAAACTCTCAAGTTCATCAACAATTGAGAAATCAAAACCCAGAATCTCAAACACTTGCTTCCTTCAATTCTGAAGAACAAATACTCTTCAGTATCCTTCGAATCCAGTTTGGAAAGAAACACAAGACTTGTTTCTTTCCTTCCTTCGAATCCAGCAGTCCAAGCACAATTGTTGGCCCCCTCTGTCAAATCCAGAACCTTAGACCTCCACTCAAGGTCCCACACCCATTCAAGTCCTGAAGCAAGGTAAGTTATTCTTACCTTTGAAATTTTCGTTTCATGACATAACATGTAAATAATCTTTACGTTCGTTTGAAACATGTACATACCACTGTTCTTTTCGTTTCCACTCTTTTAACATGTTTTCAGAGCTAAACCATTTCGTTTTTGCTTGTTGTTTTCCTGAACTAGCTTTAGTTATTAAACTGTTTGAAAGATAAATACTAGCATGGCCTCAGGCCATGTTGTCATTTAATGCTTGAAATGAAAGAAACAGGAAACAGGAAATAGGGAACGAAACTTCTGGCTTCTATCCTCTTTCTCCAGGTCAAACGAAAGAGACAACCAGGAGGAAAACCATGTTGACTTCCAGGCCCAAACGAAAAGCATGCCTTCGCTGACTTCCAGGCCCCAGTCGAAGGATACAACTTGCTGCTGCCTTTTCCCAATCGAAGGACAAGACCTCACCCCTGCCAAGGCTTAATCGAAAGACGTGACTTTGCTGGTGCTGGCCCCAATCGAAGGAGGTCAACAGAAGGCAAATCGAAGGCTGCTACTGCCTGGGTCGAAAGACACTCATTTTA
This sequence comes from Vicia faba, assembly GCA_948472305.1. Taxonomy (NCBI): domain Eukaryota; kingdom Viridiplantae; phylum Streptophyta; class Magnoliopsida; order Fabales; family Fabaceae; genus Vicia; species Vicia faba. The sequence continues at coordinate 1,744,934,978 of OX451736.1, read as the reverse complement.
CTTCTTTTTATCTTTTTTTCCTTTACATTTTCTTGCCTTTCAATATGGTTGTAATAGTGTAGGATTTATTTTTTGCACTTTTTATTACTTTTTGTACAAATGCTAGTAACTAGGTGTGTATGGCAAGATAAAACCAACAAGTAGACAACCTAAAAATCAAAGACAAATGCATGCAATAAAACACACTTTGCACACATGCACCCTTAGGGTAATCTCACTTGTTGCCTCGGAAAATAGTCATGTCCCTCGAGCATGGGCATTTTATCAAAGACCCTCGATAAAAGATCGTAGTCCCTCGATGACCCTCGATGTTGCCTTCGGTAAACGATCTAGTCCCTAAAACGACATTGCTAAAATGTCCCATATGTTGCCTTCTATGACTATACAAGCGTCCCGTGCCCGTCCCGTTCAACATCCTAACACAAGGTTATTCACCATATACAATGGTGAAACAACACTGTTAAAATGGTTAAAAAACATAAGAAAGATCTTTTGAGTAAAATAGGGTAGATAGCTCTTAGTTACTTGATCAAACTTGCAAAACATCCTTGCCATTTTTTCTAACACACATCTCAACACAATTTCAAAACAAACTTTCAAAAACATTGAAACATCTTTTCAAAGAGACAAAAACCTTTATAAAACATTCAAACGAATTGTTACAAAGGTTGCCTAGACAAGGCATCTTTTTCAAAACATTTTCAAAACCACACACACAAAGCACCATTTCAAGCAATTGAAAAGCAAAGGCAAGTGATCTAAAATAAGTAACTAAGAGCCCAGGGATAACCATGGATGAAAATGGTGCTAGCACCTTCCCTTTTCATAATCTACCCCCCGAACCCACGAAAACATCTCAAAGGTCTTTCCTGTGCTTTTTGACCTTTCCTTAGGATAAAATAAAAAGTCGGTGGCGACTCTTGCTAAACCGAAACATTTGCAAACACAAACGCAAAAACCCAAGTCAGTTCTCCCACCGTATCACACGTAACATGGCATATTTTATTTTAGGCAACCAAGTGGGAGAAACCCTAAGGGTGCTTGTGTGCAAAGTATATCATTTTCATGCTTTTGATCTTGCATTTAAGGTTTTCTATTTGTTTTGTTTCGTTCTTGTCATATAAACCCTAATTACTAATCATGGCATATGAAAGCAATAAATTGCGTAATGTAAATATACTAAGCTATTACAACAATTTTATGGGAGGGGGAAATACAAATTTGAATGGGGATTTGCACAAATATAAAGCTAAATACATTATTACAACCAAATCGAACATGTGCGAATTGAGATAAATATAATACAATATTTAAAATGTAATGCAATGTACGTGTAAAAAAGGATGTTTTATGTCTTACTTTTGTGTAAAAGAATATTGAATTTAAACCTAAAAAATATAAGGAAAAATATTTAATTCTTTTGAAAGGGATTAAACCCTAATTTTCATTTAAAAGAAAATAATGTTTCTATATTATTATTTTGTGCATTTTTTTGTATGAAAATAATAAATAATATTATACATAAATATTAAAAATTAAATATATGCAAAAAATAGGTATTTGTATGTATGAAATGTAAAATAAAAATATTAAGTATATTTAATTATATTTATAAGTTTATTAAGAAAATAAATTATATTTTATCAAAATAAACTATTTTTTTATGTGAGAAATAATAAAATAATAATATAAAAGTGTAAAAATAATTAAATTATTTTTTAGGATTTTTATCATTAAAGAAAATAATTAAATAAATTAAATATAACTAATGAAAAAAAATAAAATAAGAAAAGAGTTAGCAGGGGGTGAGAAAGCAAAACAGTGGTGATGATGCTAGCAAAAACAAACAGCCCAAGAAGCTTCGTCCCTGTCCTGCCTTCTCCTTCCTCACGCCATAGTCGGTCAACCTGTAACTTCCTCATGCTTTCATAAAAATAAAACTTATAACATGAAAAATGTAGCCTTTGAACTCACGATTCCAACCATATAAATTATGTAATCTAACTATCAAAGATCAAAGAGAATTTTAAAATCCCTAATTTCTAACCTAAAATTTTCAGAGATTTCAAACTCCAAATTCTCTTAGCACAAGTAATATAAATGCAAGATAATGATATGTACAACTTTGTTATGATGAGAACTACATTTTTCATTCACAGATCGTGGCCTGAGGTTACCTGTACAAAGAAATAGAGTTTGAAAAATTACCTCCTTCAGCTGGAATCGTGTATGGAAATGCAAGGACTTTAATGGAGGCTTGATGTTTGCTTGAGCTTCCTTGAGCTTCCCTGAATTTATTCCAACTCTTACCTTGCTCTGAAAGTGGCTAGAACTCCCTGACCAAGTCCAACTGCAAGCTTCAAAGTTAACAATGGCAGATGGTGAAATAAAGGTTACATAACAGGGATGATGGTTTGGATGAGTTTGATATCAAGTATGTAAGATGTTTGAATGGTCTAAACACAAAACGCACGAGCCAAATGGAATATGGGGATGCTTGTGCAGAATCTGCAGTTTTGGACAGGTTTTGGGTGTTTTTCAGCTTGTGAGAGTTTCAAGTCCTTTCCAAGCGTGTTATGCGTTGCATATTGTTTGCATATTAGTATAGAAATGATCTAAAGTCAGCTTCCCAACAGATCTGCCAATGCTAGCCTTTTTGCCAATTTTCTGGTACTTGAAGCAAAGTGACAAGACCAATGCTTCACATGCTTGTACCAGCTTGCTTAGGGTTGGTATGAGTTTGTACAACTTGCTTGAGACCTGTGTGGTTTGTATGCATCAAGGGGACAGGTTCCAAGCTCCAAGTTGACAAGTTTGCAAAAGTGTTTCTTTATGAAAATGGCAATGGAGCCTTTTTGCTCAAAGTGGAATTACAAGTTGTGTAAAAGTTCAAAAGCATGGATAGAGGCTTTGTAAACTTATTATGCATTTAATTAAGGAGTGTGTAGCAAGTTTAGGACCTGTAAAGCATGAAATAGCCAGCATAGGTTTGATTTGCAACTTGGTTCTTCATGAAAATGGCTTGAACAAAAAGTGAGAAAATGCCAACTTCCTCTCTTCGATTCTCTTTACTCAAAAATGATCTTGGAGAGTTCTTGGACATTTTGGAAAGCTTGCAATGTTCTCTATAATCCATCTTCGAAAGGAATTTTGATATACCTCTTGTAACTAGGTTAAAAATTGCCATGAAGTTGGGTGCAAAACCTGCCTAAATTAGGGCAAAATTTTTACTAAGTTAAGAAGTTCATGACCATGTATCCACAAATTTATAACTTGATATCCAAGCATCTTTAGGGAAACATTTGTGAAGAAAAGTTGTAGATTTCATGGAGGTTTATAACTTTCATGTTGGGAATTTTCTTTGAATCAAAATGCATCATGGTGAAAAAGTGGTGTAAAATTGAGAAAAAATAAGAAAATTCTTATACTTAGAAAAATTCTAAGTTATGAAAAATTTCAAATTAAAACCCTAATTTTCAAATTAGGTTTTCTTGGTGAACAAGTTTCACATTTTGACATGTTTTGATGAATTATGACCCTTGGTACTTGATTTTGACCAAAAGTCAAAGTTTGACTTTTCAGTGTACAGTTAACTTTTGATCAGTTGACTGCAAATTTCATCTGTCAATCCAATGAACTTGAGATGTTTTGAACCATGTAATTAGGTCAAGGTGATTCCATTTAATCCTTGAAATCATGCTTGAACTCAATTGGTCATTGGCTAGGTTAAAAATCAGAAATTGCCCTTTCTCAGTCAAAACCCTAATTTTGACCATTTTGCCCTTCTGATGATTTGATCAAATTTCTTGAGGAATTGTAATCCAAACTTGATCAAATGGTTCATGTGAATCTAAAATGTTGATGTGGATAAAAAATTATGAAGTTTGACTGTAAATTGGCCATGGTTGACTTTTTCCCCAATACAACTGATTTTTATGTCAATCATCCAATTGACTGAGCAAAAGTGTGGGTCAAGGCTTGAAACTTTTCATGAGTAATCTTAGGGGTCCAAAATGATGTATGAAAGTCACATGAAGCATTGGTGGTCCAAAAATCCTTATGCAAAATCAAACCCTAATTTTAGGTTATCAGTGCAAGATGAGATGTCTTGAGCTGACCAAACCCTAAAATTGTCTTGAGTCAAGGAAGTCTTGTGAGAAAAATCTTGATAAATGAGAGGGAAAATTTAGGGGTACAACAGCCTGGAACCCGACCGGATAACAGTTAATTTCATCTTCCCTAGTAAGTTGTTGCGAAGCCTGGAATACGACCAGATAACAGTTAACTTTATTACCCCTAGCAAGTCAAAAGTGGCTATGAAGCCTGGATTTCAACTAGATAATAGTTAAATTTCACTCTCCCCAGTCAAATATAATTTCCCATTAGAGTAATGGACAACTCCTGAACTCTTTTCCCCAAGCAGAAATCAACACTCCTCACAGAGTCTCCTCAAGCAAAGAGCCAAAATCAATGTTCCCCATCGGATATCTCCTCAAACAATAAAACAGGAATTCCCAGCGGAAGCATTCTAAACAAAGTTTGAAGATGTGAATACTCTTCATACTCTTCATCTCCAACAGTAGTCCGAGATTTAACTTCCCAAAGCTCCCCAGCATTTGTCAAGAATTTATTTTCCAAGACAAAGATACACTTCAACAATATTTCACATTCATATATCATATTACATACATGACAAATGCATACAACAAAATCTTATTTATTTTGAGAACATCATTGTGCCATGCATACATCTGCATGCAACTTACCCTCTTCCTTGCAGGAAAAGTCAAAAAATCAACAGTCTTCTTCCGGATGGATTTACTTCTACCAGTTAATAATAGTCAATCAAAAGGCCTCTAGTAACTCCCTTAATTTAATTAATTATTTAATTAAATTATTTTTGAATTATTTGTGAAGTTGTGTTATGATGATAGATTTTGTGTTGTGGTTATTTGAATTAACTTATTAGATTAATTTGTAGAATAATATTAGAATAATATTATTATTTGATGTGGGCTTATTTTTTTAATGATTAGAAGTAGTAGAAAGGGGGGTGTAGGAGTTAAAGCCTATTAAGACATAATAAGAGTTATAGTGGTATTATATTAGTTATTGAGAAATATTAAGAAAAGGGAAGTAACAGTAAGAAGAAAAGAAAATAAGGGTTGGAAGAGAGATAGAGAACGTGGAAGTTACCAAGAAGGAGGAAAAGAGGCAAAGCAAAATTCGATCAAAAAATTGTAGAGAAACCTTCAATCCAAGGTAAGGGTGGGGTTCTGACTCTATAATAGGGTTTGTGATGAAAAGTATATGGGATTGGATTTGAAAAAAAATTGTTTTGTTTGTGATTGATATTTATATATTATTGTTTGATGAGGAATCAACGATTTAGAGATGAATAATGATGCCCAAATGATGTATAATTGATGTAGAAACATAGGATTATCATAAGTGATGATTACCTATGATTAGATGATGTTTTTAGGACCTAGGGCAAGGAAATCGCAGTGAAAACGCAGCGAAATCGTAGAATAAATTCAGTACAAATCAGTATGAGTCGACCTCAAAGGCCATGCGTCGACACATGCAGGACTTAAGACTCAGGATGCATCGATATGAAAGGATCATGCGTCCACACATGCAGTATTTCAGACTCAGTATGAGTCAACACAAGAGGTTACACATTGACTCATGCAGGATTCCAGACCCAGTACGCGTCGACTTAAAGAAGCACGCGTCGACACATGCAGTCTAATTTTTGACAGATTTTTGCGAAGGCTGTAACTTGAGTTTCTGGACTCCGTTTGAGGTTCCATTTGAAGCGTTGGATAGATAACATGATGAACTTCTTCATAAGGATTAAATTGAAAGATAATAAGAATAATCCTAGTACCCAAATTAGGATAGAGTTAGCTTCCCTCGTTAATCGCTATGATGATTTCGTGAAGTATGATGAGGATAAGACGATCTTAGATTATTGCTTGGTTCATAACAGTAATATTAATAATAATAATAATAATAATGATGTAGGATTATAGTATAATAATATGTAGAGGTTTAGTAATTAGAGATAAGCATTAGATGAGTGATTAATCGGCATAGTCGAGAATTGTCCAAATATTTATGGGCGATGTCATGTTGTAGGCCTATGGCCAATGTTGAATGGTTGTTAACCTAATGTTGTGTTGTGGTTATGGTTGAGTTGTTGTGGATTTATGTGGATGAATTATGCTGATGATTTATGTTGATGAATTGCGTTGATGAATTATGATGATATGCCTCTAATTATTGGCAGCTATTGAGTTGTAGGCTTCTGGCCAACGATGATTCGTGTTGAGATGTTGTTAGTTGTTGTTGTTTTTACTACATTCATGATTGTGTCGCGTACATTGCATATCAAGATGGAGTTGATGCTCGTTAAGACGGTTTGTATTGGAGAATATTAAGATGAAGGCTTATGCCTTGTTGATGCCTCTATTTATTGGCAATTATTTTAAGATGGGAGTTCTGCTCCAACGGTACCACATACATTTGCATAGTATTTAGTCGCATTATATGATTTCATAAGGAAGTTGTGTATTGATGCGGTAATGTTGTATGTTGTTGATGTTCCCTTGCGATTATTGTTGTTTATAAGATGTGAAGTGGTGATATTATATGATCTGATCTAATATATTATTTATCATGTGTTTTATTATATTGTTAGATATCTCACCCCTTCTCTTTGAATGTTACCCTTACGTTGGTAACATGCAGGTAATCCATAGTGAAGGTGGTTTACCTTCAGTAGTTCGAGTTAGTGTCATTGCTCTGATACGTAACACTCGGGGGGGATGAACGCTTGTTGCTTTTAGTTATTGTTATTCCAGTTGTTGAACTTCAATTTGATTGTTGCTAAGTATGTGTTATTTTGAATTTGTTGTAATGTTAGACAAGGGTGTTATTAGGATTCTGCTACGTAGTTGTTCAAGTTGTTGAATTAAGAGATTAATTTATTTTGCTGTTAGTTCATCCGAAGTTTTAAAGTGTTATGTATCCATGTTGAATGAAATGGTTTTTAAGTTGAATTTGTGGCATCCTGATTCAGTTGTATGAATCTTATAACTCTGATTTACATTTATAATTGTCGGGTAGAATTAGGGTGTTACAAAGTTGGTATCAGAGCTAGTCGGTCTATCCGACCAAGTTGTGGAGTCGTAGTTTTATTTAACAATTGAGTGTTGTTAATTTGAGTTCTAACTATTGTTTATGTTGAAGAGATAAGTTGAGATGGCTGGAAGGAATGATGCTGCACTTGCTGATGCTTTAGAATCAATGACGCATGCGATGGAGAATCAGCTGAATACTGACGGGAATGCTAGATCTTGTAGTTTGGAGACTTTACAGAGAGTGAATCCGCCTACCTTCAAGGGCAAGTATGATCCTGCCGGAGCGTTGGATTGGTTGAAAGAGATTGAGAGAATCTTCCATGTGATGGACTGCACTCCAGCGTAGAAGGTTTGATATGGTACTCATATACTAGCAGTCGAAGCTGATGACTGGTGGCTAGAGACGTGCCAGAGGTTGAAAGCTGCATGTGAAAATGTCACTTGGGATGTGTTCCGCGGGTAATTTATGAGGAAGTACTTTCCTGAAGACGTTCGTGGTAAGAAGGAGATTGAGTTCCTTGAGCTGAAGCAAAGGAGTATGTCAGTTGTTGATTATGCTGCAAGGTTTACTGAGTTGGCTAAGTTTTATCCGCACTACAGTGAGGCAAATCCTGAGTTTTCAAAGTGCATCAAGTTTGAGAACGGGTTACGCCCAGAGATTAAGAATGCAGTTGGATACCAAAAGATCCACGTCTTTGTCGATCTGATTGATAGTTGTAGAATTTATGAAGAGGATAATAATGCTCATTACAAGATTATCAGTGAGAAGAGGGGTAAGCACCAACAAAATCATGGTAAGCCTTATGATACCCCAGCTGGTAAAGGTAAACAGGAAGCTGCTCAAGGTCAGAGGACTAGTGGGGGATATGCTCATGTTGGTGTGGTTTGTTTCAAATGTGGAAAATCTGGGCAAAGAGTAATGTGTATGCTGCTGAGGTGAAGAGGTGTTTCTGTTGTGGTAAGACTGGACATGTTGTATATGAGTGCAAGCCTAAGGAGGTGATTTGTTTCAATTATGGTGAAGAAGGGCACATTGGTAGTCAGTGTCAGAAACCAAAGAGGGCGCAGACAAGTGGTAAAGTGTTCGCTTTGGTTGAGGACCAGGCGGCTGCTGAGCAAAGACTTATCAGAGGTACATGTTTCATTAATAGTACTCCTTTAATTACTATTATTGATACCGGTGCTACTCATTTCTTTATTGCTGCTGATTGTGTTGAAAGAATGGGTCTTATATTGTCTTTTATGAATGGAGATATGGTCATCGACACTCCGGCCAAGGGGTCGGTGACTACTTCTTTTGTGTATTTAAAGTGTCCTTTGTCGATTTTTGATAGAGACTTTGTTGTTGATTTGGTTTGTTTTCATTTAAGAGGGTTGGATGTGATTCTGCGTATGAACTGGTTAAAGCATAACTATATTCATATTAACTATTATAGCAAGTCTGTGAGGTTTTCTACTCCTGAAGAAGAGGAAGATAATTTGTTGTCTGTTAGACAGTTGCGACAGCTGATGCTAGAAGAAGCACAAATGTTCTCATTGATGGCATCGCTATCTGTCGAGACTCAAGCTATAATTGAGGAATTGCAAATGGTGTGTGAGTTTCCTGAAGTTTTCCCTAATGAAATTCCTGATGTACCGCCAGAGAGGGAAGTTGAATTTTCTATTTATCTTGTACCTGGTACCAGACTTGTGTCTATGGCACCGTACAGGATGCCTGCATCTGAATTGTCAGAGTTAAAGAAGCAATTGGAAGAGTTACTTGAAAAGAAGTTTGTAAGACCAAGTGTATCACCGTGGGGAGCTCCAGTGTTGCTAGTAAAGAAGAAAGATGGAAGTATGAGGCTTTGTGTTGATTATA